>CM033474.1:924829-939232 GCA_019447015.1 Hymenochirus boettgeri | reverse complement strand
AGTTATCAGTATCACGCGCCTTGTAGATTGGCAGTTATAGTACTGGTTATCGGTACCGCCGCCTTTAGATTTGGCAGTTTATAGTACAGTTATCGTACACGCACCTTGTAGATTGGCATTTATAGTACAGTTATCAGGACACGCTCCTTGTCGATTGCAGTTAAGTACATGTATCAGTACAACGCGCCTTGTAGATTGGATTTATAGTACAGTTTAATAATTACACGCCTTGTAGGTGCAGTGATAGTACAGTTTCAGTACACGCGCCTTGTAGATTGGCATTATAGTACAGATATCATTACACCGCCTTTTAAAACAAAAAAAAAAAAGAAAAAAAAAAAAAAAAAAAAAAAAAAATTGGCAGTTAATAGTACAGTTTATCGTACACTCGCCTTGTATATTGGCATGTTTTAGTTACATTATCGGGGTAAACGCTCCTTGTAGATTGGCAGTTATAGTACAGTTATCAGTACACGCAACCTTGTAGATTAGGCAGTTATAGTACATTTTTATCATGTACCGCACCTTGTAGATTGTGCAGTTATAGTACAGTTATCATACACACGCAGATTGCATTAGTAACATCAGATCCATCCTTGTATGCAGTTATAGTACAGTTATCAAGTACACGCACCTTGTAGATGCAGTTATAGTATGTTATCAGTACACGCCCCTTAGATTGCAGTTATGAGTTATCAGTTATCCATAACACGACGCTTGTAGTTGCATTAAGTGTTGTAACACGACTGTGATGCAGTTATAGTACAGTTATCAGTACAACACGCACCTTGTAGATTGCCAGTTATAGTACGTTATCAGTACACGCGCCTTGTAGATTGGCCGATATATAAGTACTACACAAGGCCTTATGCAGTTACAGTTCAGCAGTACACTCCTGTAGATTGGCAGTATAGTACAGTTATCAGTACACGCCCTTGTAAGACTTGGCAGTTTTAGTACAGATTGATCAACGTACACGCACCTTGTAGATTGGCAGTTTATACAGTGTTTAGCAGTAACACACGCACCTTGTATCATTGGCAGTTATGGTAAAGTTACTCAGTACACTCACCTTGTAGATTGGCAGTTATAGTACTAGTTTATCAGTACACACGCCCTTGTAGATTGCAGTTATAGTAACAGTTATCAGTACACGCACCTTGTAGATTGGCAGTTATAGTACAGTTATCAGTACACCGCACCTTGTAGATTGGCAGTTATAGTACAGATATCAGTACACGCACCTTGTAGATTGGCAGATATAGTACAGATATCAGTACACGCACCTTGTAGATTGGCAGTTATAGTACAGATATCATACCGCCCTTTAGATTGCAGTTATATACAGTTTCAGTACACGCGCCTTGTAGATTGCATTATAGTACAGTATCATACACGCGCCTTGTAGATTGGCAGTTATAGTATCAGTTATCAGTACACGCAGCCTTGTAGATTGGCAGTTATAGTACAGTTTATCAGTACACTGCTCCTTGTAGATGGGCAGTTATATACAGTTATCAGTCCACGCCCTTGTAGATTGGCAGTTTATAGTACAGTTATCCAGTTACACGCGCCTTGTAGATTGCAGTTATAGTACAGTTATCAGTACACGCGCCTTGTAGATTGGCAGTTATAGTACTGTTATCAGTACAACGCACCTTGTAGATTGACAGTTATAGTACAGTTATCAATACACGCGCCTTGTAGATTGGCAGTTATAGTACAGTTATCAGTACACGCACCTTGTAGATTGGCAGTTATGTACAGTTATATCACGTAACATCAGCGCCTTGTAGATGGCAGTTATAGTACAGTTATCAGTACACGCGCCTTGTAGATTGGCAGTTTTATACATTTTATCATTACACAACGCGCCTTGTAGATTGCAGTTAGTATACAGTTATCAGTACACGCACCGTTAGTGACAGTTTATAGTACAGTATCAATACCGCCACCGTTGTAGATTGGCAGTTATAGTACAGTTATCAGTACACGCACCTTTAGATTGGCAGTTTATAGTACAGTTTATCACATAACACGCACCTGTAGATGGCAGTTATAGTACTGTTATCAGTACACGCACCTGTAGATTGACAGTTATAGTACGTTATCAGTACACGCACCTTGTAGATTGGCAGTTATAGTACAGTTATCAGTACACGCGCTTGTAATTGGCCAGTTATAGTACATTATCAATACCACGCACCTTGTAGATTGGGCAGTTATAGTACAGTATCAGTACACGCACCTTGTAGATTGGCAGTTATAGTACAGTTATCAGTACACGCGCCTTGTAGATTGGCGTTATAGTACAATATCAGGTACACACGCACTTGTAGATTGGCAGTTATAGTACAGTATCAGTACACGCACCTTGTAGATTGCAGTTATAGTACAGATAATCAGTACACGCCCCTTGTAGATTGGCAGTTATAGTACAGTTCGTACACGCACCTTGTAGTTGCAGTTATAGTACAGTATCAGTACACGCACCTTGTAGATTGGCATATAGAGTTTCTCAGTACACGCACCTTGTGATTGCAGTTATAGTACAGTTATCAGTACACGCACCTTGTAGATTGCGTTATAGTACAGTTATCAGTACACGCCCTTGTAGATTGGCAGTTATAGATACAGTTATCAGTACACGCCCTGTAGATTGCATTTTAGTACTTATCTACACCGCCTGTAGATTGGCAGTTCATATACAGATATCAGTACACGCGCCTTGTATTGGCAGTTAATGTACAGTTATCCTTACACGCCCCTTGTAGATTGGCAGTTATAGTACAGTTTAGTACACCGCCTTGTAGATTGCAGTTATAGTACGTTATCGTACACGCGCCTGTAGATTGACAGTTATTACATTATCAACACGCACCTTAGATGGCAGTTATAGTACAGATATCAGTACACCGCCTTGTAGATTGGCAGTTATAGTACAGTTATCAGTACAACGCGCCTTGTAGATTGGGCCAGTTATAGTAGTTATCTACACGCCCTTGTAGATTTGCAGTTTAGTCATTATAGCAGTACACGCGCCTTGTAGATTGCAGTTCTAGTCAGTTATCAATACACGCACCTGTAGATTGATTCCTAATTAGATCAGAACGATGCTCTGTTGGTTTTGATTGACATGGTTCTCTTTCCTGCTCCCATGTATTCCACAGGTAAGTAGAAATATAAGTTGTTGCATAGCATGTCATATACAAATCAAAAGCATAAAACTGCATAATCTATGTATAAAGAAACACAGCAAAAAGAATACAGAGTAACTATTACATAATTTAACTATATGAGAATAACTACAGCCTCTATGGTCTGGGTAAGCCATCCCCTTCCTGGATTCCTATGTGATTAGCACATGTGAGGTAAATCCCTAAAGAATGATATCCACAGCCCAACTTAAACGCAGCTATTAACTGTGTTTATATAGTGCGCTATACATGCCAACAGCTTATTAAATGGTTGTGCCGGCTTCACGGCTATTTTTTGTGATAGCCTTTAGCCTACCCTTAAGTGTGAGTAGAAATATTGATTTTTGATTGGCTTATGGTCCATTGTTTCACTATCCATTATGGTTTAGGAATGCAATATGACTTAAACTTTTAAAGGCAAGGCATCTATCATTGCTCCTTTAATGGGGTCTGATGATATCTTTGGCTTTATAGGTAGATGTGACGTATTTAAATGACTCGCATCTATAAAGACGTAAGTAACAGCGGCCATTTATGCTTGTGCACCCAACAAATCCATTTCATGTTCCATTACCCATCATTTTATGAGTGTGAGTAGTATAACTGTACAATATACCTTGGGAATTTGTAATAAGAGATGCAAAACTCTATCAGTGCTTTTGATCTGCCACCAATAAGTGTTAGCTTTCTACTGTCTACTGCCTTTAGAGCATGTCATCTTTGGTAGTTTTTTAACTTTTTGACAATATGGGTAGGGTATAAGGTTTAACTATATGGTGGTTAGTATTTAGACAATGTCCTCCTTACTATGTAACTATGTAAACTGTTAGTACAGACATTATGGGTAGGGTATAAGGTTGGACTAGATGGACTATGTCTTTATACAACCTCCAATACTATGTACTATGTAACTGTTACAGACTTATGGGTAGGGTATAAGTTTGGACTAGATGGACTATGTCTTTATACAACCTCCATACTATGTTACTATGTACTGTTAACAGACATTATGGGTGGGTATAACGGTTGGACTGATGGACATATTCTTATACAACCTCCAATACTATGTTACTATGTAACTTTATACCAGACATTATGGGTAGGGTTATAAAGGTTGGCTACAGATGGACGTATGTCTTTATACAACCTCCAATACTTGTTACTATGTAACGGTTATACAGACATTATGGTTGGGTAAAAAGGTTGGACTAGATGGACGTATGTCTTTATACAACCTCCAATACATGTTCTATGTAACTGTTATACAGACATTATGGGTAGGGTATAAAGGTTGGACTAATGGACGTATGTCTTTATACAACTCCATACTAGTTACTATGTAACTGTTATAAAGATTATGGGTAGGGTATAAAGGTTAACTATATGGTGGATTGTTTTTAACAATCCATTCTTGTAACTATGTACTGTTAGACAGACATTATGGTAGGGTATAAGGTTGACTAGATGGACGTATGTCTTTATACACCTCCAAACTATGTTACTATGTAACTGTTATACAGACATATGGGTAGGTATAAAGGTTGGACTTAGATGGACTATGTCTTTATACAACCTCCAATACTATGTTACTATGTAACTGTTTAACAGACATTATGGGTAGGGTATAAAGGTGGACTAATGATGTATGTCTTTATACAACCTCCCATACTATGTTACTATGTAACGTTTAACAACTTATGGGTAGGGTATAAAGGTTGGACTAATGACTATGTCTTTATACAACCTCCAATACTATGTTACATGTAACTGTTATACAGACATTATGGGTAGGGTATAAAGGTTGGACTAAGACTATGCTTTATACAACTCCAATATATGTTACTATGTAACCTAAAAAAAACTATACAAATAAACACTAATACAACTCAAAAAACAGACAATCATATATTTACAATACACTTACTTGACATACACACATAACCCCACACCAACCTGTTTATACAGACATTATGGTAGGGTATAAAGTTGGACTAGATGGACTATGTCTTTATACAACCTCCAATACATGTTACTATGTAACTGTTGACATAGACATTATGGGTAGTATAAAGGTTGGACTAGATGGACATATGTCTTTATACAACCTCCAATACTATGTTACTATGTAACGTTATACAGACATTATGGGTAGGTATAAAGGTTGGACTAGATGGACGTATGTCTTTTACAACCTCCAATACTATGTTACATGTACTGTTATACAGACATTATGGGTAGGGTATAAAGGTTGGACTAGATGGACGTATATGTCTTTATACAACCTCCAATACTATGTAACTGTTATACAGACATTATGGGTAGGGTATAAAGGTTGGACTAGATGGACGTATGTCTTTTTACAACCTCCAATACTATGTTACTATGTAACTGTTATACAGACATTATGGGTAGGGTATAAAGGTTGGACTAGATGGACGTATGTCTTTATACAACCTCCAATACTATGTTACTATGTAACTGTTATACAGACATTATGGGTAGGGTATAAGGTTGGACTAGATGGACCGATGTCTTTATACAACTCCAATACTATGTACTATGTAACTGTTATACAGACATTATGGGTAGGTGATAAAGGTTGGACTAGATGGACATATGTCTTTACAACCTCCAATACATGTTACTATGTAACGTTATACAGACATTATGGGTAGGTATAAAGGTTGGACTAGATGGACATATGTCTTTATACAACCTCCAATACTATGTTACTATGTAACTGTTATACAGACATTATGGGTAGGGTATAAGGTTGGACTAGATGGCTTATGTCTTTATACAACCTCCAATACTATTTACTATGTAACTGTTTATACAGACATTATGGGTAGGGTATAAAGGTTGGACTAGATGGACGTATGTCTTTATATCAACCTCCAATACTATGTAACTGTTATTACAGACATTATGGGTAGGGTATAAAGGTTGGACTAGATGGACGTATGTCTTTTTACAACTCCAATACTATGTTACTATGTACTGTTAGACAGACATTATAGTAGGGTATAAAGGTTGGACTAGATGGACGTATGTCTTTATACAACCTCCAATACTATTTACTATGTAACTGTTATACAGACATTATGGGTAAGGTATAAGGTTGGACTAGATGGACGTATGTCTTTATACAACCCCTCCATTACTACATGTACTATTAACTGTTACAGACATTATGGGTAGGGTTAAAGGTTGGATAGATGCGTATGTCTTTATACAACCTCCAATACTATGTTACTATGTAACTGTTATACAGACATTATGGGTAAGGTATAACGGTTGGACTAGATGGATTATGTCTTTATACACCTCCAATACTATGTAACTATGTAATGTTATACGACATTATGGGTAGGGTATAAAGGTTGGACTAGATGACGTATGTCTTTATACAACCTCCAATACTATGTTACTATGTAACTTTATACAGACATTATGGGTAGGGTATAAGGTTGGACTAGATGGACGTATGTCTTTATACAACCTCCAATACTATGTTACTATGTATATTATACAGACATTATGGTTAGGTATAAGGTTGGCTAGATGGACGTATGTCTTTATACAACTCCAATACTATGTTACTATGTAACTTTATACAGACATTATGGGTAGGTATAACGGTTTGGACTAGATGGACGTATGTTCTTTATACACCCCAATACTATGTTACTATGTAACTGTTAGACGACATTATGGGTAGGGTATAAAGGTTGGACTAGATGGACGTATGTCTTTATACACCTCCAATACTATGTTACTATGTAACTGTTAACAGACATTATGGGTAGGGTATAAGGTTGGACTAGATGGACTTGTCTTATACAACCTCCAATACTATGTAAACGTTATACAGACATTATGGGTAGGGTATAAAGGTTGGACTAGATGGACGTATGTCTTTTACAACTCCAATACTATGTTCTATGTAACTTTAACAGACATTATGGATAGGGTATAAAGGTTGGACTAGATGGACGTATGTCTTTATACAACCTCCAATACTATGTTACTATGTAACTGTTATACAGACATTATGGGTAGGTATAACGTTGGACTAGATGGACGTATGTCTTTATACAACCTCCAATACTATGTTACTTTAACTGTATCCAGACATTATGGGTAAGGGTATAAGGTTGGACTAGATGGACGTATGTCTTTATACAACCTCCAATACTATGTTACTAGTACTGTTATACAGACATTATGGGTAAGGTATAAGGTTGGACTAGATGGACGTATGTCTTATAACAACCTCCAATACTATGTACTATGTAACTGTTATACAGACTTATGGGTAGGGTATAAAGGTTGGACTAGATGGACGTATGTCTTTATACAACCTCCAATACTATGTTACTATGTAACTATTATACAGACATTATGGGTAAGGTATAACGGTTGGACTAGATGGACGTATGTCTTTATACAACCTCCAATACTATGTTACTATGTAACTATTATACAGACATTAGGGTAAGGTATAACGGTTGGACTAGATGGACGTATGTCTTTATACAACCTCCATACTATGTTACTATGTAACTTTATACGACATTATGGGTAGGGTAATAAAGGTTGGACTAGATGGACGTATGTCTTTATACAACCCCCATACTATGTTACTATGTAACTGTTAGACAGACATTATGGGTAGGGTATAAAGGTTGACTAGATGGACGTATGTCTTTATACAACCTCCAATACTAGTTACTATGTAACTGTTAGCAGACATTATGGGTAGGGTATAAAGGTGGACTAGATGGACGTATGTCTTATACACCTCCAATACTATGTTACTATGTAACTGTTATACAGACATTATGGGTAGGGTATAAAGGTTGGACTAGATGGACGTATGTCTTTATACAACCTCCAATACTATGTTTACTATGTAACGGCTGTTATACAGACATTATGGGTAAGGGTATAAAGGTTGGACTAGATGGATATATGTCTTTATACAACCTCCAATACTATGTAACTGTTAACAGACATTATGGGTAGGGTATAAAGGTTGGACTAGATGGACGTATGTCTTATAACAACCTCCAATACTATGTTACTATGTAACTGTTATACAGACATTATGGTAAGGTATAAGGTTGGACTAGATGGACGTATGTCTTATATCAACCTCCAATACTATGTTACTATGTAACTTTATACAGACATTATGGGTAAGGTATAACTTGGACTAGATGGACGTATGTCTTTATACAAACTCCATACTATGTTACTATGTAACTGTTATACAGACATTATGGGTAAGGTATAAAGGTTGGACTAGATGGACGTATGTCTTATACAACCTCAATACTATGTACTATGTAACTGTTATACAGACATTATGGGTAGAGGTATAAAGGTTGGACTAGATGGACGTATGTCTTTATACAACCTCCAATACTATGTACTATTGTAACTTTATACAGACATTATGGGTAAGGTATAAGGTTGGACTAGATGGACGTATGTCTTTATACAACCTCCAATACTATGTTACTATGTAACTTTATACAGACATTATGGTAGAGGTATAAAGGTTGGACTAGATGGACGTATGTCTTTTATACAACCTCCAATACTATGTTACTATGTAACTATTATACAGACATTATGGGTAAGGTATAAGGTTGGACTAGATGGACGTATGTCTTTATACAACCCAATACTATGTTACTATGTAACTGTTAACAGACATTAGGTAGGTATGAAGGTTGGACTAGATGGCTATGTCTTTATACAACCCCAATACTATGTTACATGTAACTGTTAGACAGACATTATGGGTAGGGTATAAAGGTTGGACTAGATGGACGTATGTCTTATACAACCCCAATACTAGTTACTATGTTTATACCCTACCCATAATGTCTGTCTAATAATTACATAGTAACATAGAATTGGAGGTTGTATAAAGACATACATCCATCTAGTCCAACCTTTATACCTTACCCATAATGTCTGTATAACAGTTACATAGTAACATAGTATTGGAGGTTGTATAAAGACATATGTACATCATGTCCAACCTTTATACCCTACCCATAATGTCTGTCTAACAGTTACATAACATCTAGTCCAACCTTTATACCCTACCCATAATGTCTGTCTAACAGTTACATAGTTACATAGAATTGGACATGTGTCTAAATACAACCACCATATAGTTCAACCTTTATACCCTACCCATAATGTCAAAAAGTTAGAAAAATTACCAAAGATGACATAAGCCAATCAAAAATCAATATTTCTACTCACACTTAAGGGCTAGGAACCATCTTACCCTGGAATGAATAGTCATCTGATACGAGTTTGGTTAGTTCTTTTGATAAGGACTCAAACACAACACCAGAGGACCTTTTCCTTGTGGCGCAACTTTGCCTTAAAAAGCGGAGCTCACGTAGATTTATTCGTGTTTCATAAAGATTCTTTCTAACATTGGACATATCTTTTTACCAGAGATCTTTATAGGATTCCAGAAGGCCTTGGGGATAAAAACAGTAGCAGAGAGGACCATGGGGAAACCGGTTAGAGACACCCTATTACAGTTATAAGAGTTGATTTGTTTTAACATGGTGTTTGCAAAAGCCACAAATTTACAGTGAGATGTAATGTTAGTGCTTATGGCGCTTTAAAAAGGAGATAAATCCCACACTCCAGGTGTAATATCAGGTTAGCGTGGGTTTAACGCCTAACTTGCGGGGTTTGCGCCATTTCCCGTTAACCACGAAAACCCTAGCATTAGATTTTAGCACCTCAACGCTCCTCACCTTATGTAAGGGATTACTGCATCGCTGGAAACCAAGAAGGTAACATACTGTAGTAAACAGAGGTTGAATAAACGGACAACCTCCATCTAGTCCAACCTTATACCTTACACCATAAGTCTGTATAATAGGTACAAGTAACATAGTAGTGGAGGTTGTATAATAAAAGACATAGTCCCTCTAGTCCAACCTTTATATCCTACCCATAATGTCTGTATAACATTACATAGTACATAGTATTGGAGGTTTGATAAAGACAACGTCCATCTTAGTCCAACCTTTTTACCCTACACATAAGTCTGTCTAACAGTACAATAGTAACATAGTATTGGGGGTTGATAAGAATACAGTCCATCTTAGTCCAACCTGCATACCATACCAATAACTGTCTGTCTAAACAGTTACAAGTAAACATCGTATGGGGGTGTATAAAGACATACGGTCCATCTAGTCCAAACATTTATCCTCTACCATAATGTCTGTATAATAGTTACATAGTAAAATGTATTGGGAGGTTGTATAAGACATACGTCCATCTAGTCCAAACCGTTATATACCTTACAATAATGTCTGTATAATAGTTAAATAGTAAATTAGTATTGGAGGTTGTATAAAGACATACGTCCATCTAGTCCAACGTATACCTTACCCTAATGTCTGTGTATAATAGTTACAAAGTAACATAGTATTGGAGGTTGTCTAAAGACATAAGTCCATCTAGTCCAACCTTTATACCCTACCCCATAATGTCTGTATAACAGTTACATAGTTACATAGTATTGGAGGTGTATAAAGAAATACATCCATCTAGTCCAACGTATATACATACCCATAATGTTGTATAACAGTTACATAGTAAAATAGTATTGGAGGTTGTATAAAGGACATACGTCCATCTAGTCTGCCTAACAGTTCATAGTAAAACCTAGTATTGGAGGTGAATAAAGACATACGTCCATCTAGGTCCAACCGTTATACCTACCCATAATGTCTGATAACAGTTAATAGACATAGTATTGGAGGTTGTATAAAAGACATACGTCATCTAGTCCAACTTTATACCCACCCATAATGTCTGTCTAACAGTTACATAGTAACATAGATTGGAGGTTGTATAAAGACATACGTCCTCTAGTCCAACCTTATTACCCTACCCCATAATGTCTGTATAACAGTACATTAGTATTGGAGGGTTGTTATAAAAGGACATATACGTCCATCTAGTCCAACCTTTATACCCTACCCATAATGTCTGTATAACAGTTACATAGTAAACATGTATGGGGTTGATTAAAGACATACGTCCATTCTAGTCCAACCTTTTATCCTACCCATAATGTCTGTTATAACCGTACATAGTAACATAGTTGGGAGGTTTGTATAAAACGACATACGTCCATCTAGCCCCCTTTATACCCTACCAATAATGTCTGTCATAACGTTACATAGTACATAGTTATTGGGGGGTGGATAAAGACATACGTCCATCTAGTCACAACCTTCTACCTACCCATAATGTCTGTCTAAACAGTTACATAGTACATAGTCTGGGGTTGTAAAAGACATCGTCCATCTCGTCCAACCTTTATACCTTACCCCATATGTATGTATAAGTTACCTAGTAACATAGTTATTGGAGGTGGTATAAAGAAATACGCCATCTAGTTCCAACCGTTTATACCTTACCCATAATTGTCGTATAATAGTTACATAGTACACATAGTATTGGAGGGTGTTTTGATTTATAAAGACATACGTCCATCTAGTCCAACCGTTATCCTTTACCCATAATGTCTGTATAATAGTTACATAGTAAACTAGTATTGTTGGAGGTTGTATAAAGAAATACGTCCATCTAGTCCAAACTTTCTACCATAACCATAATGGTCGCTATTTTTCTAACACGTGATAGTTACATAGTATTGGAGGTTGTTAAAAGACATACATCCATCTAGTCCAACGATACCTTACCATAATGTCTGTATAACAGTAAATCAGTAAACATAGTATTGGAGTTGTATAAAGACATACGGCATCTAGTCCAACCTTGATACCCACCCATAATGTCTGCTAACAGTTACATACAGAACATAGTATTTGGAGGGTTGAATAAAGACATACGGTCCAGCTAGTTCAACCGTTATACCTTACCCATAATGTCTGTATAACAGTACATTAGTAACATAGTATTGAGGTAGTATAAAGACATACGTCCAATCAGTCCAACCTGATACCATACCATAAATGTCGGTCTAACAGTTTACATAGTAACATGTAGTATTGGAGGTGTAAAAAAGACATAACGTCATCTAGCAAACCTTTATACCCTACCATTAATGTCTGTTTAACCAGTTAATAGTATTGGAGGTTGTATAAAAGAATCTACGGTCCATCTATTCCAACGTTAACCCTTCCCCAGACCCATAATGCTGTTCTAACAGTTACATAGTAACTAGTATTGGGGGGTTGTATAAAGACATACGTCCATCTAGTCCCAACCTTTTATACCCTACCCATAAGTCTGTCTAACAGTTACATTAGTAACATTAGTATGGGGTTTGTATAAAGACATACGTCCATCTAGTCCAACATGGTATACCTTACCCATAATGTCTGATAATAGTTAGACATAGGAACCCATAGTATTGGAGGTGATTGTCTAAAGACATATGCCATCTAGTCAAACCGTTATACCTTACCCATAATGTCTGTATAATCGTTACATAGTTAACAAGTATTGGAGGTTGTATAAAGACATAAGTCAATATAGTCAAACCGTTATACATTACCATTAATGTCGGTATAATAAGTTACATCGTAACATCGTATTGGAGGTTGTATAAAGACATACGTCCATCTAGTCCAACCTTTATACCCTACCCATAATGTCTGTATAACAGTTACCAGAGTTAATCGTATTGGAGGTTGTAAAAGACAAAGCCATATAGTCCAACGTTTTTTTAGTTTTGTAAACCCCCCTTTACCCCCCCCCTCCCCCCCATTAATGTCTGTGTAACAGTAAATAGGTAAAATTATGTATTGGAGGTTGATAAAAGACATACGTCCATCTAGTCCAACCTTATACCCTACCCATAATGTCTGCCCTAACAGTTACATAGTGAAAACAATAGTATTGAGGTTGAATAATAGAGACAGAAGTCCAATCTAGCCAACCCGTTATACATTACCATAATGTCTGTTATAACAGTTAATAGTAACCAGTATTGGAGGTTGTTTAAAGGACATACGTTCCATCTAGTTCCAAACCTTTATACCCTACCCTAAGGTCTGTCTAACAGTTACATAGTAACATAGTATTGGAGAGGTTGTAAAAAAGCATACGTCCAATCTAGTCCAACCTTTATTACCCTACCCATAATGTCTGTTTATAACAGTTACATCGTATTGGACGGTTGTATCAAAGACATTACGTCAATCTAGTCCAACCACGTTATACCCTACCCATAATGTCTGTATAACAGTTACATTAGTAACATCGTATGGAGGTTGTATAAAGACATACGTCCATCTAGTCCAACACCTTTATACCCATACCAATAATGTCTGTATACCAGTTACATAGTAACTTAGTTATTGGAGGTTGTATAACAAGACATATGTCATCTAGGTCCAACCGTTATACCCTACCATAATGTCTGTCTAACAGGTTAAATAGTAACATAGTATTGGAGGTTGTATAAAGACATATGTCCACATCTAGTCCAACCTATACCCCTACCCATAATGTCTGTATAACAGTTACATAGTAAACATAGTTATTGGAGGTTGTATAAAGGCCATAGGTCACATTCTAGTCCAACCTGTATACCCTAATACCCAGTAATGTCTGATAAAGTTACATAGTAACATAGTATTGAGGTTGTATAAAGCATACGTCCATCTAGTCCAACCTTTATACCCTACCCATAATGCTGTATAAACAGTTTACATAGTACATAGTATGGAGGTTGTATAAAGACATACGCATCTAGGCCAACATAGACCCTACCCATAATGTCGTTATAACAGGTACATTAGTAACATAGTATTGGAGGTTGTTATAAAGGAAATACGTCCATCAGCCAAACTTTATACCCTACCCATAATGTCGGTATAACAGTTAAATAGTAACATAGTATTGGGAGGTTTATAAAGACATAAGTCATCTAGGTCAAACACTTTATAACCTACCCATAATGTCTTTTTATAAACAGTTACATAGTAACATAATATTGGAGGTTGTATAAAGACATAGCCATCTAGTCCAACCTTAGACCCTACCCAATAATGTCTGTATAAAAGTTACATGTTACATAGAATGGACATGTGTCTAAATAAACAACAACCATATAGTTCAACTTTATTACCCTACCCAGAATGTCAAAAAAGTTAGAAAAATTACCAAAGATGAA
>CM033474.1:912253-924801 GCA_019447015.1 Hymenochirus boettgeri | reverse complement strand
CATAAGCCAATCAAAAATCAATATTTCTACTCACACTTAAGGGCTAGGCTAACGGCTATCACAAAAAATAGCCGTGAAGCCGGCACAACCATTTCAATAAGCTGTTTGGCATGTTATAGCGCGACTATATAACACCAGCTAATAGCTGCCGTTAAAGTTGTGCTGTGGATACATTTCTTTAGGGATTTACCCACATGTGCTAATCACATATTGAATCCAGGAAGGGGAGGCTTACCCAGAGCCATAGAGGCTGTAGGTTAATCTCCCAGTATATAAGTTAAATTATGTAATGTTACTCTGTATTCTTTTCTGCTGTGTTTCTTTATACATAGATATATGCAGTTTTATGCTTTTGTAAAGC
Organism: Hymenochirus boettgeri; assembly: GCA_019447015.1. Classification (NCBI taxonomy): domain Eukaryota; kingdom Metazoa; phylum Chordata; class Amphibia; order Anura; family Pipidae; genus Hymenochirus; species Hymenochirus boettgeri. The sequence goes on along the minus strand of CM033474.1, from coordinate 924,440 downwards.
ATTATACTATATACAGTACGTAAAGCATATAGTAGTACAGTACGTACATATAGTATATACAGTACGTAAAGCATATAGTATATAGAGTACGTAAAGCATATAGCTATACAGTACGTAAAGCATATAGATTTACAGTACGTTAAAGCATATCGTAGTACAGTACGTAAAGCCTATATACTATATACAGTACGTAAAGAATATAGTATGTACAGTACGTAAAAGCTATAGTATATACAGTACGTAAAGCATATAGTAATGTACAGTACGTAAAGCATATAGTATATACGTAGTAAAGCATATAGTATGTACAGTACGTAAAGCATATAGTATGTACAGTACGTACAGCATAGTATTACAGTACGTAAAGCAATAGTATATAGTATAGTAAAGCATATAGTATATACAGTATACGTAAAGCATATAGTATATATCGCAGTACGTAAAGCTATATGAGTATATAGAGTAACGTAAAGCATATAGGAGATCAGTACGTAAGCAGATAGTCTAGAGAGTCCGCGTAAAGCATATAGTATATAACAGTAAGAAAGATATAAGGTATACAGTACGTAAGCATATAGTTTGTACAGTACGTAAAGCCATATAGCATTATGTAAAGCATAAGGAGAAGGCTCGGGACTGCAGTTGTCCCCACTATAGCCGGTTGCCTATACTTTAAGTACAGGAGATGACGGCGGGCGAGGGAAATTTAGGCATTTCCGATAACCGTGAGGCCGACGTGAACGTTTGCCAACCTTGATAACTGATCATTCTGAAAATGCGCTAGACACAGTAACAAGAAAGGGATGATACCGCCATCTATATTTCTCAATCATATCCATCAGAACGATGGGAATATGGGCCCCTGTATGGCCTGCTTTACAGCAACCAACCACAATCAAGCCTCTCTACGCGTATTTCTGGAGACACAGAAACTTCCTTTTCATCTTTATGTACAAGACGCAGATTGGCAATAAACGTATCTGCTAATCAGTCATAGAACCCAGTGCAAAGCAGGTTAAGACTAATTTAAGAAAGAAAGAAAAGAGAAATGACAAACAAAAGCTTCCAGGTGAACTTTGTCCTTTGCGGGAGTAATAATGACTAACTAATGTGTTGACTTATGGCAATCTCAAATGTAAAGTGGAGTGGGTGGTATTTACAGCATATCAATGATCAGTGATAAAGCTTTTAGCACATTAATATCATCCACCCGAGCCAACTGACAAGAAAATATTTACCGCTGCCTGTGTTAAAGGGGAAGAATGGCCCCATGAATGCTAGAAGGGGCAGCGAGTACCCAGTACAGAGTGGGCACCCTAGTAACTGTACAAATGTTGAGACTGCAGCATAGCCATGCTATATTAAAGACTGCCAGAGGGCAAACTGTCTGAGGAGGGCAATCTGTCTGCGGTGCTGCCTCCTAGATCGGGCTGCAGAAATTAATGCACATTGCAATAAAACTTCATGAAAATGGCTTGTTGCAAGAGAGTTATAGGGGAGGATGAAAGGCTGATCTGTAGCAATGCAAGTCACGGTTTGCTTTCTGTACACACTGATTGGAGATATGGAAGGCATAGATGGTTTCCTCTGACATCTACTGTACCATTATACCTCGGTAAATCTACTGTGATTTGTTTAACAACAGCCACTAAACATCACCGCAAACAGGAACATCATGAGATTAGATTGTAAGCTCTTCGGGAAGGGCCTGATGTGAATTGATTAAATAATTGTAAAGCGCTGAGGAATATGTAGCGCTGATAAGAAATAAAAACAAACATACAGATGAACGAATATGAGAGAAATATGATTCACAAGTCCTATTTTAACAACATCAGCTTGACAAGGACTTGTACCCTCAAGATAATTAGTTCAGGTGGTTGACAAGCATCAACATGCCAGCCAGTGGCATTATTAGAAGTTGGGGTCCCTATGCCAAATCTACTTTAATACAGAAGTTCAGTGGAAAATGAATTATTAAAGGGCATGTCCACCCATAAATACTGCCAACCCTTCAAACAGCATCAGTAAGGCACTTCCTGGGCGTGGCTGTGCATTGACTGTCTTTGACTGACGCTGCAACCAGAAGCAGAGATGGGAGGCGCAGAAGACGGTGAGGTGAGGGTCTTGTAAGTATGCTAGCTGCATCTTTGGAGAAGGTAAGTAAAATGTAAATGTGGGTTTGGGGGGTTCCTGCAGCTGTATGGAAAATTTGATTTATGGGTGGACATGCCCTTTAAATTAGTTATAATAAAATGTGCTATGCCCTGCTGTGGTCAGTAGGAGCTGACCTTTCAGGTCCTGCAATAATCATACATTTTCCCAGGAGCACCACTTCCTTGAAATGCCATGTACACACAGGTTAATCCAGCTGATATTCTCAATAAAACCAATTGCTAGTCTGGTAGTCAGAAATTAAAGCCGTACCACCCATAAATTTTGGCGCAACCAATCCTGTGGATCATTAAAGACAGTAAGTTTGGCCATGATCTACTAACATGTTGAATTATCATCCCACTCGACACCCCGACAGTCATTTTACATCATTGGCTGAAGGGTGGGTCACACATGCTCGATCTCTACTGAGCAATGGATAAAGGGCAGGACAGTAAGTGACATTATAAGGGGTATTGTATACAGGATTTTAGTACTTTGAAAGCTATTTATTTGTGAACGGAGATATTGCTGGATTACACGATAATGGTTAATAGACCGAGTCAATATTGCTTTTACTGCATGAAACTTTCCCTTTAAAACCAGTTAATTATAAATGGTGGTTTACAGGCGTGGACCGTTTCTGCCGAGTAGTCGGTGAAAGGAATGACAGACCATACCTTTCCTTCAAAGAACTTTATTCTCAGTTTTGGTTTTTTGGGAGGAATTGTTCGTCGTGAGATGTTTAACCATTTCCGTACAATGTATCCTCTCCAACAAGCTTGTATCCTACAAATAAACAAAGTGACAAAACTCCCTCTATTAGATTAGCTGCATGGGAAAATCCACTACACTTCATAAATGGTCACGTTTCACCCAGTCTTATGAGAGTGATGTTATGATTTCAAGCCCTTGTAGTGGGAAGTGATCTGGAGAACTTCCACTACACAGCAGAAACAATATGAACATCCGGACTATCGTTAAACAATTTATTGAAAGGATCACTGAACAACTTGGCCCGATAGGTACACACATAGATCGTCTGTGATGCTGATAATGATCGTGTATATAGGTTGTACACACATTAGATCGTCTGCTGATGCTGATAATGATCGTGTATAGGTGTAAACACACATAAGATCGTTGCCTGATGCTGATAATGATGGCATATATAAGTGTACACACATAAGATCGTCTGCTGATGCTGATAATGATCGTGTATATAGGTGTACACACATAAGATCGTCTGCTGATGCTGATAATGAGGGCATATAAAGTGTATACACACAAAGACGTCTGCTGATGCTGATAATGATCATGTATATAGTGTAACACATAAGATTGTCTGCTGATGCTGATAATGATCGTGAAATAGGTGTACACACATAAGATAGTCTGCTGATGCTGATAATGTCGTGTATATAGGGTACACACCATAAGATCGTCTGCTGATGCTGATACATGATCGTGTATATAGGTGTACACACTAAGATCGTCTGCTGATGCTGATAATGATCGGATATAGGTGTACACACATAAGATCGTCTGCTGATGCTGATAATGATCGTGTATATAGTGTACACACTAAGATGTGTCTGCTGATGCTGATATGATCGTGTATATAGGTGTACACACACATAAGATTATCTGCTGATGCTGATAATGATCGTGTATATAGGTGTACCACATAAGATACTGCTGGATGCTGAAATGATCGGTATATAGGTGTACCACACAAGATCGTCTGCTGATGCTGATAATGATCGTGTATATAGGTGTACACACATAAGATCATCTGCGGATGATGATAATGATCGTGTATATAGGTGTACACACATAAGATAGTCTGCTGATGCTGATATATGATCGTGTATATAGGTGTACACATATAAGATCTCTGCTGATGCTGATAAATCGTGTAATAGTGTACACACATAAGATAGTCTGCTGATGCTGATAATGATCGTGTATATAGGTGTACACACATAAGATCGTCTGTTGATGCTGATAATGATCGTGTATATAGGTGTACACACATAAGATCGTCTGCTGATGCTGATAATGATCGTGTATATAGGTGTACACACATAAGATCGTCTGCTGATGCTGATAATGATCGTGTATTAGGTGTACACACATAAGATCGTCTGCTGATGCCGATAATGATGGCATATATAAGTGTACACACATAAGATCGTCTGCTGATGCCAATAATGATCGCGTATATAGGTGTACACACATAAGATTGTCTGCTGATGCCGATAATGATGGCATATATAAGTGTACACAATAAGATTGTCTGCTGATGCCGATAATGATGGCATATATAAGTGTACACACATAAGATTGTCTGCTGATGCCGATAATGATGGCATATATAAGTGTACACACATAAGATCGTCCCTGTCTGATGCCGTAATGATGGCATATATAAGTGACACAACTAAATCGTCTGCTGATGCCGATAATGATGGCATATATAAGTGTACACACATAAGATCGTCTGCTGATGCCGATAATGATCGTGTATATAGGTGTACACACATAAGATTGTCTGCTGATGCCGATAATGATGGCATATATAAGTGTACACACATAAGATCGTCTGCTGATGCCGATAATGATCACGTATATAGGTGTACACACATAACATCGTTTGCTGATGCTGATAATGATCGTGTATATAGGTGTACACACATAACATCGTTTGCTGATGCTGATAATGATCGTGTATATAGGTGTACACACATAAGATCGTCTGCTGATGCTGATAATGATGATAGTAGGTGTACACACATAAGATGTCTGCTGATGTGATAATGATCGCGTATATAGGTGTACACACATAAGATCGTCTGCTATGCTGATTATGACGCGTATATAGGTGTACACACATAACATCGTTTGCTGATGCTGATAATGATCGTGTATAGGTGTACACACTAACATCGTTGCTGATGCTGATAATGACGTGTATATAGGTGCACACCACATAAGATCGTCCTGCTAATGCTGATTATGATCGCGTATATAGTGTACACACATAAGATCGTCTGCTGATGCTGATAATGATTGTGTATATAAGAACCTGGTGTACACAAACATTGCACTAATGAAATGTAACATTATTTTTCATTAAAGGCCACACTATTAAATCCAACTAAAAAATGAGAGTATATTGTGGGTGAAATATTGAAATCTTTACAAAAGCATAAAGGGCCATTATTTCCTCCATAGTACCCCCCTCCCAAGTTAATAGTACCCAGGGTGAGGACCTAAACCATGGGGTTTATTCACCTAGGACATGCCCATAGTCCCCAGACTATGGAAGGCTGTGGGAACTGTGCAAGTGCGATAATTGCCCTTAAAAACAAGCAATGCCCCTTTAGTGTGACGCAACGTGTCTAATCTAAACATCCCCCAGGCCCCCCTTGAACCTATAGAACCTGTAGAACCGAACCCATCTTAACCTGGAATGAATAGTCATCCTGCTAGAGTTTGGTTAGTTTGATAAGGACTCAAACACAACACAGAGACCCTTATTGTGGCGCACTTTGCCTTAAAAGCGTGAGCTCCATCGTAGATATTCGTGTTTCATAACGATTCTTTTCTACACATTGGACATATCTTTTTACCAGAGTATCTTTATAGGATTCCAGACAGCCTGGGGAATAAAACAGTAGCAGAGAGGACCATGGGAAACCGGTAGAGACACCACTATTACATTTAAAGAGTTGTTTTTTTAACATTGGTGTTTGCAAAGCCACAAATTACAGTGAGATGTAATGTAGTGCTTAGGCTAAAAAGGAGATAAATCCACACTTCAGGTGTAATATCAGGTTAGCGTGGGTTTAAAGCCTAACTTGCGGGGTTTCGCCATTTCCGTTAACACGAAAACCCTAGCATTAGATTTTTAGCTACCTCAACGCTCCTCACCTTCATGTTAATGGATTACTGCATCGCTGGAACCAAGAAGGTAACATACTGTAGTAACAGAGGTTGAATAAAGACATACGTCCATCTAGTCCAACCGTTATACCTTACCCATAATGTCTGTATAATAGTTACTAGTAACATAGTATTGGAGGTTGTATAAAGACATACGTCCTCTAGTCCAACCTTTATATACCTACCATAATGTCTGTATAACAGTTACATAGTACATAGTATTGGAGTTGTATACAAGACATACGTCCATCTAGTCCAACCTTTATACCCTACCCATAATGTCTGTCTAACAGTTACATAGTAACATAGTATTGGGGGTTGTATAAGAATACGTCCATCTAGTCCAACCTTTATACCCTACCCATAATGTCTGTCTAACAGTTACATAGTAACATAGTATGGGGTTGTATAAAGACATACGTCCATCTAGTCCAACCTTTACCTTACCATAATGTCTGTATAATGTTACATAGTAACATAGTATTGGAGGTTGTATAAACATAAGTCCATCTAGTCCAACCGTTTATACCTTACCATAATGTCTGTATAATAGTTAAATAGTAAATTAGTATTGGAGGTTGTATAAAGACATACTCCATCTAGTCCAACCGTTATACCTTACCCATAATGCTGTATAATAGTTACAAAGTAACATAGTATTGGAGGTTGTATAAAGACATACGTCCATCTAGTCCAACCTATACCCTACCCATAATGTCTGTATAACAGTTACATAGTTACATAGTATTGGAGGTTGTATAAGAACATACATCCATCTAGTCCAACCGTTATACCTTACCCATAATGTCTGTATAACAGTTACATAGTAACTAGTATTGGAGGTTGTATAAAGACTACGTCATCTGTCCCTATCTCCCAAGTCTGCCTAACAGTTACATAGTAACATAGTATTGGGGGTGAATAAAGACATACGTCATCTAGTCCAAAGTTTATACCTTACCCATAATGTCTGATAACAGTTACATAGTACATAGTATTGGAGGTTGTATAAAGACATACGTCCATCTAGTCCAACCTTTATACCCTACCATAATGTCTGTCTAAAGTTACATAGTAACATATATTGGAGGTTGTTATAAGACATACGTCCATCTAGTCCAACCTTTATACCCTACCCATAATGTCGTATAACAGTTACATAGTATTGGAGGTTGTATAAAGACATATAAGTCCATCTAGTCCAACCTTTATACCCTACCCATAATGCCTGTATAACAGTTACATAGTAAACATAGTATTGGAGGTTGTATAAAGACATACGTCCATCTAGTCCAACCTTTTATTCCTACCCATAATGTGTATAACCAGTTACATAGTAACATAGTATTGGAGGGTGTATAAGACATACGTCCATCTAGTCCAACCTTTATACCCTACCCATAAGTCTGGCTAACAGTTACATAGTAACTAGTTTGGGGTGGTATAAAGACTACGGCCATTAGTCCAACCTTTATACCTACCCATAATGTCTGTCTAACAGTTACATAGTACATAGTATGGGGGTTGTAAAAGACATACGTCCATCTAGTCCAACCTTTATCCTTACCCATAATGTCGTCATAATAGTTACATAGTACATAGTATTGGAGGTTGTATAAAGACATACGTCCATCTAGTCCAACCGTTATACCTTACCCATAATGTCTGTATAATAGTTACATAGTAACATAGTATTGGAGGTTGTATAAAGACATACGTCCATCTAGTCCAACCGTTATACCTTACCCATAATGTCTGTATAATAGTTACATAGTAACATAGTATTGGAGGTTGTATAAAGACATACGTCATCTAGTCCAACCTTTATCCTACCATAAGGTCGTATAACATGTTACTGTTACATAGTATTGGAGGTTGTTAAAGACATACTCCATCTAGTCCAACCGTATACCTTACCCATAATGTCTGTATAACAGTACATAGTAACATAGTATTGGAGGTTGTATAAAGACATACGTCCATCTAGTCAACCTTATACCCTACCCATAATGTCTGCCAACAGTTACATAGTAACATAGTATTGGAGGTTGAATAAGACATACGTCCATCTAGTCCAACGTATACCTACCCATAATGTCTGTATAACAGTTACATGTAACATAGTATTGGAGGTGTATAAAGACATACGTCCATCTAGTCCAACCTTTATACCTACCATAATGTCTGTCTAACAGTTACATAGGAACATAGTATTGGAGGTTGTAAAAAGACATACGTCCATCTAGTCCAACCTTTATACCCTACCCATAATGTCTGTATAACAGTATACATAGTATTGGAGGTTGTATAAGACAAAGTCCATCTAGTCCAACCTTTATACCCTACCCATAATGTCTGTCTAACAGTTACATAGTAACATAGTATTGGGGGTGTATAAAGACATACGTCCATCTAGTCAACCTTTATACCCTACCCATAATGTCGTCTAACAGTTACATAGTAACATAGTATTGAGGGTTGTATAAAGAACATCGTCATCTAGTCCAAACTATACCTACCCATAATGTCTGTATAATAGTTACATAGTAACATAGTATTGGAGTTGTATAAAGACATATGTCCATCTAGTCCAACCGTTATACCTAACCATAATGTCTGTATAATTACATAGTAACATAGTATTGGAGGTTGTATAAAGACATACGTCCATCTAGTCCAACCGTTATACCTACCCATAAGTCTGTATAATAGTTACATAGTAACATAGTATTGGAGGTTGTATAAAGACATACGTTCATCTAGTCCAACCTTTATACCCTACCCATAATGTCTGTATAACAGTTACATAGTTACATAGTATTGGAGGTTGTATAAAGACATAATCCATCTAGTCCAACCGTATACCTTACCCATAATGTCTGTATAACAGTAATAGTAACATAGTATTGGAGGTTGTATAAAGACATACGCCATCTAGTCCAACCTTTTAACCCTACCCATAATGTCTGCCTAACAGTTACATAGTACAATAGTATGGAGGGGTGATAAAGGACATACGTCCACTAGTCCAACCTTATACCTTACCCATAATGTCTGTATAACAGTTACATAGTAAAATAGTATTGGAGGTTGTATAAAGACATACGTCCATCTAGTCCAACCTTTATACCCTACCATAATGTCTGTCTAACAGTTACAAACATAGTATTGGAGTTGTAAAAAGACATACGTCCATCTAGTCCAACCTTTATACCCTACCCATAATGTGTATAACAGTTACATAGTATTGGAGGTTGTATAAAAGACATATACGTCCATCTAGTCCAACCTTTTACCCTACCCATAATGTCGTATAAACAGTTACATAGTAACATAGTATTGGAGGTTGTATAAAGACATACAGCCATCTAGTCCAACCTTATACCCTACCCATAATGTCTGTATAACAGTTACATAGTAACATAGTATTGGAGGTTGTATAAAGACATATGTCCATCTAGTCCAACCTTTATACCTACCCATAATGTCTGTTAACAGTTACATAGTAACATGTATTGGAGGTTGAAAGACATATGTCCATCTAGTCCAACCTTATACCTACCCATAATGTCTGTATAACAGTACAATAGTAACATAGTATTGGAGGTTGTATAAAGACATCGGTCCATCTAGTCCAACCTTATACCCTACCCATAATGTCTGTATAACAGTTACATAGTAACATAGTATTGGAGGTTGTATAAAGACATACGTCCATCTAGTCCAACCTTTATACCCTACCATAATGTCTGATAACAGTTACATAGTAACATAGTATTGGAGGTTGTAAAAAGACATACGTCCATTAGTCCAACCTTTATTACCCTACCCATAATGTCTGTATAACAGTTACATAGATAGTGGAGGTGTATAAAGACATACGTCCATCTAGTCCAACCTTTATACCCTACCCATAATGTCTGTATAAACAGTACATGTAACATAGTATTGGAGGTTGTATAAAGACATACGTCCATCTGTCCAACCTTTATACCTACCCCATAATGTCTGTATAACCGTACATAGTAACATAGTATTGGAGGTTGTATAAAGACATATGTCCATCTAGTCCCAACCTTATACCTATACCCATAAGTCCTATGGTCAACAGTACATAGTAACATGTATTGGAGGTGTATAAAGACATAGTCCATCTAGTCCAACTTTATACCCTACCATAATGTCTGTTAAACAGGTTTGGGTTTTGTCGGTATGGGGGTAAGGTAGGTTATTAAAGATATGGGATTGGGGTCTGTGATTGAGTGTTTTATTTGTATATAGTTACATAGTAAACATAGTATTGAGTTGTATAAAGACATACGTCATTAGTCCAACCTTTATACCCTACCATAATGTCTGTATAACAGTTACATAGGTAACATAGTATTGGAGGTTGTATAAAGACATAGTCCATATAGTCCAAACCTTTATACCCTACCCATAAGTTGTTAAAGTTACATAGAAATAGTATGGGAGTTGTATAAAGACATACATCACATCTAGTCAACCTTTATACCTACCCATATGTCGTATAAACAGTTACATAGTAACATAGTATTGGAGGTGTGTATAAAGACATATGTCCATCTAAGTCCAACCTTTATACCTACCCATATGTCTGTATAACAGTTACATGAGTAACATAGTATTGGAGGTTGTATAAAGACATACGTCCATCTAGTCAAACCTTATACCCTACCCATAATGTCTGTCTAACAGTACATAGTTACATAGATGGAGATTGTATAAAGATACAACCACCTTAGTCAAACCTTTATACCCTACCCATAATGTCTGTTTAACAGTTACATAGTAACGTAGTATTGGAGTTGTATAAAGACATACGTCCATCTAGTCCAACCTTTATACCCTACCCATAATGTCGTATAACAGTTACATAGAACAGTATTGGAGGTTGTATAAAGACATACGTCCATCTAGTCCAACCTTTTACCCTACCATATGGTCTGTATAACGTTACATAGTAACATAGTATTGGAGGTTGTATAAAGACATACGTCCATCTGTCCAACCTTTTACCCTACCCATAATGTCTGGTATAACAGTTACATAGTAACATAGTATTGGAGGTTGTATAAGACAATACGTCCATCAGTCCAACCTTATACCCTACCCATAATGTCTGTATAACAGTTACATAGTAACATAGTATTGGAGGTTGTTATAAAGACATAGTCCATCTAGTCCAAACTTTATACCCTACCCATAAGTCTGTAACAGTTACATAGTACATAGTATTGGAGGTTGTAAAAGACATATGTCCATCTAGTCCAACCTTATACCCTACCCATAATGTCTGTCTAACAGTTACATAGTTACATAGAAGGGGACATGTGTCTAAATACAACACCATATAGTTAACCTTTATACCCTACCCATATGTCAAAAAAGTTAAAAAACTACCAAAGATGACATGCTCTAAAGCAGTAACAGTAGAAAGCTAACACTTATTGGTGCGCAGATCAAAAGCACTGATAGAGTTTTAGCATCTCTTATTACAAATCCCAAGGTATATTGTACAGTTATACACTCACATCATAAAATATGGGTAATGGAACTGAATGGATTGTTGGGGCACAAGGCATAAATGGCCGCTGTTAACTTACGTCTTTATAGATGCGACGTCATTTAAATACGTCACACTCTACCTATAAACCAAAGATACACAGACCCCATTAAAGGAGACAATGATTAGATGCCTGTGCCTTTAAAAGTTTAAGTCATATTCATTCCCTAAACCATAATGGATAGTGAAACAAGGAGCCATAAGCCAATCAAAAATCAATATTTCTACTCACACTTAAGGGCTAGGCTAAAGGCTATCACAAAAAAAGCCGTGAAGCCGGCACAACCATTTAATAAGCTGTTGGCATGTATAGCGCGACTATATAAACACAGTAATAGCTGCGTTTAAAGTTGTGGCTGTGGATATCATTCTTTAGGGATTTACTCACATGTGCTAATCACAATTGGAATCCAGGAAGGGGTGGCTTACCAGACCATAGAGGCTGTAGGTTATTCTCCCATATAAGTTAAATTATGTAATGTTACTCTGTATTCTTTT
>CM033474.1:887614-912161 GCA_019447015.1 Hymenochirus boettgeri | reverse complement strand
TTCTGCTGTGTTTCTTTATACATAGATATATGCAGTTTTATGCTTTTGATTTGTATATGACATGCATTATGCAATAACTTATATTTCTACTTACCCTGTGGAATACATGGGAGCAGGAAAGGAGAACCTGTCAATCAAACACAGAGCATCTTTCTGATTAATTAGGAATCAATCTACAAGGTGCGTGTATTGATAACTGTACTATAACTGCCAATCTACAAGGCGCGTGTACTGATAACTGTACTATAACTGCCAATCTACAAGGTTCGTGTACTGATAACTGTACTATAACTGCCAATCTACAAGATGGGACAGGAAGTGAACTTTCCAGCCCATAAACAGAGTTTAGATTGGAGTCCATAAGGCCTATGTAGAAAGTTGACTATCACGGCTATAGACATGTGGACTAATTCAAAACATAATTAATCCACTACACGGCTGTAGATTCTTGGTTCTTTGCAGAAATACAAATGACACATTACCTGGGGGCGGGTTCCAAACTCTTCTTTACAGATGGCACACGGCTGCAATGAGTCCCCTTGGTCAACTGAACGTTTTTTCACCTTCATCCATTCTTCCTGGGTTAACGGCATCGCAGGAGCATCCACAATGCCCAGTTTCTGTGCTTTACAACAAATGCATGTCAGTTAGAATGTCAGCACACTGTCTATGTAATAGGAGTACGAATGTTCTAATGAGGGGAGGAAAACCTCCTTTCTTTCAGGCCTCAGGAAGGAAAGATTTGTCGCCTGAAATGTTAGGAAGGAAGGTTTGCCCACCTTACAGAAGCAATACAAATAATACTAGGGTTATGCAAAAAAGCGGATTTCTCATTATTTTTAACGAAAAGCGGTAACCCTATTTGTAGACTGTCACTATAATACTCTGATACCACTGTCCAGTATAAAACAACTACGAAGGACGTGGGATCCCACTGCCGACTTTCGATTCTAACTTTATATCAGCCTTCTACCTCTTCAAATATGGCCGTGTGCTGCTGCAGTTGACAGATCGCCGCTCCTACCTCTCGGTGTCATATATAGAGGTGAGTGAAGGTAATTACCAAGCGTAGCCAATGTGGGTGGGATGAGCAATAGAGACCATGTGATCCCTCGATGTCCAATAGTCGTATACCTCTTGGCCCACAAATTCACCTCGGAGTTCCATGTATGGCCATGGAACTCCTCTGTGGCGTAATATCCTTATATTACACTGTAATATAGCTTTCTATATATGAAATATTCTATATAATACATTAATATTTTTTACAGCTATCTGGACGCATATCTACGTCCATGGTTACGTTCTGTCATGTTGTTCTTATATATATTTATAGTGTTTATAATGTTTTTAGTGTTTCTCAGTCCATTTAACATATCTTTTCCCTTCTTATATATGTGCTACTATTCCCCTTTGTGGGCCAAGAGGTATACGACTATTGGACATCGAGGGATCACATGGTCTCTATTGCTCATCCCACCCACATTGGCTACGCATGGTAATTACCTTCACTCACCTCTATATATGACACCGAGACACTCCTATAGTGGTCTCTGAGGAAGCGGAAGTTTCCGCGAAACGCGTCAGGCCTCACCCCCTTTTTCTTCCCCTTACAGCGTGCAGTCCAATGTCCAGTATCCTGTGTGTTACATTTAGATTTTAATGGCACCATTGGAATAAAAGCTACATTTTATCCTGACCTCCTGTTGTTTGCTTGGCTTCGAGCCTCCATTCTACATATGTAAATAACAAATAGCAACTTACCTAAAGTTAATGGGGGAGGAGCATGACCTAGAACATACTCTTCTTCAGGGTCTTGTACTTTTGCAGTTTCAGGGGGTTTCCTTCTAATACCTGTGTCTAAAACAGACTTTGCTGCTTTAATATTTACAGTGTGGTGACTCCTCTCTTTCTTCCATTGTAGCCCTTTAACTGGATCAACTAAGGAAAGATTCTGAAGCTGTAGGTTCTTTAATATATGATCCTGCATTGCCACCGCAGTAAGGATCAATGGTTCCATCCTGCAAGAGCCACCCTAGGCAATAAAATAGAATAGTCCATATTTCATTTACACTGTACCCGATTGCCGCATTACTACCAGATTTTTTATCTCAATACAAATACCGTATAAAAAGGGCTATCTTTAAAATTATTCCTGGATCATGCTTCTAGCTGCAGTGTATCCAAAGTTACAGCAGTGTAAAGGGTGGTGTTTCCAGCTGGAACATCACCAGCACTATTGCTCCCCCCCCCCTGCCTGAGGTACTATGCATGCCCAGTGGTATCCTACTGCTGTAACAGAGTATCATCTGATGCATCATAAGCCCCGTCCCCAAATTTCTAGCCACAAGCTTAAAAAAAGAAAAACCAGGCAGAGGAATGGACAGAGAATGGTTGAAATGTCTTTAAATAGTTTCAAAAAATATTTTTTTTCATCATGTGACTGTCACACACTTCCTTGTTTATCCTGACTGTCTGATTGTAACTGGCCCAGGTTGCCGCCTCCTCCCCTCCTGAATGAGCTTTTAGGAACCAGAGCATGTACAGAGGAGGCAGCCGAGGGAATAGCAGTCGATCATTGGTTGTGATGTCAGCTGTCCCAACCTTGATTGACTGCATGGAGGGAGGAGCCAGCTTATTCGGAATGGGATCAATAATCATTCTTATATATCTGGTTAGTAATACATCTAATAATATGCTGAATATATTGGTTGGAATTGGGGGCAGGTAATTGACAAGTGACCAGTTGTTTTTTTAAACATTCCTGATTACATCAAAAAAACTTTCAGTTCCATTTAATGAAAAGTATAGGATTAAAACAGTTCCATTTTTCTCAGTGTATTACTTTAATAGGCTGTATCTGAATATAAAATGTGTATAAATGAATACATGTTAGTAGCACTTTTTCTGAAGTGTGATTTGCCTTCAATATAGTACTTGTTTACTCAGGCCCAGTAACAGTATAAGGTGTGGGCAATGAAAATTGAATTTCAATGCCCAATCAACTGAGTCTCCTTAGGTGATGTCAGTGTGGGCAGTGAGAATTAAATTTCAATGCCCAATCAACTGAGTCTCCTTAGGTGATGTCAGTGTGGGCAGTGAGAATTAAATTTCAATGCCCAATCAACTGAGTCTCCTTAAGTGATGTTAGTGTGGGCAGTGAGAATTAAAATTCAATGCCCAATCAACTGAGTCTCCTTAAGTGATGTCAGTGTGGGCAGTGAGAATTAAATTTCAATGCCCAATCAACTGAGTCTCCTTAGGTGATGCCAGTGTGGGCAGTGAGAATTAAATTTCAATGCCCAATCAACTGAGTCTCCTTAAGTGATGTCAGTGTGGGCAGTGAGAATTAAAATTCAATGCCCAATCAACTGAGTCTCCTTAAGTGATGTCAGTGTGGGCAGTGAGAATTGAATTTCAATGCCCAATCAACTGAGTCTCCTTAGGTGATGTCAGTGTGGGCAGTGAGAATTGAATTTCAATGCCCAATCAACTGAGTCTCCTTAGGTGATGTCAGTGTGGGCAGTGAGAATTAAATTTCAATGCCCAATCAACTGAGCCTCCTTAAGTGATGTCAGTGGGGGGGGGGGGGCATTCTAGCTGAAGTTGAAGTTTCCTGGGGCCTGTTTATGTACTAATATCTAGAAAGAGAAAGCCTGTATTTAACTATATTAGTTCAGGTGGGCAGACCATTTCAGAACTGATAAGCCAAGTGAAAAATGACTTGACAAAATGTTATAAATTCTAACTGCTATACATAATGCATGAACAGACGGATATTACAGATCAAAAGTACCAGCCAGTTAAATAAATTGCTTTACAGTAACAGTAAGAATAGATCACATCTGGCACATTAATTCAATGTAATACTCTACTTTAATATTCTTTATTATGTTGCAATTTAGTAATTAAAAATGTTGTAAATGAAGGCACGCTAATCATTTTCAAAACAACGATGAATACCTATAAATCAGATCTCCCATATAACACATTGTTTGGCACTGAACATTACGACTGAAAGTTTTTCTGAGACGAGATTTGGTTTAAATTCTGCCATAAACCCACAAAAAAAACGTTAACGGAAAAGAGAAGGAACATGCTGTGTCATATTGTATATTTAAAGGACGATTATACTTACCATTTCCCCGATCCATTCCTGCAAAGTACCCAAGGTGAGGACCTAAAATGCTAAGTCCTCACCTCTGGGTTCTTTACAAAAGTCCTGCACTACTTACTTGTAATCTCCCTCATCGCTCTAGTCCGATCCTCCCCACTGGCACTGTCAGTGACAGTCTGGGAGGCAGCCAATGGGAAGACACGCCTCCTTGCAGAGTGCACCTGTCACTCAAAGTGCAAATGGGGAGGATCACAACAACAGTGATTTGCACAAAGTTGGATCTGATTTAACATTTTTTTTTTTTTTTTTTTTACATGAACTATGTACACATAGATCGTCCTGTACAATATCTTAGTCGTTCATTAAAAATCCCTGAAAACCTATACATTGTAAGATTCTTCTTTAATAATTGCATTTACATACATGAATAAAGAAATAATTGTAACTAAGAAAGCTTCCATGTTGTTGCCAGTACAACTCACAGCCCATGTAGTCTTCAAAGAGCCTTGTGAGCATGTGCACCAATTGACCACGTATACCCTGCCCCCACTATTCACTGTCTATATGCGCAGAGCATTTTCTATATAGATGTCTCCACACTTATTTGGAAGTCACTGATAAGACTTTGAATTCTGCTTATTACCCTGAAATGTATTTTCCAGTCATCTTAAATTGCTGAATTACCTTCCAGGAACAATACAAAATAATCATCTAATTTTACTGCCTTTATTTTTTTGCTTCTGTTCCTAGCAAGAGATAATCAGGGTGATGTAGTAAAAGTTCTAATCGTTAATAATGGTGCTAAGTTTTCAATTTGAATGCTAACATCTTATTAGTAAAATAAGCTCCATTTTTAAAGGGTATCTCCACTCATAATTTCAAGGTTTAGGAATCCAGTTCTATTGAAGAACGGGAGGTAAAGGAGCTGTGCCTTACCTTCCGTTCTTCAATAGAACAAACAAGAGACTGGTGAGCAGTTAGGAAACTTACCCGCTCGCTCGCTCCCCCGGCTCTAGTCTGACAGGTCCTGACGGACCTCGTCTTAGACAAGGTCCGTCGGGACCTCTCACCTCTCCTTTACCTCCCGTTCTTCAATAGAACTGGATTCCCAAACCTTGAAATTATGAGTGGAGATACCCTTTAACAATAAGAACTTTTATTACATTGCCCTGAAAGTTTCTAAATGTACTTATTGTGTATGCTGTGGTGGCTCAGTAGCAGGGTTGCCAGATAACCCTATTTGGACGGGATTGTCCCGAATGCAGACAGTCAGCACTGAAATCCCATTTTAGGAATGGCAGCCCGCCTCTGGAACCCCCACTCACCACCCCTTACTCCGTCCCTCCTACCATCCGCCCCTCCACTCTTACTATCTGCTCCTGTCCCAGCTCCTGCTCTGCCCCCTCCAGGTAAATGTGGCAACCCTGCTCAGCAGTCTTAAGCACTTATTTTAGAGAATCGCAGCCCATGTTCAAATCCCCTGGTTTGTTTTCTTTTTTCCTCAAAGTTTGATAGGAAATAAACTGGAAAGATGACTCTTGTTTTTTGTATTAAATGCAAAGGAATATATGGAAAAAAATATAAACACTGATGTTAACACTGCTAAATCTATGTTCTGTGTCTTAAGAGGCAGGATCTTCTGTAGCATGATCTGTGACTAACAGAGGCAGGTCTCTCTGCTGAAATATGATTGTCGGTCAGTGTCTAGTAAGCAGGGCTGCAGCTACCTTGTTTTGATTTGTTGTGCCCCACAGAGCATGTGAACACTTAGACTTATGCCTAAACAAAGAGGTGGATAATGGGAGCTGACCTCCGGTACCCACTGGTTAATGTAACAAAAGATCCACCAGCCACATCAAAGGGATAAGTAAGAAACGGCTTGCTGTAACATTGTCAATAGTAGACCCAAATGCCCATTCCGTTGGGGATAGTTGCCTGACCGGCAGGGTGGATCTACAACCGAACGTCAATTTCGCCCGACAAAGTGCCCATACATGGCAGGATTATCGCCCGAAATAGTGTATGATATTATGCCTACATCATTGGATTCAAAAGCTTTTAAAAAGAATGCTGGAAAGTTCTGTACCCAAAGTGACAGCCTAAAACGCATTACACTAGTGCTGCCTTGTTGCAATGAAATATGCGTTCTCATGCAAGAAATGCACATCCCATATGAGTGTACATCAGCCTACAGTGTCCATAAGTAGAATTATACTGTTAAACAATTACCTTGCGAGACTGCAATGCACTGGTTGCTGTAGAACTTATTCTTTTATGATTTGGACTCACACGGCGATCCATCCTGTACCCAAAGATTATAAATTATAGATTACATAATGCAAAATGTTCTTGAGAAAGCTGGCTGATTCACAGATATTGATTGACAGTAAATTTTCATGAACTGAACGATCCATCACAAAAGGAAATAAACCTGTCCAGAAAATAAGTAAAAATAACATATTGTTACATAATAACAGTATAACTGTATAATGCACATACAATTGTACTAGACTAAAGAAATCTTTATTCCTTGTTTTGGTTAAGCTCATTCTATTCTCATGCTGTGAAAGGCCAAGCAGCTGCAGTAAGATCCAGATCTAAATGTACAGGCGCCATATCCAATATATGACTGTGTTAAGCAACTTCTACACGGGCTCGATATTTGGAGCGATTTCGACATTTGGATTGGATCGCTACTAAGCCTGTTGGGATCAAAGGTCGCTAATTACCAATTATAACTAATGAGATGACTGGCTATTATAACTGATGACATCGCTAATTACCAATTATAACTAATGAGATGACTGGCTATTATAACTGATGACATCGCTAATTACCAATTATAACTAATGAGATGACTGGCTATTATAACTGATGATATCGCCAATTACCAATTATAACTAATGAGTTGACTGGCTATTATAACTGATGACATCGCTAATTACCAATTATAACTAATAAGATGAATAAATGGCTATTACAACTGATGACATCGCTAATTACAAATTAGAACTAATGAGATGACTAATTGGCTATTATAACTGAAGACATCGCTAATTACCAATAGAACTAATGAGATGACTAATTGGCTATTATAACTGAAGACATCGCTAATTACCAATTATAACTAATAAGATGACTAAATGGCTATTATAAACTGAGGATGAATCGCTATTACCAATTTATAACTAATAACGATGACTGGCTATATAACTGATGACATCGCTAATTACCAATTAGAAACTAATGAGATGACTAACTGGCTATTATAACTGTGGCCTTGCTAATTACCAATTATAACTAATAAGATGACATAAAATGGAACTATATAACTGATGACATCACTAATTACCAATTAGAACTATAAGATGACTAAAGGCTATTATAAACTGATGACATCGCTAATTACCAATTATAACTAATGAGATGACTGGTATTATAACTGAAGACATCGCTAATTACATTATAATTGAGATGACTAACTGGTATTATAATGATGAACGCTAATTACCAATAAATAAGGAGATGACTGGCTATTATAACTGATGATATCGCCAATTACCAATTATAACTAATGAGATGACTGCTATTATAACTGATGACATCCACTATACCAATTATAACTAATAAGATGACTAAATGGCTATTATAACGATGACATCGCTAATTACAAATTGAACTAATGAGATGACTAATTGGCTATATAACTGAGACATCGCTAATTACCAATTAGAACTAATGAGATGCTAATTGGCTATTACTGAAGACATCGCTATACCAATTATAACTAATAAGATGACTAAATGGCTATTATAACTGATGACATCGCTAATTACCAATTAGAACTAATGAGATGACTAACTGGCTATTATAACTGATGGCATTGCTAATTACCAATTATAACTAATAAGATGACTAACTGGCTATTATAACTGATGACTAATCATAATACCAATTAGAACTAATAAGAGACTAAATGGCTATTATAACTGATGACATCGCTATTACCAATTTAACTCATGAGCGGCTGGCTATAAACTGAAGACATCGCTAATTACCAATTATAACTAATGAGATGACTTAACGCATTATAACTAATGACATCGCTAATTACCAATTAGAAACTAATGAGATGACTAACTGGCTATTAAATGATGACATCGTAATTACCAATTATAAACTAATGAGATGACTGGCTATTATAACTGATGATATCGCCAATTACCAATATACTAAATGAGTTGACTGGCTATTATAACTGATGACATCGCTAATTACCAATATAATAATAAGATGACTAAATGATGGCTATAAAACTGATGACATCGCTAATTACAAATTAGAACTAATGAGATGACTAATTGGCTATTATAACTGAAGACATCGCTATTACCCAATTAGAACTAATGAGAGGACTAATGGCTATTATAACTGAAGAACATGCTAATTACCAATTATAACTAATAAGAGATGACTAAATGGATTATAAACTGATGACATCGCAATACCATTTATAACTAAAGATGATGGCTATTATAACTGATGACATCGCTAATTACCAATTAGAACTAATGAGATGACTGGCTATTATAACTGATGGCATTGCTAATTACCAATTATAACTAATAAGATGACTAACTGGCTATTATAACTGATGACATCACTAATTACCAATTAGAACTAATAAGATGACTAAATGGCTATATAACTGATGACATCGCTAATTACCAATTATAACTAATGAGATGACTGGCTATTATAACTGAAGACATCGCTAATTACCAATTAAACAATGAGATGACTAATGGCTATTTATAACTGATGACATGCTAATTACCAATTATAACTAATGAGATGGACTGGCTATTATACTGATGATATCGCCAATTACCAATTATAACTATGAGATGACTGGCTATATAACTGATGACATCGCTAATTACCAATTATAACTAATAAGATGACTAAATGGCTAGTATAACTGATGACATCGTAATTACAAATTTTTTTTAGAAATAATGAGATGACTAAATAGCTATTATAACTGATGACATCACTAATTACCAATTATAACTAATGAGAAGACTAATTGGCTATTATAACTGATGACATCACTAATTACCAATTATAACTAATGAGATGACTAACTGTCTGTTATAACTGATGACATCGCTAATTACCAATTATAACTAATGAGATGACTAACTGGCTATTATAACTGATGACATCACTAATTACCAATTAGAACTAATGAGATGATTAACTGGCTATTATAACTGATGATATCGCTAATTACCAATTAGAACTAATAAGATGACTAAATAGCTATTATAACTGATGACATCACTAATTACCAATTATAACTAATGAGATGACTAACTGGCTATTATAACTGATGACATCGCTAATTACCAATTATAACTAATGAGATGATGTAAAGTAGGGTGCTGCCATACCAGTGACATGTGAAAGTAGGGGCTGGTCGTACCAGTGACATGATGTGAAAGTAGGGCTTTCATACCAGTGACATGTTAAAGTAGGGGCTGTCACACCAGCGACATGTAAAGTAGGGGCTGCCATACCAGAACATGTAAAAGTAGGGGCTGTCATAACAGTGACATGTGAAAGTAGGGGCTGTCACGCTAGTGACATGTAAATATTGATCTGTCTATCACGTGAAAGTAGGGGCTGTCGTACAGTGACGTGTAAAAGTAGGGGCCGTCGTACCAGTGACATGTAAAGTAGGGGCTGCCATACCAGTAACATGTAAAGTAGGGGCGTCATACCAGTGAACTGTGAAAGTAGGGGCTGTCACGCAGTGACATGTAAATATTGCGTCTGTCGTATCAAGTGACATGTAAAAGTAGGGGCTGTCGTACAGTGACATGTAAAAGTAGGGGCTGTGTACCAGTGACATGTAAAAGTAGGGGCGTGTCGTACCAGTGACGTGTAAAAGTAGGGTTGTCGTACCAGTGACATGTAAAGTAGGGGCTGTCCCAACAGTGAAATGTGACAGTGGGAGCTGCCGTACAGTGACATGTGACAGTGGAGCTGCCGTACCAGGACATGTGAGTGGGAGCTGCCGTACAGTGACATGTGACATAGAGCGGCGTTGTGGGTTGCCGTACCAGTGACATGTGACAGTAAGTAGGAGCTTGCCGTGACCAGGAATGTGACAGTAGGAGGCTTCCATACCAATGACGTGGGACCGTAGGAGCTGCTTACCAGTGACGTGGGGCAGTAGGAGTGCCGTACCAGTGACGTGGGACCGTAGGAGCTGCCGTACCAGTGACATGGGACATAGGAGCTGCCTACCAGTGCATGGGACAGTAGGAGTGACGTACAGTGACATGGGACAGGAGCTGTACAGTGACAGAAGGAGCTGCCATACCAATGACATGGGACAGTAGGAGCTGCCATACCAGTGACATGTGACAGTAGGAGCTGCCATACCAGTGAATGTGACAGTAGGAGCGCAATACCAGTGACAGAAGGAGCTAGCCATACCAGTGACATGGGCAGTAGGAGCGCCATACCAGTGACATGTGACAGTAGGAGCTGCCTACCAGTGACATGGAGTAGAGCTGCCAGACTAGTGACAGTAGGAGGCGTGCATACCAGTGACATTGACAGTAGAGCTGCCATACCAGTGAATGGACAGTAGGAGCTGCCATCCACCAGTGACAGAAGGAGTGCCATACCAGTGACAGGGACAGTTGGAAGCTGCCATAAGTGACGTGACAGTAGGAGCTTCCATACCAGTGACCGTAGGAGCTGCCCATACCAGTGACATGGGACAGTAGGAGCTGCCATACCAGTGACAGAAGGAGCTGCCATACCAGTGACATGGGACAGTAGGAGCTGCCATACCAGAACAGTGACAGTGAGACCTACCAGTGACAGTAGGAGCTGCCATACCAGTGACATGGGATAGTAGGAGCTGCCATACCAGCGACATGGGACAGTAGGAGCTGCCATGACCAGTGAAATGGGCAGTAGAGCTGCAACTAGTGACAGAAGGAGCAGCCATACCAGTGACATGGGACAGTAGGAGCTGCCATCCAGTACATGTGACAGTAGGAGCTGACATACCAGGATATGGGGGCAGAGGAGCTGCCATAACAGTGACATGTGGGACAGTAGGAGCTGCCATAACAGTGATATGGGACAGTAGGGGAGCTGCCATACCAGTGACAGTAGGAGCTGCCATACCAGCGACATGGGACAGTAGGAGCTGCCATAACCATTGACATGTACAGTAGGAACTGCCATACTATCAACGTGACAGTAGGAGTTGTCCCACTGATCCCCAGTCAGGTAGCCATTCTATGTACATTAACGGGTACGAGAATAAGTAGCCGGTGGAGCGGGTTGGATCATCTCTATCACAGATTGATCGATCCCGTCCAAACCTTCCCTGTGTCATGTGATGTAAACCGACCAATCAATGACCGCGTCATGACGCAGAGCCGATAAGATGTGATGGTCCCGGTCCCAGAGGCAGATTGTTGGAATTACCGCCCCCCGCTGAGCACAATAGAGCGGACAGATCTCCAGGTAGCGGCGCACCCGAAACTATTACCATGGGACAACGCGGCACACCACGTCGCTTCCGGGGTCACTGCCAAGCGTTAGTGCGTTACCTAGCAACGCCACAGAAGGTAGGTTGGTCATGTTACTGTTGATCGTTTTGAAAGTAATAATATATAAATAGTATGGAGATTATATCCCTTAAATCACTGCTCAGCTATGTCATCAGTTAATTGGTAATTATGATGTCTCAGCTTATTAGCCAATAGTATAATAGCCAATTAGTCATCTCATAGTTATAATGGTATTAGCGATGTCATCAGTTATAACAGCCAGTTATCATCTCATTAGTTCTAATGGTAATTAGTGATGTCATCAGTTATAATAGCCAGTTAGTCATCTATCTAGTATAATTGGTAATTAGCGATGTCATCATATAACAGACCAATTAGTTCTTCTCATTAGTTATAATTGTAATTAGTGATGTCATCAGTTTAATAGCTATTTAGTCATCTTATTAGTTCTAATTGTAATAGTGATGTCATCGTATAATAGCCATTAGATCTTCTCATTAGTTATAATTGGTAATTAGTGATGTCATGAGTTATAATAGCTATTTAGTCATCTTATTAGTTCTAATTGTAATTAATGATGTCACAGTTATAATAGCCAATTAGTCTTCTCATTAGTTATAATTGGTTAATTAGTGATGTCATCATTAATAGCTATAGTCTCTTATTAGTTTAATTGGTAATTAGTGATGTCACAGTTATAATAGCCAGTTAGTCATCTCATTAGTTATAATTGGTATAGCGATGTCATCAGTTATAATAGCCAGTTAGTCATCTCATTAGTTATAATTGGTATTCGTGATGTCATCAGTTATAATAGTTATTAGTCATCTATTAGTTGCTAATTGGTAATTAGCGATATCATCAGTTATAATAGCCAGTTAAATCTCTATTAGTTCTAATGGTAATTAGTGATGTCATCAGTTAATATAGACAGTTAGTCATTCGTCATTAGTTATAATTGGTAATTAGCGGATGTCATCAGATGTTTAAACAGACAGTTAGTATCTCATTAGTATAATTGGTAATTAGTGATGTCATCAGTTATAATAGCCAAGTAGTCTTCTCATTAGTATAATTGGTAATTAGTGATGTCATCAGTTATAATAGCATTTTAGTATCTATTAGTCTAATTGTAATTAGTGATGTCATCAGTTATAATAGCCAGTTAGTCATCTCATTAGTTATAATTGGTAATAGCGATGTCATCAGTTAAATAGCCAGTTAGTCATCTCATTAG
This sequence comes from Hymenochirus boettgeri, assembly GCA_019447015.1. Taxonomy (NCBI): domain Eukaryota; kingdom Metazoa; phylum Chordata; class Amphibia; order Anura; family Pipidae; genus Hymenochirus; species Hymenochirus boettgeri. The sequence continues at coordinate 899,203 of CM033474.1, read as the reverse complement.
TTTTAATTGGTAATTAGTGATGTCATCAGTTATAATAGCCAGTAGTCTCTCATTAGTTATCTTATGTTATAGTGATGTATCAGTTCTAATAGCTATTTAGCCTCTATTAGTTTATGGTATTAGCGATATCATCAGTTATAATAGCCAGTTAGTCATCTCATTAGTTCTAATTGGTAATTAGTCGATGTTATCAGTTATAATTGTCAGTTAGTCATCTCATTAGTTATTATTGTAATTAGCGATGTCATCAGTTTTAATAGCCAATTAGTCTTCTCATTAGTTCTAATTGGTAATTAGTGATGTCATCAGTTATAATAGCTATTAGTCATCTTATTAGTTCTAATTGTAATTAGTGATGTCATCACTTATAATAGCCATTAGTCTCTCATTAGTTATTATTGGTAATTAGCGATGTCATCAGTTAAATAGCCAATTAGCATCTCATTAGTTCTATTGGTAATTAGTTTGTCATTAGTTATAATAGCCAGTTAGTATCTCATAGTTATAATTGGTAATTAGGGATGTCTACCAGTGTTATAATAGCCAATTCGTCATCTCATTAGTCTAATTGTAATGTGTTGTCATTAGTTATATAGCCAGTTAGTCATCTCATTAGTTCTAATGGTAATTAGCGATGTCATTAGTTATAATAGCCATTTAGTCATCTCATTAGTTTAATTGGTAATTAGCGATGTCTACAGTTTATAATAGCCAATTAGTTTCATCTCATTAGTGATTTAATTGGTAATTATGATGTCATCTCAGTTATATAGCCAATTAGTCATCTCATTTAGGTTCTAATTGGTAATTATACGATGTCATAGTTATTTAATAGCCATTTAGTCACTATAGTTCTAATTGGTAATGTAGTGATGTCATATGGATAATAGCTACGTAGTTCCTCATTAGTTTAATTGGTAATTAGCGATGTCACTAGTTTAATAGCCAGTTAGTATCTCAGTTAGTTATAATGGTAATTAGCGATGTATTCAGTTAGATAGCAGTGCTATCTCATTAGTTCATCATGGTAATTAGGATGTCATCAGTTATAATAGCCATTTAGTCATCTCTTGTTAATGTTAGATTAGTATCATATACCATTAGGTTAATTGGTAATTAGCATGCCATCAGTTAGTAGCAGAGTTCAGTCTCATTGTTTAATTGGAATTAGCGATGTCATCAGTATAATAGCCATGTAGTTCATCTTATTAGTTCATCATGTTAATAGCGATGTCTTCAGTTATAATAGCCAATAGTCATAGTCTCATAGTTTCTAATTGGTAATTAGCGATTGTCTTGCATGTATAATAGCCATTAGTTCATCCATTAGTTAATTTGGTAATTAGCGATGTCAGCATTATAAAGCCATTTAGTCATTTTATTAGTTAAATTGGTAATTAGCGATGTCTCAGTTATATAGCACGTTCATCTCATTAGTTAAATTGGTAATTGGCGAATTCATCAGTTATAATAGCTTCAGTCACTCATAGTTTAATTGGTAATTAGCGATGGTCATCAGTTATAATAGCCAGTAGTCATCATTAGTTATAATGGTAATTAGCGATGTCTTCAGGTATAATGCCAGTCATTCTCATTAGTTATAATTGGTAATTAGCAGGAGTATCAGTTATAATAGCACATTTAGTTTCTATTAGTTCTAATTGGTAATTAGTGATGTCATCACGTTATAATAGCAGGTTAGTCATCTTATAGTTATATTGGTAATTAGAGGCCACAGTTAGAAAGCCCAGTTCATCTCATTAGTATAATTGGTTAATTAGCGGTCTCAGTTATAATAGCCATAGTCATCTCATTAGTTAATTGGTAATTAGCGATGTCATCGTTATAATAGCATTAGTCATCATTATTCTAATTGGTAATGTATGGATGTCTGCAGTAATAGTCACAGTTTAGCTCATCTTAGTTTAATTGGTAAAGCAGTGCATCAGTTATAATAGCATAGTCATCTCATTATTCTAATTGGTTAATGTTACGATGTATCAGTTATAATAGGCATAGTCATTCTTATAGTTATAATGGTAATTAGCGATGTCATCAGTATAATAGCCATTTAGTATCTTATTAGTTTAATTGGTAATTAGCGATGTTCAGTTATAATAGCCAATAGTCATCTCATTAGTTATAATTGGTAATTAGCGATTCTTCAGTATAAATAGCCATAGTCATCTCATTAGTTCTTAATTGGTAATTAGCGATGTACTCAGTTATAATAGGCATTTAGTCATCTTAAGTTATAATTGTAATTAGCGATGTCATCCGTTTAAATAGCCAGTATCATCTCATAGTGTATAATTGGTAATTGGCGATTCATCAGTTATAATAGCCTAGTCATCTCATTGTTAATTGGTAATTAGCGATGTCATCAGTTATAATAGCCAGTTAGTCATCTCATTAGTTTCTAATTGTAATTATGCGATGTCATTAGTATAATAGCCAGTTAGTCATCTCATTAGTTATAATGGTAATTAGCGATGTCTCAGTTATAATAGCCTTAGTCATCTCATTAGTTAAATTGGTAATAGCGATGTCATCAGTTAAATAGCCATTTAGTCATCTTATTATCAATTGTGTAATTGGAGGTCATCAGTATAATAGCCAGTTAGTCATCTCATTAGTAAATTGGTAATTAGCAATGCATCAGTTATAATAGCCAGTTAGTCTCATTAGTTCTAATTGGTAATTAGCGATGTCATCAGTTATAATAGCCATTAGTCATCTTATTAGTTATAATTGGAATTAGCCGATTTGTCTTCAGTTATAATGAGCCAATTAGTCATCTATTAGTTCTAATTGGTAATTAGCGATGTCTTCAGTTATAGCCAAGTTAGTCATTCATTAGTTCTAATTTGTAATTAGCGATGTTCATACAGTTTAATAGCCATTAGTCATCATTAGTTCTAATTGGTAATTAGTGATGTCATCAGTTATAATAGCCACATTAGTCATCTCATTAGTTCTAATTGTGTATAGAGCGTGTCATTAGTTATAAGTAGCAGTAGTCAACTCTATAGTTATAATGGTAATAGCGATGTCTCAGTTATAATAGCCAAGTCATCTCATTAGTTATAATTGGTAATTGACGATGTCATCAGTTATATAGCCATTAGTCACTCTATTAGTTCTAATTGGTAATTAGGATGTCACAGTTATAATAGCCATTAGTCATCTCATTAGTTATAATTGGTAATTAGCAATGTCATCAGTTATAATAGCCAGTTAGTCATTCATTAGTTCTAATTGGAATTAGCGATGTCATCAGTTATAATAGCCCTTTAGTCATCTATTAGTTCTAATTGGTAATTGCGATGTCTTCAGTTATAATAGCCAGTTAGTCATCTCATTATGTCTAATGGGTAATTAGCATGTCATCAGTTATAATAGCCATTAGTCATCTCATTAGTTTATTGTAATTAGCGATGTCATCAGTGTATATAGCCATTTAGTCATCTTATTAGTTCTAATTGGTAATAGTGAGTCATCAGTTATAATAGCCAGTAGTCATCTCATTAGTTCTTAATTGGTAATTAGCGATGTCATTAGTTATAATAGCCAGTTAGCTATCTCATTAGTTATAATTGGTAATAGCGATGTTTCAGTTCATAATAGCGTCAGTCTATTTAGTTTAATTGGTAATTGCGATTCATCAGTTATAATAGCCATTAATCATTATTAGTAATTGGTAATTAGTGATGTCATCAGTTATAATAGCCAGTAGTCATCTCATTAGTTAATTGGTTATTAGCATGCATCAGTTATAATAGCCAGTTAGTCATCTCATGTCTAATTGGTAATTAGCGATGTATCAGTTAAATAGCCATTTAGTCATCTTTAGTGTTATAATTGGTAATTAGCGATGTCTTCAGTTATAATAGCCAATGTCATCTCATTAGTTCTAATTGGTAATTAGCGATGTCTTCAGTTATAATAGCCAATAGTTATCTCATTAGTTATATTTGTATATGCGATGTTCAGTTATAATAGCCATTAGTCACATTAGTTATAATTGGTAATTAGCGATGTCATCAGTTATAATAGCCAAGTCATCTCATTAGTTATAATTGGTAATGCGATTCATCAGTTATAATAGCCAGTCATCTCATTAGTTTAATTGGTAATTAGCGATGTATCAGTATAGCCATAGTTCATCTATAGTTTAAATGGTAATTAGGATGTCTCAGTTATAATGCCGTCATCTCATAGTTTAATTGGTATTAGCGATGTCATCTATAATAGCCATTTAGTCATCTTATTAGTTTCTAATTGGTAATTAGTGTGCATCAGTTTAATAGCAGTTAGTCATCTATTAGGTATAATGGTAATAGCAAGCTTCAGTTATAATAGCCAGTCATCTCATTAGTTCTAATTGGTAATTAGCGATGTCATCAGTTATAATAGCCAGTCATCTTATTAGTTATAATTGGTAATTAGCGTGTCATCAGTTATAATAGCCATTTAGTCATCTTATTAGTTATAATTGGTAATTAGCGATGTCTTCAGTTATAATAGCCAATTAGTCATCTCATTAGTTCTAATTGGTAATTAGCGATGTCTTCAGTTATAATAGCCAATTAGTCATCTCATTAGTTCTAATTTGTAATTAGCGAGTCATCATTATAAAGCCATTTAGTCATCTTATTAGTATAATTGGTAATTAGCGATGTCATCAGTTATAATAGCCAGTCAACTCATTAGTTATAATTGGTAATTGGCGATATCATCAGTTATAATAGCCCAGTCATCTCATTAGTTATAATTGGTAATTAGCGATGTCATCAGTTATAATAGCCAGTTAGTCATCTCATTAGTTCTAATTGGTAATTAGCGATGTCATTAGTTATAATAGCCAGTTAGTCATCTCATTAGTTATAATTGGTAATTAGCGATGTCTTCAGTTATAATAGCCAGTCATCTCATTAGTTATAATTGGTAATTAGCGATGTCATCAGTTATAATAGCCATTTAGTCATCTTATTAGTTTAATTGGTAATTAGTGATGTCATCAGTTATAATAGCCAGTTAGTATCTCATTAGTTAAATTGGTAATAGCAATGCCATCAGTTTAATAGCCAGTTAGTCATCTCATTAGTTCTAATTGGTAATTAGCGATGTCATCAGTTATAATAGCCATTTAGTCATCTTATTAGTTATAAATTGGTAATTAGCGATGTCTTCAGTTATAATAGCCAATTAGTCATCTCATTAGTTCTAATTGGTAATTAGCGATGTCTTCAGTTATAATAGCCAATTAGTCATCTCATTAGTTCTAATTTGTAATTAGCGATGTCATCAGTTTAAATAGCCAGAGTCATCTTATTAGTTTAATTGGTAATTAGTGATGTCATCAGTTATAAAGCCAGTCATCTCATTAGTTATAATTGGTATTAGCGATTCATCGTTTATAATAGCCAGTCATCTCATTAGTTATAATGGGAATAGCGATGTCATGCAGTTATAATAGCCATAGTCATTCATAGTTTAATGGTAATACGTGTTCAGTTATATAGCCAGTCATCTCATTAGTTATAATTGGTAATTAGCGATGTCATCAGTTATAATAGCCATTTAGTCATCTTATTAGTTCTAATTGGTAATTAGTGATGTCATCAGTTATAATAGCCAGTTAGTCATCTTATTAGTTATAATTGGTAATTAGCAATGCCATCAGTTATAATGCAGGCTAGCAATTATAACTAATGAGATGACTAACTGGCTATTATAACTAATGACATCGCTAATTACCAATTAGAACTAATGATAGCCAGTCATCTCATATTAATAATTGGTAATAGCGATGTCTTCAGTTTATATAGCCAGTCATCTATTAGTTATAATTGGTAATTAATGCGCGATGTCATCTTTATAATAGCATTGCATTCCATTAGTTCTAATTAGGTAATGTAGTGGAGTCTGCAGTTAAATAGCGACATTTTCGCGTCAGTCTATAGTTTTAATTGGTAATTAGGCAATGCCATCAGTTATAATAGCCAGTCATCTCATTAGTTATAATTGGTAATTAGCGAGGTCATCGTTATAATAGCCTGTCATCTTATTAGTTTATAATGGTATATAGCATGTCATCAGTTATATAGCCATTAGTCATCTTATTAGTTTTAATTGGTAATTAGGCGATGTCTTAGTTATAATAGCCAATTAGTCATCTCATTAGTTCTAATTGGTAATTAGCGATGTCTTCAGTTATAATATCCATTAGTCATCTCATTAGTTCTAATTTGGTAATTAGCAGTCCTCAGTTATAATAGCCATTTAGTCATCTTATTAGTTTATAATTGTAGATGAGCGATGTCATCAGTATAATAGCCAGTAACTCATAGTTATAATTGTAATTGGCGATATCATCAGTTATATAAATAGCCAGTCCTCATTAGTTATAATTGGTAATTAGCGATGTCCATCAGTTATAATAGCCAGTTAGTCATCTCCATTAGTTCTAATTGTAATATGCGATTCATTAGTTATAATAGCCAGTTAGTCATCCATTAGTTATAATTGGTAATTAGCGATGTCTTCAATATAATAGCCAGTCATCTCATTAGTTATAATTGGTAATAGCGATGTCATCAGTTAAAATAGCCATTTAGTCCTTATTAGTTCTATTGGTAATTAGTGATGTCATCAGTTATAATAGCCAGTTAGCTCTCTCATTAGTATAATTGGTAATTAGCAATGCCATCAGTTTATAATAGCCAGTTAGTCATCTCATTGTTCAATTGGTAATTACGCGATGTCATCATTATAATGCCTTAGTCATCTTATTTTATAATTGTAATTAGGGCGATGTCTTCAGTTATAATAGCCAATTATTCATCTCATTAGTTCTAATTGGTAATTAGCGATGTCTTCATGTTATATAGCCAAGTAGTCATCTCATTAGTTCTAATTTGTATAGGCATGTCATCAGTTATAATAGCCATTTAGTCATCTTATTAGTTCTAATTGGTAATTAGTGATGTCATCAGTTATAATATCAGTTAGTCACCTCTCATTAGTTTCTGCATTGTGTAATTAGCCTTGCTGTCATTAGTTATAAAATAGCCAGTAGTCATCTCATTAGTTATATTGGTTAATTAGCGATGTCTTCAGTTATATAGCCAGTCATCTCATTAGTTATAATTGGTAATTAGCGATGTCATCATTTATAAGTATCCATTTAGTCCAATCTTTTATTCTAATTGGTAATTAGTGATGTCATCAGTTATAATAGCCAGTTTGCATCTCATTAGTTTAAATTGGTAATTAGCAATGCCATCATTTTATAATAGCCATTAGTCATCTCATTAGTTCTAATTGGTAATTAGCGATGTCATCAGTTATAATAGCCATTTAGCATCATCTTATTAGTTTAATTGGTAATAGCATGCTTCAGTTATAATAGCCATTAGTCATCTCAATTAGTTCTAATTGGTAATGGCGATGTCTTCAGTTATAATAGCCATTAGTCATCTCATAGTTCTAATTGTAATAGCGTTGTCATCAGTTATATAGCCATTTAGTCATCTTATTATGTCTAATTGGTAATTAAGTGATGTCTCAGTTATAAATAGCCAGTTAGTCATCTCATTAGTTTTAATTGGTAATTAGCATGTCATTAGTTTTTATAAGAGCCAGTTATCAATCTCATTAGTTATAATTGGTAATTGCGATGTCTTCATTTATATAGACCAGGTCAGCTCATTATGTTTATAAATGGTATTAGCGATGTCATCAGTTATAATAGCCATTGTAGTCATCTTATTAGTTCTAATTGGGTAATTAGTGATGTCATCATGTATAATAGCCAGTTATTCCATCTCATGTTATAATTGGTAATTACAATGCATCAGTTATATAGCCAGTTAGTCATCTCAATGTTTCTAATGGTAATTAGCGATGTATCAGTCATAAGAATGCCGTAGTTAGTCATCTTATTCGTTTTACAATTGGTATTAGCGATGTCTTCATTATATATAGCCATTGTCATCTCATTTAGTTTCTACATTGGTAATTAGCGATGTCTTCATTTAATAGCCAATGTATCATCTCATTAGTTTCTATTGTAAGTATAGCGATGTACCATCAGTTATAATAGCCATTAGTCAGTCTGATTAGTTATAATTGGGTAATTAGCGATGTCACAGTTATAATCCATTCATCTCATAGTTATAATTGGTAAGTGGCGATATCATCATTATAATAGCCAGTCATGCTCATTAGTTTAATCTTGGTAATTAGCCGATGTCATCAGTTATATGCCAATTTAGTCATCTATAGTTACTAATGTGTATTAGCGATGTCTCAGTTATAATAGCCAGTCATCTCATTGATTATAATTGGTAATTAGCGATGTCATCGTATTAATAGCCATTTAGTCCTTATTAGTTTTCTAATTGGTAATTATGTGAGCATCAGTTTAAATAGCACAGTTAGTCATCTATTAGGTATAATTGGTAAGTTAGCAAGCATACAGTTATAATAGCCAGTCATCTCATTATTCTCGAATTGGTAATTAGCGATGTCATCAGTTAATAATAGCAGTCATCTTATTAGTTATATTGGTAATATAGCGTGTCATCATATAAAGCCATTGTCCCCTCTTATTAGGTAATTGGTATTAGCGATGTGCTTCAGTTATTAAATAGCCAATTAGCTCATCTCATTAGTTCTAATGGTAATTAGTCGATGTTCTCAGTTAAATAGCCAATAGTCATCTTTATTCTCAATTGTGTACTTAGCGAGGTCATCATTATAATACATTTAGGTCAATCTTATGTATTAGAATTGGTAATTAGCGATGTCATATTTTAATAGCCAGTCAACATCATAGTATAATTGGTAATTGGCGATATCAATCAGTATAATAGCCCAGTCTCTCATTAGTTAATAATGGTATTAGCGAATGTCTCATTATAATAGCAGTAGTACATCCTCATTATCTAATGGTATATAGCGATGTCATTATATAAATGCCAGTTAGTCAGCTCATTATTATAATTGGTAATTAGCGATGTCTTCAGTTATAATAGACAGTCATCTCTCTGAGTTAAATTGTTAATTAGCGATGTCATCAGTATATCAGCCATTTGTCCCTCTTATTATGTTCTAATTGTAATTAGTGATGTACATCATTTATAATAGCCAGTTAGTATCATCTCATTAGTTATAATTGGTAATTAGCAATGCCTCAGTTCATAATAGCCAGTTAGTCATCTCATTAGTTCTAATTGTGTAATTAGCGATGTCATAGTTATAATAAGCACTTAGTATCTTAGTTAGTTATAATTGGTAATTAGCGATGTCTTCAGTTATAAAGCCAATAGTCACTCATTAGTTCTAATTGGTAATAGCGATGTCTTCAGTTTATACATATCCCCCCCAATTGTCATCTCATTATGTTCTTAATTTGTAATTAGCGATGTCATCGTTCATAATAGCCATAGTATCTTATTAGTTATAATTGGTTAATTACGTGATGTCATCACTTATAAAGCCCAGTCATCTCATAGATTATAATGGTAATTGCGATATCATCGTTTATAATAGCCAGTCATCTCCTTAGGTTATAATGTGTAATTAGCGATGTCCTCATTATATAATAGCCAGTTAGTCATACTCATTAGTTATAATTGGGTAATAGCGGATGTCAGTTATATACCAGTTCATCTCATTAGTTATAATTGGTAATTAGCAAGATGTCATCAGTTATAATAGCCATTTAGTCACTTATTAGTTAATTGGTAAGTAGTGATGTCATCAGTATATAGCAGTTAGTCATCTTATTAGAATGGTTAATTAGCAATGCCATCAGTTATAATGCCAGTTAGTCAATCTCATTAGTTCGTAATTGGTAATTAGTCGTGCATCAGTTATAATAGCCAGTCATCTTAGGGTGTATATATCTGGTTAATAGCGATGTCACTCAGTTATATAGCCTCTAGTCTCTTATTAGTTATAATTGGTAAATAGCGATGTCTTCAGTTATAATAGCCAATGTAGTCATCTCATTAGTTGCTAATTTGGTAATAGCGATTGTCTTCAGTTATAATAGCCAATTGTATCTCATTATTCTAATTTTGTAAATAGACGATGTACATCAGTTTGCTGGAGAGCCATGAGCCATTCTTATTAGTTTAATATTGGTAATAGCGGAATGTTCATCAGTTAGAATGCCAGTCAACTCATTAGTTTAATTGGTAATTGGGCGATCCATCATTATTATAATAGACAGTCATCTCATTAGTTATACATTGGTAATAGCGATGTCATCATTATAATAGCCAGTCATCTCATTAGTATAATGAATAGCGATGTCAATGCAGTTTAATAGCAGTCATCAGTAGTTATAAAATTGGTATTGATTAGCGGCCCTTTGATCCCAAACAGCTTAGTAGCGATCCACATCCAAATGTCGAAATCGCTCCAAATACGGCACCGTGTTAGAGTTGCTTAACCATCATATATTGATATGTGGCCTGTACATTTAGATTGGATCTACTGCAGCTTGCTTGGCCTTCAAAGCGCATGAGAATAGAATGAGCTTACCAAAACACAAAGGAATAAAGATTTCTTTTCTCTAGTAAATTGTATTGCATTTACAGTTTACTGTTATGATGTACAATATGTTATTTTTAACTTATTTTCTGACAGGTTTATTTCCTTTGTGAATGGATCGTTCAGTTCATGAAAATTTACTGTCAATCAATACTGTGAATCAGCCGCTTTCTGCAAAGAACTGTTGCATTATGTAATCTATAATTTATAATCTTTGGGTACAGATGGATCGCCGTGTGAGTCCAAAATCATAAAAGAAATAGTTCACAAACCATGGCATTGCAGTCTCGCAACGGTAAGGTTTTTTTAACAGTATAATACTTCTGTGTACTTATTATCCTATAGGACACTGTAGGCTGATGTTACACTCATATGGGATTGCATTTTCTTGCATGAAAGCATATTTCATTGCAAAAGGGCGGAGGAGCAGCCTAGTGTAATGCGTTTAGCTGTCACTTTGTGGTGACAGAACTTTCCTCAAGCATTCTTTTTAAAAGCTTTTGAATCCAATGATGATAGGCATAAGTATCATACCACTATTTCGGGGCGATTAATCCGGTCCATGTATGGGCCACTTTGTCGGGGCGAAAATTGACGTTCGGTTGTGATACCACCCCTGCCGGTCCAGGCAACTAATCCCCAACGGAAGGGCATGTTGGGTCTACTAATTGACAATTGTTACAGCAAGCGTTCTACTTATCCCTTTGATGTGGCTGGGATCTTTTGTTACATAAACCTGTGGTAACCGAGTCAGTCTCCCATTATCCACCCTCTTTTTAGGCAAAGTCGAATGTTCACATGCTGTGGGGTCAAACAACAAACACAGGTAGCTGCACCCTGCTTACTAGACAACTGACCGCAATCATTTTCACAGAGAGAACCTGCTCTTAGTCACAGATCATGCTAAGAAGATCTGCTTCCTTAAGAACACGAAACATAGATTAGCTAGATGTTAACAATCAGGGTTTGATATTTTTGCCATATATTCCTTTGCATTTAATACAAAAACAAGAAGAGTCATCT
>CM033474.1:774266-887424 GCA_019447015.1 Hymenochirus boettgeri | reverse complement strand
AACTAATGAGATGACTAACTGGCTATTATAACTGATGACATCACTAATTACCAATTAGAACTAATAAGATGACTAAATGGCTATTATAACTAATGACATCGTTAATTACCAATTAGAACTAATGAGATGACTAATTGGCTATTATAACTGATGACATCACTAATTACCAATTATAACTAATGAGATGACTAATTGGCTATTATAACTGTAGACATCGCTAATTACCAATTAGAACTAATGAGATGACTAAATGGCTATTATAACTAATGACATCGCTAATTACCAATTAGAACTAATGAGATGACTAACTGGCTATTATAACTGATGCATTGCCTATTACCAATTTAACTAATGAGATATACTAACTGGCTATTATAACATGATACATCACTAATTACCAATTAAACTAATAAGATGACTAAATGGCTATTATAACTGATGACATCGCTAATTACAATTAAACTAATGAGATGAACTGTCTATTATAACTGAAGACATCGCTAATTACCAATTATAACTAATGAGATACTAATGGCTTTATAACTGAATGACATCGATATAACCAATTAACTAATGAGATGACTAACTGGCTATTATAACTGATGACATCGCTAATTACCAATTATACTAATGAGATGGACTGGGCTATTATAACTGATGATATCGCCATTACCAATTATAACTAATGAGTTGACTGGCTATTATAAACTGATGACTCGCTAATTACCAATTAACTATAAGATGACTAATGGCTATTATAATGATGACCTCGCTAATTACAAATAGAACTAATAGATGCTATTGGCTATTATAACTGAAGACATCGCTAATTACCAATTAAACTAATGAGATGACTAATTGGCTATTATAACTGAAGAACATCGCTAATTACCATTATACTAATAAGAGACTAATGGCTATTATACTGATGACATCGCTAATTACCAATTATAACTAATAAGATGACTAGGCTATTATAACTGATGACATCGCTAATTACCAATTAGAACTAATGATATGACTGGCTATTATAACTGAAGACTGCTACTTAACCAATTATACTAATAGATGACTAATTGCTATTAAACTGATGACACGCTAATTACCAATTAAAACTAATAAGATGACTAAATGGCTATTATACTGATGACATCGCTAATTACCAATTAATAACTAATGAGATGACTGGCTATTATAACTGAGACATCGCTAATTACCATTATAACTATAGAGAACTAAGGCTATATAACTGATACATCGCTAATTACAATTAGAACTAATGAGATACTGGCTATTATAACTGATGATATCGCCATTACCAATTATAACTAATGAGATGACTTGGCTATTTATAACTGATGACATCGCTAATTACCAATTATAACTAATCAGCTGACTAATGGCTATTATAACTACTGACTACATCGTCATATTACAATATAACTAATGAGATAACTATTGGCTATTATAACTGAAGACATCGCTAATTACCAATTAGAAACTAATGAGATGACATTGGCTATTATAACTGAAGACATCGCTAATTACCAATTTAACAAAAGATGACTAAATGGCTATTATACTGATACATCGCTAATTACCAAATTAGAACATATGAGATGACTAACTGGCTATTATAACTGATGCATGCAATAACAACCAATTAACTAATGAGAGATGACTAACTGGCTATTATAACTGATGACATCACCTAATTACCAATTACTAATAAGATCTAATGGCTATTTAACTGATAGCAAATCTATTACCAATTACAACTAATAGAGTGACTGCTATTATAACATGAAACATCGCATATTACCAATTATAACTAATGAGATAGTAACTGGCTATTATAACTAATGACATCGCTAATTACCAATTAGAACTAATGAATGACTACTGGCTATTATAACTGATGACTCACTATTACCAATTAGAACTAATAAGATGACTAAATGGCTATATACTGATGACATCGCTAATTACCAATAGACTAATGAGATGACTAATGGCTATTATAACTGAAGACTCGCTAATTACCATTAGACACTAATGAAGATGACTATGGCTATTATAACTGAATGACATCGCAATTACCAATTAGAACTAATAGATGACTAAAGGCTATTATAACTGATGACATCGCTAATTACCAATTAAACAATGAATGACTAATGGCTATTATAACTGATGACATGCTAATTACCAATTATAACTAATGAGATGACTAATGGCTATTATAACTGTGACATCACTAATTACCAATTAGAACTAATAGAATGACTAATGGCTAATAACTGATGACATCGTCTAATTACCAATTATACTAATGAGATGACTAATGGCTATTATAACTGAAGACATCGCTATTACCATTATTACTGAATGACTAACTGCTACTTATAACTAATGACACGGCTCCTATACCACAATTAGAACTAATGAGATGACTAACTGGCTATTATAACTGATGACATCACTAATTACCAATTAGAACTAATGATGACTAATGGCTATTAAACTGATGACATCGCTAATTACAAATTAGAACTAATGAGATGACTAACTTGGCTATATACTGAAGACATCGCTAATTACCAATTAGAACTAATGAGATGACTAATTGGCTATTATAACTGAGACAATCGCTAATTCCAATTATAACTAATAAGATGACTAATGGCTTTATAACTGATGACATCGCTAATTACCAATTAGACTAATGATGACTAACTGGCTATTATAACTGATGCATTGCTAATTACCAATTTACCTAATGGAGATGACTAACTGGCTATTATAACTGATGACCTCAATTATACCATTGACTAATAAGATGACTAAATGGCTATTTAACTGATGACATCGCTATTACCAATTTAACTAATGAGATGACTGGCTATTATAACTGAAGACATCGCTAATTACCATTATAACTAATGAGATGACAACTGGCTATTATAACTAATGACATCGCATAATTACAATTAGAAACTATGGATGACTAACTGGCTATTATAACTGAGACATCGCTAATTACCAATTTAACAATGAGATGACTGCTATTATAACTGATGATATCGCCAATTACCAATTATAACTATGAGATGTACTGGCTATTTAAACATGAACATCGCTAATTACCAATTATAACTAAGATGACTAAATGGCTATTATAACTGAGTACTCGCTAATTACAATTAAGAACTAATGAGATGACTATTGGTATTTATACTGAAGACATCGCTATTACCAATTAAACTAATGAGATGACTATTGGCTATTATAACTGAACATCGCTAATTACCAATTAGAACTAATAAGATACTAATGGCTATTATAACTGATGACATCGCTAATTACCATTATAACTATAAGAATGACATGCCTATTATAACTGATACATCTGCTAACAATTAACCAATTAGAACTAATGACGATGACTGATGCTATTATAACTGATGCACTGCTTTACCAATTAAACTAAATGATGCTGAAAACTGGCTATTAACTGATGACATCACTACATTACCAATTAGAATAATGAATGACTAATGCTATTATAACGGATGACATCGCTAATTACCAATAACTAATGAGATGACTGGCTATTTACTGAGACACGCTAATTACCAATTATACTAATGAGATGAACTGGCTCTTTAACTGATGCCTGCTAATTACCAATTATGAACTAATAAGATGACTAACTGCTATTATAACTGATGACACACTAATTACCAATTAAACTAATAAGATGAACTAAATGTGCTATTATAACTGATGACTTCCTCGCTAATTACCAATTATAACTAATGAGATGACTGGCCATTATACCTGAAGACATCGCTAATTACCATTATAACTAATGAGTGACTAACTGGCTATTATAACTGATGACATCGCTAATTACCAATTAAACTATGAGATACTGGCTATTATAACTGATGAATTCGCCAATTACCAATTTAAACTAATGAGATGACGTGCTATATAACTGAGACATCGCTAATTACCAATTATAACTATATAAATGACTAATGGCTATTATAATGCTGACATCGCTAATTACCAATTATACTAATGGATGAACTATGGCTATTATACTGAAGACATCGCTAATTACCAATTAGAAACTATGAGATGACTATTGGCTATTATACTGAAGACATCGCTATTACCATATGAACTAATAAGATGACTATGGCTATTATACTGATGACATCGACTAATTCCAATTAAACAATGAGACTAACTGGCTACTAACTGATGCATTGCTAATTACCAATTAACCTAATGATACTATGCTATTATACTATACATCACTAATACCATTAACTAGAGATGACTAAATGGCTATTATAACTGATGACATCGCTAATTACCATATGAACTAATGAGATAGCACTAAGGCTATTCTAACTGAATACATCGCTAATTACCATTATAACTAATGAGATACTAACTGGCTATTATAACTATGACATCGCTAATTACCAATTAGAACTAATGAGAACTACGTGCTATTATCTGATGACATCACTAATTACCAATTAGAACTATAGTGACTAAATGGCTATTAAACTACTATGACATCGTATATTACCAATTAGAACTAATGAGATGACTAATTGGCTATATAACTAGATGACATCACTAATTACCAATTAAATCACAATGAGATGAACTCATTGGCTATTATAAACTGTAGACACGCTAATTACCATTAGAAACTAATGAGATGACTAAATGGCTATTATAACTAATGACATCGTATCTAATTACCAATTAGAACTAATGAGATGAACTAACTGGCTATTATAACTAATGACACACATTACCAATTAAACTAATGAGATGACAAGGCTATTATAACACTGTAGACATCCGCTAATTACCAATTATAACTATGAGATGACTAACTGGCTATTATAACTAATGACAACCTAATTACCAATAGAACTAATGAGATGACTAATGGCTATTTAACTGATGACATCGCTAATTACCAATAATACTAATGAGAGACTAACTGGCTATTATAGTGATGACATCACTAATTACCAATTAGAACTAATAAGATGCTAATAGCTATTATAACTGATGACTCACTAATTACCAATTAGAAACGATGAGAAGACTATTGGCTATAAAACTGATGACATCGCTAATTACAATAATAACTAATGAGATGACACACTGGCAATTATAACTGATACATCGACTAATTACCAATTAGAACTAATGAGATGACTAACTGGCTATTATAACTGATGATATCGCTAATACCATAAACTAATGAGCTAAATAGCTATTAGAACTGATACATCACTAATACAAAGAACTAATGAGAGACTACTGGCTATTATAACTGATGACATCACTAATTACCAATTAAAACTAATGAGATGACTAATGGCTATTTAACTGATGACATCCTATTACCAATTATAACTAATGAGATGACTAACTGGCTATTATAACTGATGACATCACTAATTACCAATTAAACTAATAGAGTTAACTAAAATGCTATTATAACTGATGACATTCACTAATTACCAATTATACTAATGAGAAGACTATGGCTATTATAACTGATGACATCACTAATTACCAATTATACTAATGAGATACTAATGTCTGTTATAAACATCGATGACATCTAATTACCAATTAAACTAATGAGATGACTAATAGCTATATTAACTGATGACACTCACTAATTACCATTAGAACTAATGAGATTTAACTGGCTATTATAACTGATGATATCGCTAATACCAATTAGAACTAATAGGATGACTAATACTATTATAACTGATGACATCACTAATAACCAATTATAACTAATGAGATGACTAACTGGCTATTATAACTGATGACATCGCTATACCAAGTAAACTAATGAGATGACTAACTGGCTATTATAACTGATGACATCACTAATTACCAATTAAACTATAAGAGACTATAGCTATTATATGATGAATCACAATTAACCAATTATAACTAATGAGAAGACTAATGTGGCTATTATAACTGTGACATCATTATTACAATTAGAACTAATAGATGACTAACTGCTATTATAACTCAGTGACATCACCTAATTACCAATTATACTAATGAGAAATCTAATTGGCTATTATACGATGACATCACTAATTACAATTGAACTAATCAGATGACTAATAGCTATTATATGATGACATCACTAATTACAATTATAACTAATGAAGAACTATTGGTCTGTTATCATGATGACATCGTAATTACCAATTGATATAATAGATGACTAACTGCGATTATAACTATGACATCACTAATTACATTAGAACTAATGAGATGATAACTGGCTGTTATAACTGATGACATCGCTAATTACCATTATAACTATGAGATTACTAATTGGCTATTATACTACTTGGCTATATCGCTGAGAGCATCACTAATTACCAATTAGACTGATGACATAGCTGAGCAGTGATTATAAGGGATATAATCCCATACTATTTATATATTATTACTTCAAAAACGATCAGACAGTAACTGACCAACCCTACCTTCTGGTGGCGTTGCTAGTAACGCACTAACGCTTTGCAGTGACCCCGAAGCGACGTGGTGTGCCGCGTTGTCCCATGGTGCTAATAGTTTCGGGTGCGCCGCTACCTGGAAGATCTGCCGATCTATTGGCTCAGCGTGGGGGCGGTAATTCCAAATACTCCCCTGCTCTGGGACCGGGACCATACATCTTCGGCTTGCGTCATGACGCGGTCATTGATTGGTCGTTTACAGTCACATGACACAGGGAGGTTGGACGGGATCAATCATCTGTGATAGAGATGATCCAACCCTCCACCGGCTCTTATATCTGTACCCGTTAATGTCATAGATGGCTACTGACTGGGGCATCAGTGGACATCCTACTGCACGTTGATAAGTATGGCAGTTCCTACTGTCACATGTCAATGTATGGAGCTCCTACTGTCCCATGTCGCTGGTATGGCAGCTCCTACTGTCACTGGTATGGCAGCTCTACTGTCCCCATATCACTGGTTATGGCAGCTCCTACTGTCCCACATGTCACTGTTATGGCAGCTCCTACTGCCCATATCACTGGTATGCAGCTCCTACTGTCACTGTACTGGTATGGCAGCTCCTACTGTCCCATGTCACTGTATGGCTGCTCCTTCTGTCACTAGTTGGCAGCTCTACTGCCCATTCACTGGTATGGCAGCTCCTATGTCCCATGTCGCTGGTATGGCAGCTCCTACTATCCCATGTCACTGGTATGGCAGCTCCTACTGTCACTGGTAGGGTCTACTGTCACATGTCTGGTATGGCAGCTCCTACTGTCCCATGTCACTGGTATGGCAGCTCCTTGCTGTCACTGGTATGGCCACTCCTACTGTCCCATGTCACTGGTATGGCAGCTCCTACGTGTCCACTGGTATGGAACTCCTACTGTCACGTCATTAGGCGCTCTAACTCGCCCGTCCACTGGGCAGCTCCTTTGTCACTGGTGATGGCAGCTCCTACTGTCCCATTCACTGGTATGGCAGCTCTACTGTCAATGTCACTGGTAGCACGCCTCCTACTACAGTCCACTAGTCTGTCACTGGTATGGCAGCTCCTACTGTCACATGGCACTGGTATGGCGCTCCTACTGCCCATGTCACTGGTATGGCTAGCTCCTTCTGTCCACTGGTAATTGCGGCTCCTACTGTCACATTCACTGGTATGGCAGCTCCTACTGTCACATGTCACTGTAGGCAGCTCTCTACTGTCCATGTCATTGGATGGCAGTCCTTCTGTCACTGTATTCAGCTCCTACGTCCCATGCACTGTACGTCATCTCCTACTGTTCCCATGTGCACTGGTAAGGCCTGCTCCTAATGTCCCATGTCACTGGTACGCAGCTCCTACGGTCCCACGTCACTGGTACGGACTCCTACTGCCCACGTCACTGGTAAGCAGCTCCTACTGTCCCACGTCATGTGGTATGGCAGCCTTACTTCACATTCCTGGTCGGAAGCCCTACTTATGTCACATGTCACTGGTATCGAACACCCACTACGCCTCTATGTCACATGTCATGGTACGGCAGCCTCCCACTTCACATGTCCTGGTACGGCAGCTCCACTGTCACCATGTCACTGGTACGGCAGCTCCCACTGTACATTTCACTGTTGGAAGCCCTACTTTACTGTCACGGTACGACAACCCTACTTTTACACTCATGGACTACACGCCCCTACTTTTACATGTCACTTGTACACAGCCCCTACTTTTACATTCACTGTACGACAGCCCCTACTTTTACTGTCACTACTGATACGACAGACGCAATATTTACATGTCACTGCGTGACAGCCCCTACTTTCACATTCACTGGTATGACAGCCCCTACTTTACATGTTACTGGTATGGCAGCCCCTACTGTTTACATGTCACTGGTACGGACACGGCCCCTACTTTTACAGTCACTGTACGACAGCCCCTACTTTCACGGATAGACAGATCAATATTTACATGTCACTAGCGTGACAGCCCCTACTTTCACATGTCACTGTTATGACAGCGCCCTACTTTTACATGTCTGGTATGGCAGCCCCTACTTTTACATGTCGCTGGTGTGTACAGCCCTACTTTAACATGTCACTGGTGATGAAAGCCCCTACTTCACATCATGTCACTGGTTACGACCAGCCCCTACTTTCACATGTCACTGGTATGGCAGCACCCTACTTTTACATGGCTATTATAACTAATGACATCGCTAATTACCAATTAGAACTAATGAGATGACTAACTGGCTATTATAACTAATGACAACACTAATTACCAATTAGAACTAATGAGATGACTAATTGGCTATTATAACTGTAGACATCGCTAATTACCAATTATAACTAATGAGATGACTAACTGGCTATTATAACTAATGACAACACTAATTACCAATTAGAACTAATGAGATGACTAATTGGCTATTATAACTGATGACATCGCTAATTACCAATAATAACTAATGAGATGACTAACTGGCTATTATAACTGATGACATCACTAATTACCAATTAGAACTAATAAGATGACTAAATAGCTATTATAACTGATGACATCACTAATTACCAATTAGAACTAATGAGAAGACTAATTGGCTATTAAAACTGATGACATCGCTAATTACCAATAATAACTAATGAGATGACTAACTGGCAATTATAACTGATAACATCGCTAATTACCAATTAGAACTAATGAGATGACTAACTGGCTATTATAACTGATGATATCGCTAATTACCAATTAGAACTAATGAGCTGGCTATTATAACTGATGACATCACTAATTACCAATTAGAACTAATGAGATGATTAACTGGCTGTTATAACTGATGACATCGCTAATTACCAATTATAACTAATGAGATGACTAATTGGCTATTATGACTAATTGGCTATTATAGCTGATGACATCACTAATTACCAATTATAACTGATGACATAGCTGAGCAGTGATTATAAGGATATAATCTCCATACTATTTATATATTATTACTTTCAAACGATCAGACAGTAACATGACCAACCTACCTTTCTGTGGCGTTGCTAGGTAACCGCACTAACGCTTTGCAGTGACACCGGAAGCGACGTGGTGTGCCGCGTTGTCCCATGGGTAATAGTTTCGGGTGCGCGCTACCTGGAGATCTGTCGCTCTATTGGCTGCAGCGGGGGGCGGTAATTCCCAACATGCTCTGGGACCGGGACCTCACATCTTATCGGCTCTGCGTCATGACGCGGTCATTGATTGGTCGGTTCAGTCACATGACACAGGGGAAGGTTGGGACGGGAATCGATATGTCTGTGATAGAAATGATCCAATGACCTCCACCTGCTACTTATTATCTCTGTACCCGTTAATGTCCATAGAATGGCTACCTGACTGGGGAATCAGTGTGACAACTCCTACTGTCAGCGTTGGAATAAGTATGGCAGTTCCTACTGTCACATGTCAATGGTATGGCAGCTCCTACTGTCCCATGTCGCTGGTATGGCAGCTCCTACTGTCACTGGTATGGCAGCTCCTACTGTCCCATATCACTGGTATGGCACTGGCTATTATAACTGATGACATCACTAATTACCAATTAGAACTAATAAGATGACTAAATAGCTATTATAACTGATGACATCACTAATTACCAATTATAACTAATGAGAAGACTAATTGGCTATTATAACTGATGACATCATTAATTACCAATTAGAACTAATAAGATGACTAAATAGCTATTATAACTCATGACATCACTAATTACCAATTATAACTAATGAGAAGACTAATTGGCTATTATAACTGATGACATCACTAATTACCAATTAGAACTAATAAGATGACTAAATAGCTATTATAACTGATGACATCACTAATTACCAATTATAACTAATGAGCATTGTCATCGCTTATTCTAATTGGTAATGAGCGATGTCTTTCAGTTATATATCCAATTAGTGTCAGCTCTTAGTTCCTAATTTGTAATTACATGTCATCATGTTTTTTCGTTTTTTTTTTTTTTGTAATAGCCATTTATCATCTGATTATTATAATTGGTAATTAGCTGTCATCAGTTTATAGCCATTTCAACTCATTAGTTATAATGGTAATTGGCGATTCATCAGTATTATAATAGCCAGTCACTCATTGTTATAATTGGTAATAGCGATGTCATCAGTATAATACCAGTAGTCATCTCATTAGTTATAATTGGTAATTAGCGATGTCATCAGTTATAATAGCAGTCATCTCATTAGTTATAATTGGTAATTAGCACCTTGATCCCAACAGGCTTAGTAAGCGATCCATCCAAATGTCGAAATCGCTCCAAATATCGAGCCCGTGTAGAAAGTTTCTTAACACAGTCATATATTGGATCTGGGCGCTGTACATTTAGATCTTTGGATCTTCCTGCAGCTGCTAGCTTGCTTGGCCTTTCACAGCATGAGAATAGAATGAGCTTAACCAAAACAAGGAATAAAGATTTCTTTAGTCTAGTACACTTGTATGTGTCATTATACAGTTATACTGTTATTATGTACATATGTTATTTTTACTTATTTTCTGGACAGGTTTATTTCCTTTTGTGATGGATCGTTCAGTTCATGAAAATTTACTGTAATCAATATCTGTAATCAGCCAGCTTTCTGCAAGAACTTTTGCATTATGATCTATAATTTATAATCTTTGGGTACAGGATGGATCGCCGTGTGAGTCAAATCATAAAAGAAAAGTTCTACACAACCAGTGCTTGCAGTCTCGCAAGGTAATTGTTTAACAGTATATTCTACTTATGGACACTGTAGCTGATGTACACTCATATGGGATGTGCATTTCTTGCATGAGACGCTATTTCATTGCAACAGGCAGCACTAGTGTAATGCGTTTTAGGCTGTCACTTTGGGTACAGAACTTTCCAGCATTCTTTTTAAAAGCTTTGAATCCAATGATGTATAGGCATAAGTATCATACACTATTTGGGCCGATATCCGGCCATTGGGTGGCACTTGTCGGGGGGAAAACTGAAATTGACGTTCGGTTGTAGATCACCCTGCCGGTCAGGCACTCATCCCCAACGGAATGGGCATTTGGTACTACTATTGCAATGTTACAGCAGAGCGTTCTACTTATCCCTTGATGTGGCTGGTGATTCTTTGTTACATGAAACCATGTGTGTAACCGGATGGTCAGCTCCCATTTCCACCTCTTTGTTTAGGCATAAGTCTAAGTGTTCACATGCTGCTGTGGGGCACAACAATCAAAAAAGGTAGCTGTCAGCCATGGCTTTACTAAGACCAAGTGACCGACAATCATATTTCAGCAGAGAGAACTGCTGCTGTTAGTGCACAGATCATGCACAGAAGATCCTGCTCTTAAGACACAGAACATGATTGTAGCAGTGTTAACATCAGGTTTTATATTTTGTGTTTTCCATATAGGTGTGGGCGCTTTTTGCATTTAATCAAAAACAACGAGTCATGCTTTCCAGGTTATTTCCTATCAAACTGTAACCGACATCGTGAGCATGGATCAAGCGGAAAGAGGAACAGGCGTCTAGGTGGGGGGTGAAGGGGCGATCTTAACAAAAAAGTGCTTAAGACTGCTGAGCAGGGTCTGCCACACTTACCTGGAGGGGCAGAGCAGGAGCTGGGACAGGGCAGAATAGTAAGTATTGGAGGGGCGGGTTATGGTAGGAGGGCGGGACGAGTAAGGGTTGGTGATTGGGGGTTCCCAGAGTGCGGGCTGCATTCCTAGAAATGGGATTTCATGCTGACTGTCCTGCATTAGCGGACAATCCCGTCACATAGGGTTATCTGGCAACCCTGGTACTGAGCCACCACGCATACACAATAAGTACATTAGAAACTTCCAGGGGCAACTGTAATAAAAAGCTTCTTATTGTTAAAGGGTATTCTCCATCGCATAATTTCAGGTTTGGGAATTCCAGTTTCTATTGATAGAAACGGAGGTAAAGGAGGAGGTGAGAGGTCCCGCGACCTTGTCTAGGACGAGGCTCGTTCAGGCCTTCAGAGCTAGAGCCGGGGGCGAGCGCGAGACGGGTAAGTTCTCCTCAACTGCCTCACCAGTCTCTTGTTTGTTCTTAGTGAAGAACGAAGTAAGCCACAGCTCCTTACCTCCCCTTCGTTCCAACAGAACTGGATTCCTCTCAACGGCTATCGTGGAAAGTCTTAAGTGGGTCTGGAGATCCTTAAATTAGGAGCTCATTATAAGAAGATGTTTACATAGAAATAAATTGAGGAACTGTAGCCACATTATTAAACGAGGGATGTGAATTTTACTACTCAACGATTATCTCTTGCTAGGAAACAGAAGCAAAAATGAAGTAAAGGCAGTAAATTAAATTAATCGATTTTGTATTAGTTCCTGGAAGCTAATTACAGCAATTTAAGAGACTGGAAAATACATTTCACCAGGTAATAAGCAATTCAAAGTCTTATCAGTGACTTCCACATATGTGGAGACATCTATATAGAAAATGCTGCCGCATATAGACAGTGAATACGTGGGGGGCAGGGGTATACGTGGTCAATTGGTCACCATGGCCACAAGGTCTTTGAGACTACATGGGCTGTGAGTTTTAATGGCACACAACATGGAAGCTTCTTTTGTTACAATATTTCTTATAGTCATGTTGTAAATGCAATTATTAAACGAAGAATATTACAATGCTTATAGTGTTTCGGGATTTTTAGAATGAAACGACTAAGATAGTTGTTACAGGACGATCTATGGTGTACATAGTTCTGTAAAAAAAAAAAAAAAAAAAATGTTAAAATCAGATCAACACTTTGTGCAAATCACTGTTGTTGTGATCATCCCCATTTGCACTTGAGTGACAGGTGCACTCTGCAAGGAGGCGTGGTCTTCAACCTTTTGGCGCCTCCACCTGTCACTGACAGTGCCAGTGGGAGGTATGACTGAGCGATGAGGGAGATTACAAGTAAGTAGTGGCAGGACTTTTGTAAAGAACCCAGAGGTGAGGACTAGCATTTAGAAGGCCTCAACCTGGGTACTTGTCAGGAATGGATGGGGGAATCGGTAAGTATAATCTCCTTAAATAATAAATAGACACCAGCAGTTCCTTCTCTTTCTCAGTTAACGTTTTTTTGTGGGTTTTATGGCAGATAATTTAAACCAAATCAATCGTCTAGAAGACAACTTTCAGGTCGTAATGTTCAATGGCCCAAAATTGTTTTATAGGGAGATCTGATTATACGGTAATTCATGTTGTTTGAAATGTTAGTCTGGCGGCCTTCATTTCAACCTTGTTACTTACTAAATTGCAACATAATATACAGAATATTAAAGTAGTTATTACATTGAATTAATGTCAGATGTGATTATTCGTACTGTTCTGTAAAAGCAATTTTTTAACTGGCTGGTACTTTTGATCTGTATAATATCCGTCTGTTCAGATTAATGTATAGCAGTTAGAATTCTAACATTTTGTCAAGTCATTTTCATTGGCTTATCAGTTTCTGAATGCGTCTGCCCCCTGAACTAATAGCATTGAAATCAGGCTTTCTCTTTCTAGATTCGTACACTAAAACAGGCCCCAGGAAACTTCAACTTCAGCTAGAATGCCCCCCCCCACTGCAATCACTCTAGGAGGGCTCAGTTGATTGGGCATTGAAATTTAATTTCTCACTGCCCACAATCTGACATCACCTAAGGAGACTAAGTTGATTGGGCATTGAAATTCAATTCTCACTGCCCACACTGACATCACCTAAGGAGGACTCAGCGAGGGGGCTTGAAATTCAATTTCTCATCTGCCCACACTGACATCACTTAAGGAGGTACTCAGTTGATTGGGCCAATTGAAATTAATTCCTCAATGCCCACACCTGACATCACTAAGGAGACTCAGTTGATTGGGCATGAATTCAATTCTCACGCGCCCACACTGAACTCACCTAAGGAGATCCGTTGATTGGGCATGAAATTCATATTCTCACGCCCACACTGACATCACTTAAGGAGACTCAGTGATGTTGGCATGAATTTTAATTTCTCACTGCCCACACTGACATCACTTAAGGAGACTCAGTTGATTGGCATGAAATTATTCTCACTGCCCCGCACTCGGCACCCTAGGAGACTCAGTTGCATGGCGCATTGAACTTTAATTCTCATGCCCACACTGACAGTCACTAGGAGACTCAGTTGGAGTTGGGCTATTGAATTTTATTCTCACTGCCCACATAACATCACTTAAGAGACCGCTTGATTGGGCATGAAATTTATTTCTCACTGCCCCACACTGACACACCTAAGTAGGACATCATTAATGGTGGGCATTGAATTAATTCTCACTGTCCCCACTGACATATACCTAAGGAGATCCAGTTGATTGGGCATTGAAATTTAATTCTCACGGCCACACTGACACATATCACTTAAGGCGGACTCGTGATTGCAATTGGAATTTTTCTCCTGCCCACACTGACGATCACTAAGGAGGAACTCAGTTATGGGCATTTGAAATTAATTCTCACTGCCCACACACTGACCATCACCTAGGAGACTCAGTTGATTGGGCATTGAATTCAATTTAATTGCCCCACACCATTTAACTGTTACTGGGCCTGAGTAAACAAGTTACGATCATTTGCAAGGCAAATCACACTTACAGAAAAAGTGCTACTAACATGGATTCATTTATACACATTTTATATTCAGATACAGCCTATTAAAGTAATTACACTGAGAAAAATGGAACTGTTTAATCCTATTTTGCATTAAATGGAGAACTGAAGTTTTTTTGATGTAATCAGGAAGTTTTAAAAAAACACTGGTTCTGTCAATTACCTCGCCCCATCCAGACAATATATTCAGCATATATTAGATGTATTACTAACCAGATTATAAAGAATGGATTATTGATCCCATTCCGAATAGCCGGCTCCTCCCTCCTGCATCAATCAAGGTTGGGACAGCTGACATCACAACCAATGATCGAACTGCTATTTCCTCGCTGCTCTCTGTACTGTCTGGAGATGGTTTCCTAAAAGCCATCAGGAGGGGCGGACGGTGCGGCAAACCATGGGCCAGTTACAAATCAGACACGTCAGGATAAACAAAGGAGTTGTGTGACAGTCACCTGGATGTGATGTTTAAGACACCCCCCAGAAAAATTTTTTTTTTGAACTATTAAAGACATTTCAAATTCCATTCTCTTGCCATTCCTTGCTGGTTTTTCTTTTTAGCTTGTGGCTAGAAATTGGGGACGGGGCTTATGGAGCATCAGATGTATAACTTCATGTTTACAAGCAGTAGGATACCCACTGGATGCATAGTACCCAGTCAGGGTGGGGGGGGAGCAACACATATCTTGCGTGATGTTTCCAACTGGAAAACACCACCCTTTACACTGCTGTAATTTGGAACACGCGCTAGAAGCATGATCAGGAATAATTTTAAAGATAGCCTGTATTATCGGTATTTGTATTGAAAAAAATCTGGTAGTAAATGCGGCAGAATCGTCGGGTACAGTGTAAATGAAATATGATATTTATTTATTAGCAATAGGGTGGGCTCATCGCAGGATTCTTTTTTTTTTGGAACCATGACTTTTTAACGCGTGGCAGAGCCGGATCAAATTAAAGAACCCTACCTCTAGAATCGTTCCTTAGTTGATCCAGTTAAAGGGATCATGGAAGAAGAGAGGAGTCACCACACTGTAAAATATTAAAGCAGCCAAAGTCGTGTTAACACAGGTATTAGAGGAAACCCCCTGAAACTGCAAAGTACAAGCCCCTGAAGAAGGATGTGTTCTAGTGTCCTGCTCCTCCCCCTCATTAACTTTAGGTAACGTTTGCTATTTGTTATTTACATATGTAGAATGGAGGCTCGAAAGCCAAGCAAACAACAGGAGAGGTCAGGTATAAAATGTAGCTTTATTCCAATGGTGCCATTAAAATCTAAATGTAACACCACAGGAAACTGGACATGGAACTGCCCTGTAAGGGAAGAACTACAAGTGCGGTGAGGCCTGAAGCGCGTTTGCGGAAACTCTCGCTTCCTCAGAGAACCACTAGTAGGAGGTCTCGGGTCTTATGAGGTTGAGTGTAAGGTCAGTAATTACATGCGTACAAGGTGGGTGGGATGGCATAGAGTACCATGAATCCCGTCGATGTCCAATGAGTCTATACACTCTTGGCCACAAAGGGGATAGTAGCACATTAAGAAGGGAAACAGATATGTTAAATGGACTGAGAACACTAAAACACTTATAAACACTATAAATATATATAAGAACACATGACAGAACGTAACTAACCATGTGACTAAGATATGCGTCCAGATAGCCGCTTGTAAAAATATTAATGGTTTTATAAGACATATTTCATATATGAAAGCTATATTACAGTGTCATAAAGGATATTACGCACAGAGGAGTTCCATGGCCATCATGGAACTCCGAGGTTGAGTTGTGGGCCAAGAGTGTACTACGACTATATGGACATCGAGGGATCACATTGGTGTCTCTATGCCTCATCCCCCCCACATTGGCTACGACTTGAGTAATTTACCTTCATCTACCTCTATGTATGACCACCGAGAGTAGGATCAGCGATCTGTCAACTGCAGAAGCACACGGCCCTATTTGAAGAGGTAGATAGGCTGCATATAAAGTTAGAATCGAAAAGTTCGGCAGTGGGATCCCACCTCCCTGGAAATGATCCTTGCAGTGGTTGTATATCTGGACAGTGGTATTCAAAGTATTATAGTGACAGTCTTACTAAAAGGGTTACCGCTTTTTCGTTAAAAATAATGAGAATCATCGCTTTTTTGCATAACCCCTTAGTTAATTTGTACTTGCTGTTCGTAAGGGGTGGGCAAACCTTCCTTCCTAACTGTTCAGCGACAAATCTTGTCCTCCTGAGGGCTGAAAGAAGGATGTTTTTCCTCCCCTCATCTAGAACATTCGTACTCTTTACTCTTATACAACTAGACAGTGTGCCTGACATTCTAAACTGAATGACTTTGTTGTAAAGGGCAAAATGGCATTGGGTGGATTGCTCCTCTGCGATGCCGTTAACCCAGGAGAATGGATGAAAGGTGAAAAACTCAGTTGACAAGGGGAACTATTGCCAGCCGTGTTGGCCACTCTTAAAGAAGAGTTTGGAACCCGCCCCCAGGTACATGTGTCATTGTATTTTCTGCAAAGAACCAAGATTACGCCGTGTAGTGGATTAATTATGTTTTTGAATAGTTCCACATGTTGTCACTGGTACGACAGCCCCTACTTTCACTGATACGACAGATGCAATATTTACATGTCACTAGCGTGACAGCCCCTACTTTCACATGTCACTGGTATGACAGCCCCTACTTTTACATAATGGGCTATTATAACTGATGATATCGCTAATTACCAATTAGAACTAATAAGATGACTAAAGAGCTATTATAACTGATGACATCACTATACCAATTAAACTAATGAGATGACTAACTGGCTATTATAACTGATGACATCGCTAATTACCAATTAAACTAATGGATGACTAACGGCTATTATAACTGATGACATCACTAATTACCAATTAGAACTAAAAGAGATAGAAATAGATTATAACTGATGACATCACTAATTACCAATTATAACTAATGAAGACTAATTGGCTATATAACTGATGACACATTAATTACCAATTAGAACTAATAAGATGACTAAATAGCTATTATAACTCATGACATCACTAATTACCAATTATAACTAATGAGAAGACTAATTGGCTATTATAACTGATGACATCACTAATTCCAATTAGAACTAATAGAGTGTAAATAGACTATTATAACTGATGACATCACTAATTACCAATTATAACTAATGAGAAGACTAATTGGCTGTTATAATGATGACATCGCTAATTACCAATTATAACTAATGAGATGACTAACTGGCTATTATAACTGGTGAACATCACTATTACCAATAGAACTAATGAGATGATTAACTGGCTGTTTTATAACTGATGACATCGCTAATACACAATTAAACTAATTGAGAGACTAATTGGCTATTATGACTAATTGGCTATTATAGCTGATGACATCACTAATTACCAATTAAACTGAGTGACATAGCTGAGCAGTGATTATAAGGATATAATCTCCATACTATTATATATTATTACTTTCAAACGATCAGACAGTAACATGACCAACCTACCTTTCTGTGGGTTGCTAGGTAACCGCATAACGCTTTGCAGTGACACCGGAAGCGACGTGGTGTGCCGCGTTGTCCATGGGTATAGTTTCGGGTGCGCGCTACCTGGAGATCTGTCGCTCTATTGGCTGCAGCGGGGGGCGGTAATTCCCAACATGCTCTGGACGGGACCTCACATCTTATCGGCTCTGCGTCATGACGCGGTCATTGATTGGTCGGTTCAGTCACATGACACAGGGGAAGGTTGGACGGGAATCGATATGTCTGTGATAGAAATGATCCAATGACCTCCACCTGCTACTTATTATCTCTGTACCCGTAATGTCCATAGAATGGCTACCTGACTGGGAATCAGTGTGACAACTCCTACTGTCAGCGTTGGAATAAGTATGGCAGTTCCTACTGTCACATGTCAATGGTATGGCAGCTCCTACTGTCCCATGTCGCTGGTATGGCAGCTCCTACTGCACTGGTATGGCAGCTCCTACTGTCCCATATCACTGGTATGGCAGCTCCTACTGTCACATGTCACTGGTATGGCAGACTCCTACTGTCCATATCACTGGTATGGCAGTCCCTACTGTCCATGTCACTGGTATGGCAGCTCCTACTGTCCCATGTCCACTGGTATGGCTGCTCCTTCTGTCACTAGTATGGCAGCTCCCATGTCCATGTCACTGGTATGGCAGCTCCTACTGTCCCATGTCGCTGGTATGGCAGCTCCTACTATCCCATGTCACTGGTATGGCAGCTCCTACTGTCACTGGTATGGCAGCTCCTACTGTCACATGTTACTGGTATGGCAGCTCCTACTGTCCCATGTCACTGGTATGGAGCTCCTCTGTCACTGGTATGGCAGCTCCTACTGTCCATGTCACTGGTATGGCAGCTCCTACTGTCACTGGTATGGAAGCTCTACTGTAGTC
Source organism: Hymenochirus boettgeri (assembly GCA_019447015.1). Classification (NCBI taxonomy): domain Eukaryota; kingdom Metazoa; phylum Chordata; class Amphibia; order Anura; family Pipidae; genus Hymenochirus; species Hymenochirus boettgeri. The sequence continues at coordinate 867,729 of CM033474.1, read as the reverse complement.
ACTGTATGGCAGCTCTACTGCCCATGTCATGGTATGGCAGCTCCTTCTGTCACTGGTATGGCAGCTCCTACTGTCCCATGTCACTGGTATGGCAGCTCCTACTGTCACATGGTCACTGGTATGGCAGCTCCTACTGTCCACTAGTATGGCAGCTCCTACTGTCCCATGTCACTGGTATGGCAGCTCCTACTGTCACATGTCACTGGTATGGCAGCTCTACTGTCCCATGTCACTGGTATGGCAGCTCCTTCTGTCACTGGTATTGGCTCCTACTGTCACATGTCACTGGTATGGCAGCTCCTACTGTCACATGTCACTGGTATGGCAGCTCCTACTGTCCCTGTCATGGTATGGCAGCTCCTTCGTCACTGGTATGGCAGCTCCTACTGTCCCTGTCACTGGTACGGCAGCTCCTACTGTCCCCTGGTTAACACTGGTACGGCAGCTCCTACTGTCCATGTCACTGGTACGGCAGCTCCTACTGTCCCACGTCACTGTACGCAGCTCCTACTGCCCACTTGTAGCGCCTACTGTCCACGTCATTGGTATGGCGCTCCTACGTCAATGGCACTGTCGGCAGCTCTACTGTCACATGTCACTGGTACGGCAGCTCTACTGTCACATGTCACTGGTACGCAGCTACACGTCACATGTCACTGGTACGGCACTCCCACTGTCACATGTCACTGGTACGGCAGCTCCCACTGTCACATTTCACTGTTGGGACAGCCCCTACTTTTACATGTCATGTACGACAACCCTACTGTTTACACGTCACTGGTACGACAGCCCCTACTTTTACATGTCACTGGTACGACAGCCCCTACTTTTACATGTCACTGGTACGACGCCCCTACTTTTACATGTCACTGATACGACAGACGCAATATTACATGTCACTAGCGTGACAGCCCCTACTTCACATGTCACTGGTATGACAGCCCTACTTTTACATGTTATGTATGGCAGGCCCTACTTTTACATGTCACTGTCGACAGCCCCTACTTTTACACGTCACTGGTACGACAGCCCCTACTTTCACTGATACGACAGATGCAATATTTACATGTACTAGCGTGACAAGCCCCTACTTTCACATGTCACTGGTATTGACAGCCCCTACTTTTACATGTTACTGGTTATGGTATGGCAGCTCCTACTGTCCCATGTCACTGGTATGGCAGCTCCTACTGTCACTGGTATGGAAGCTCCTACTGTCACGTCACTGGTATGGCAGCTCCTACTGTCCCATGTCACTGGTATGGCAGCTCCTTCTGTCACTGGTATGGCAGCTCCTACTGTCCCATGTCACTGGTATGGCAGCTCCTACTGTCACATGTCACTGGTATGGCAGCTCCTACTGTCACTAGTATGGCAGCTCCTACTGTCCCATGTCACTGGTATGGCAGCTCCTACTGTCACATGTCACTGGTATGGCAGCTCCTACTGTCCCATGTCACTGGTATGGCAGCTCCTTCTGTCACTGGTATGGCAGCTCCTACTGTCCCATGTCACTGGTACGGCAGCTCCTACTGTCCCATGTCACTGGTACGGCAGCTCCTACTGTCCTTTTACATGTCACTGGTACGACAGCCCCTACTTTTACATGTCACTGATACGACAGACGCAATATTTACATGTCACTAGCGTGACAGCCCCTACTTTCACATGTCACTGGTATGACAGCCCCTACTTTTACATGTTACTGGTATGGCAGCCCCTACTTTTACATGTCACTGGTACGACAGCCCCTACTTTTACACGTCACTGGTACGACAGCCCCTACTTTCACTGATACGACAGATGCAATTAACTGGCTATTATAACTGATGACATCACTAATTACCATTGAAACTAATGAGATGATTACTGGCTATTATAACTGATGATATCGCTAATTAATACCAATTAGAACTAATAAGATGACTAATAGCTATTATAACTGATGACATCACTATACCAATTATAAACTAAATGAGATGACTAACTGGCTATTATAACTGATGACATCGCTAATTCCAATTATAACTAATGAGATGACTAACTGGCTATTATACTGATGACATCACTAATTACCAATTAGAACTAATAAGATTAGACAAATAGCTATTATAATGATGACATCACTAATTAACCAATTATAACTAATGAGAGACTAATTGGCTATTATAAACGATACATCATTAATTACCAATTAAACTAATAAGATGACTAAATAGCTATTATAACTCATGACATCACTAATTACCAATTATAACTATGAGAAGACTAATTGGCTATTTAAACTGATGACATCACTAATTACCAATTAGAACTAATAAGATGACTAAATAGCTATTATAACTGATGACATCACTAATTACCAATTTAACTAATGAGAAGACTAATTGGCTGTTATAACTGATGACATCGCTAATTACCAATTATAACAATATGAGATGACTACTGGCTATTATAACTGATGACATCACTAATTACCAATTAAACTAATGAGAGATTAACTGTGCTGTTATAACTGATGACATCGCTAATTACCATTAAACTATGATAACTAATTGGCTTTATGCCTAATTGCTATTAAGCTGAGACATCACTAATTACCAATTATAACTGATGACATAGCTGAGCAGTGATTAGAGATATAATCTCCATACTATTTATATATTATTACTTTCAAACGATCAGACAGTAACATGACCAACCTACCTTTCTGTGGCTTGCTAGGTAACCGCACTAACGCTTTGCAGTGACACCGGAAGCGACGTGGTGTGCCGCGTTGTCCCATGGGTAAAGTTTCGGGTGCGCGCTACCTGAGGATCTGTCGCTCTATTGGCTGCAGCGGGGGGCGGTATTCCCAACATGCTCTGGACCGGGACCTCACATCTTACGGCTCTGCGTCATGACGCGGTCATTGATGTTCGGTTCAGTCACATGACACAGGGGAAGGTTGGACGGGAATCGATATGTCGTTGATAGAAATGATCCAATGACCTCCACCTGCTACTTATTATCTCTGTACCCGTTAATGTCCATAGATGGCTACCTGACTGGGAATCGTGTGCAACTCCTACTGTCAGCGTTGGAAAATGGCAGTTCCTACTGTCACATGTCAATGGTATGGCAGCTCCTACTGTCCCATGTCGCTGTTATGGCAGCTCCTACTGTCACTGGTATGGCAGCTCCTCACTGTCCCATATCACTGGTATGGCAGCTCCTACTGTCACATGTCACTGTTATGGCAGCTCCTACGTCCCATATCACTGGTATGGCAGCTCCTACTTGTCACATGTCACTGGTATGGCAGCTCCTACTGTCCCATGTCACTGGTATGGCTGCTCCTTCTGTCACTAGTATGCGCTCCTACTGGTCCATCCATGTCACTGGTATGGCCCTCTACTGTCCCAGGTCGCTGGTTGGCAGCTCCTACTATCCCATGTCACTGGTATGGCAGCTCCTACTGTCACTGGTATGGCAGCTCCTACTGTCACATGTTACTGGTATGCGCAGCTCCTACTGTCCCATGTCCTGGTATGGCAGCTCCTTCTGTCCCTGGTATGGCAGCTCCTACTGTCCCATGTCACTGGTATGGCAGCTCCTCCTACTGTCACTGGTATGGAAGCTCCACTGTCACGTCACTGGTATGGCGCTCCTACTGTCCCATGTCACTGGTATGGCAGCTCCTTCTTCACTGGTATGGCAGCTCCTACTGTCCCATGTCACTGGTATGGCAGCTCCTTGTCACATGTCACTGGTATGGCAGCTCCTACTGTCACTAGTATGGCAGCTCCTACTGTCCCATTCACTGGTATGCAGCTCCTACTGTCACATGTCACTGGTATGGCAGCTCCTACTGTCCCATGTCACTGGTATGGCAGCTCCTTCTGTCACTGGTATTGCGGCTCCTACTGTCACATGTCACTGGTATGCCAGCTCCTACTGTCACATGTCACTGGTATGGCAGCTCCTACTGTCCCAGGTCATTGGTATGGCAGCTCCTTCTGTCACTGGTATGGCAGCTCCTACTGTCCATGTCACTGGTACGGCAGCTCCTACTGTCCCATGTCACTGGTACGGCAGCTCCTACTGTCCATGTCACTGGTACGGCAGCTCCTACTGTCCCACGTCACTGGTACGGCAGCTCCTACTGCCCACGTCACTGGTAGCAGCTCCTACTGTCCCACTCATTGTTATGGAAGCTCCTACTGTCCACATGTCCACTGGTACGGCAGCTCCTACTGTCACATGTCACTGGTACGGCAGCTCCTACTGTCCACATGTCACTGGTACGGCACTCCCACTGTCACATGTCACGGTACGGCAGCTCCCATGTCACCTGTCACTGGTACGGCAGCTCCCACTTTCACATTTCACTGTTGGGACAGCCCTACTTTTACATGTCACTGGTACACACACCCTACTTTTACACGTCACTGGTACGACAGCCCCTACTTTTACATGTCACTGGTACGACAGCCCCTACTTTTACATGTCACTGGTACGACAGCCCCTCTTTTACATGTCACTGATACGACAGACGCAATATTTACATGTCACTATAGCGTGACAGCCCCTACTTTCACATGTCACTGGTATGACAGCCCCTACTTTTACATGTTACTGGTATGGGCAGCCCCTACTTTTACATGTCACTGGTACGACAGCCCCTACTTTTACCATAGCTCAGCGGTCTCAGACTAGCTCAGTGAGATCCCTGGGGTGGGGGTTTGTGTGTAAAACTGGAAGCAGATTGGGGGATTTCTGTTGCAAATAGATTTTATTGATTACAAATTGAAAATTGGGAATCCCATTGAAAACAAGTAGCAATACATCATTTTAACCAGCGTGTAATTTAATATGTTCTCCTTTAAGTCAAAACAAATAGAATTAGCTCTCGGTGTGAACACTTAAGCCATTAGGGGTAATAAAAACATTTGTCTGCATTTTTAACCTGATTGAAATGAAACCCAAACGAGAGAAACAAAGCACTTTCAGAGCAGAGACTTGTGGGTCAATTAATGTAACGAGGACGTGTTTACCACGCGCTTAGACCATTCAGTTTGTAAGGCACATTAGGTTCAAAGTCCAAACAAAATCACAGGTGGAACTTAATGAAAGGCGGGAGAGCTAGTGGGGGTAGGTTTTGTGTTTGAATTGTTATATTGTGTTGTATTAAGAAGTTGGGGTAAACAGTGCACATTAAGACATTAACATTGGCTTCCTTTGATATTATTACAGCTGGCTACATGCAGTATTGATAAAAGGCGACGACCATGCAATCTGACAGGACTGGCCTTTAATTGGCTGTGTGTGGCCGAAAACCAGAGATCGATTCCCATGGCTGACAGCCTATTGTGTCCACTAGAGGATCACTGGCCAATGGTGTAGCTAATTTAAATGGTAACTGTGGTCCCCATGCAATTGCCCTTTATTGAATTGCTCTCTCATACTGTTCAAAATAATGTCTCAGGATCTTAAGTTAAGGATGTAAAGTTACAGTTTTCAGACTGCCCTGTCTGTGTCTCTGTGACAGGCATAGTCATAAGCCCCACCCCCCATGGAATGGAACGCAACCATTCTATGCTTTACTCACCTATGGACAGAGAATGGTGCCTAGCTTTAAAAAATGATTTAGAAGTTTGGTGGGGGTGCAGTGATGATGCTCTTGTCCCAGGCAGTGGGCATGCTCCAACCTTAAAACTTCAAGGCAGACTCCAAGTGATGGTGATGTCACAGCTCACAGTGCTAGCAGGAAGTGCCACCCTTACACTGCTGTAACTTTGGGTAGACTGCAGCTAGAGCAGGATCTTGAGTATTTTAAAGGGATGAGTGTGTTCTTTCTAATAAAGGCCGCTTGTATGGAGTTCCCCTAACAGCCAATAACAGCTTCAAATAGAATCAACTATACATGTGATGTTGTACCCAGCCCTATACTAATAGACATTCCAGTCCGGACCAGGTGGTTCTTAATTTCAGACATTCCCCTGACATTCCTGTCTGGGGAGTTTTACAAAATCTTCCTTTCCATATTCATATTGGAGGACTTGGGTTCACTCTTGGGTCTCGCCTTCCATGTTACATCTAAGCTGGGTACACACAGTAACGATAAAGCCCGATAACGTCGGATCCGACGGTATCGGGGCTTTATCGTTACGTGTGTAAGTTCGTTCCCAAACGAGCGCGCGGCCGCCCGAACTATCGGGTCGGCCGTATGCTCGTTCGGGAAAGGCCGAAAATTTCCACGCGCCGCGCTAGACTCCCTATAGGAGTCTAGCGCGGCCGATGGAAACACACCAGTCCCGAGCGTTCTCCCTATAGGGAGAATGCTGGGATTGTGTGTATGCAGATCTTTGAAAGATGGCAGACAGGATTTGCAGATCATCTGTCACTTTCACTGATCTGTACTGTGTGTACCCAGCTTAAGAAGTCTTCTGTTGAGACGTGTCTACCAAGCACATTTCTACTTTCAAAGAAACAGAATTGGATTTCATAGGATTAAGACAACATCTTCTACCCTCGTGCAAATCATCTTGGGCACATTGCCTACAAATCCAATCCCACGCAAGGGTAAAATCAGATTCACCTTTATTGTAATAATAAAAAATACATTAAAGTAATAGGAATTTCAAGCTAATGGCCCATAAAAATAAGAGCTGAAAGCAATATTGCTTTACTAAATTACACATTTCTTTTTGTCTAGATATTCCAAAATGGCTTCAATGGGTAATGTCGAATTGAATTCACGCAGCGGGTGACGGGATATTTAATATACGACTGGTTTGTTCTATTTCTGTGGAGGGACACGTGACATAATGATCATGTGACACAAGTGTATTTTAAAGAGAGACAAAATATCAGTGAGCTATAGAGAGTGCAAGAGACGGCCCTTCTTTCTTTTTAATTACCACTATTATCAACATTCAGCAGATTGCACTGATTGGGGGAGTTGTGATCCCACCACACAATAGTTTTGCCAAGAAATACCCAGATTAATGGAGAACTAAACCCAAATTAAATCCCTGTAAAAGGATTGGCTAGAGGCTACTAGTGGGTGTGACCAACTGTAATAAGTTCCTGCAGTATATTAGAACTGAGCATGTGTAAAGATCATAATGGTCAGTGACCACACTGGGAGTTGGGAATAAAATACATGTTAGAAAAGCAGATTTCCCTAAAGCCATAACAAAATGAGAGGTGAGACACAGATTACTTCCTTCTGAAAGAGTGTTCTGAGGCTTTAGTTGTCCTTTAAAAGCCATAATAGAAATATGACAAAGTGGTATTGGGAAAATGGCTCCTGTATGAAAGGAACAATCTGGGGTTTTTTTTGTATGTGAACTGTTTGAAGCCTTTAATGCAAAAGGATAAGTGACACCACCAAAAAGCTTGAAACCCTTCACCACATGATGGTCTAAAAAAAATATCTTACTGTCAACTGTACAAATGGAGATAAAACATTGTCTGTCTTGTGGAAGTAGAATGTTGGGTCCTTAAAGGGGAACTGTGGTCTCCAAACAAGTTGAGTTTAAATGAAAGGCCAGTTTCCTACCTTTAAAACGAGCCATCAACCAACTCTCTACGTGCTCCACAGCCCAAAATATACAGAAAATGACTGACCAGAAAGTTAATGGGTGGGAGGTGACATGTGAAATTCTGAGGCTTCTCCTGTTCTCACTCTGCCTGAAAAGGCTGTTTCCACAGTTTTTTTTTGGGGGGGGGGTAGAGGGGGTGTCACAGTGGCCCACAGCACCTGGGGGGCCATAGGCACCCGCAGGTGGGCGGGGGCCACAGCACTCGTGGGGGCGGGGCCACATGGGGCTGTAAGGAATGGCCCAAGGAAGGCCTGCAAACTGAGGGACCATGGGGTCCATGAGTGGAGGGACGGGGGGCTGCAAAGGAGAGAGACACAGGACGATTGACTGACAGGTTTCAGAGCAGAGGAAGCAGGAAGTGCAGGGGACCTGGTGATGCTGCTGCCATATCCACACACAAAAATGTAAATATCTTCAAAACTAAAAAAAATAAACAATGGAATAAATTGCAAAAACCTCAGAAGGCAATTCTTATCAATTTATCTAAAGTCATTTTTGGATCACAGTTCCTCTTAAAGTAGAAAGTAAGGCAACGATAAATTAAATTATAAATGATCTCTATTTTCACCATATTCTATCACAGGACATCGCAATGGCAAAGACTGTTAATTTCGCAGTGAAATTGCTGCGGCAGTAGTATCGGGGAGTATTTTTTTGCATTAAGTCCAGTATAGCGGCGAAAAGTCAGAGTCAGAGCCGTTGAGACCTGTCAGACTACGCGCCGGGGGAGCGAGCAATAGGGTAAGTATCTTACCTTCTCTTCCGGCTCGTGATTGTTTGTTTAAAAAACGGGAGGTATGACACAGTCCTTTACCTCCCGTCTTCAATAGAACTGAATTCCAAAAAGTTGATAATATGAGTGGAGATACCCTCAATAAAGCTAAGCTATCTAAAACATCCAGTCATTAATAACCTTTTGACTGTTTTCCATGGTCCTTTGCTTGTAGCATTATTGGCCTCAAGTTTATGGGTTTGGTGAAAAGAGGCGGTACCAGAGGCAGAAGAGCTTGGGAAGAAGGGGAGGGGCCATTTCCAAAACTATTTATAAATAATATATAAATGCGTTACTACATCGCTCTGTAAAATTTTGACTTTTCGACATTTCATTTTCTGAATTTTCGACACTAAAGTTTTTTTTCAAACCCTGGATTTCCATCTGTCTAAAATCGGAAAGTTCTGCCGGATCCCTAAATTTTAAAACTGGTGGTTTTGCCCCGAAAACCAAGTTTGTTTCAAGGTTCCGACAGAAAATAAACAATGGCATCAGTGAAGGATAACAAATGAAACGTTAGAATGAGGTCACACGTTAGAATGAGGTCACAAGCAAAACAACTAATCAGGATAACTGTACCTCGCTCATCAGTATAAGATTACGATAGAACATTGAGCCATAGAATGATTCACAAGCCAAACCAATCAGGACAAACTGTATCTCCCTCAAGTGTAAGATTATGATGAAATGTTGAGCCAATAACATGAGGTCACAAGCCAAACAACCAATCAGGACAAGTGTAACAGTGCAAAATCGTTAAATTCTACATGAATTCTATTTTATTTTCATTGTTTCTCTTTGGAATTCCTACACATATTAGGTCATCGTATCACATAGAATGTCAAGTCTAGACATTGATTAAAAGCTTTGTCCCTAAACCACTTTGAATATTTCTTACTAAAGGTAAATAGTAGAGATGATAACCCAACACACACCCTTATTGTGCAATCAGACAGTTCAAAGGCTTCAATTTAGTTAAGGGAGAGGTTCCAGATGGACAGATATATGGAAATGAAAACCTACAGAACCCTATTGGGCCTTGTAATACACCCCTCAAATGAAAAATGTATATTGGTAAACCCCCCAAAAGTTAGGAATCTGAGAGGTGTAAGACTAACCTGAAATGTTACCCCAATTTCTGCAGTTTTTCCGTTAGCAAATGTAATCAACCTACATATTTTTCATTTGAGGGGGTGAACCTGCCCTTTAAGCTGCAATTCAAGTTATTCTAAGATACCACCCAACATTGCCCCCTTTAACAGTGCATTACCAAATTACCTAGTAATATTCCATAAAAAGGTTGATCGGGCTAAATTCAAAAATGAAAATCTCTAGCTAGGTACTCACATTACCGATAAAGAGCCGATCCCTCCAGTTCCGTGGTTCGGCCGTTGTCCTGGGATTGTTTAAATGGCCAAAAATTTCCCTCAGCTGAGGTCGTCTCCCTGCACTAAATTATAGGAAGTCGTCCACAGCTGAAAGGAATGTGGCAGTCCCGAATATTCTCCCTATACTTTAAATATGTTGTCTATAATTGTCTAAAATCCCCCCCTTCCTTAGAGTAATCTGTAAATAATAACTTAATCGGCACGCTAAACGTAATAGCGCGCGATTAAACTTTCCAGAATTGGGCTCCCCTCCCCTGATCAATTCCGCAAGTGACTTCCAAATCATTGGGGTGTGGGGGAAATGAGGGGGAAGGGGGCTAGGAGTATGTAAATGCTATAGGGGGACAGTGTCATTACTTTAATGAGGGGTGAATTGATAATAGATAATGCTCCCCTACAAAAATGTATTCGGATATTAGAAGTCACCTGGAATTCCGTGCCCTTATAAACTGATGGCATAGATAAGAGAAATTTATAAGGATATCATTTGCATGGCTCTTGTGTATATAAGGGATAATGCGCCCCTTACAGTGTAATATAAGGCTATTATGCCACAGAGGAGTTCCCTGACCATATAGAAGCACAAGGTCGTAGACCGAGTTCCTTTATACAGGTAGGGAACTCGAGGTGGCATAATAGCCAATATTACACTGTAAGGGGCGAATTATTTCTTATTATACACAAGTTTTTATTTTAAATAAGGACAGTGATAATAATGACTGGTGGTGAAAGAAATTATTTAACTTTTTTAATTTTGATTTTTTCATTGTGTTTCATGTAATGTTTTTTTCTTTTTTATACCTAACATAAAAAAACATTGTTAAACAGTTTAACTATTATTTAAAATCTTTATCTTAGATATATGTTATAATTTATATGTAGTAATTTAGTCAGAATCAGATGTTTGTTTTAGGTTTATTTCACTTGTTTTAGTTTTTATAGGCTTTATGTTTACCCCCGTTTGTTAATTTTGGTTCATTCCGTTTTGTTTGCCACTTTTTGTTTGCATAATGGTGTGCGCGCCCGGCGCTCCGAGCGCGCCCGCCTATAGAAAAGCCCTGATGCTAGATAAGAGCTCTATGGAGAAGGATGGTAATGCGCATGGTGCCAGGCTGTTCTGTGCCGTGTATATGATGATCGTTCCGTCCAGCTCTTTGTGGACATTGATTTTGTGAAATGTTCGATTCGGGGCTGGATAAGAGGTAGGACACTGATTTTTGTTATAGGAATGAGAGCTGCAGTGGCAGTAAATTGAACTAGTACTCAGTGACATCATCAGTGTTTAATAAGGTTTCGCCACTGCAGCTCTCCATTGAAAGTGCAAAGACTGTGTATTATAGAAGATAAATTCTAAGGGTCTATCCCAGCCAGTACAGAGTTATTATACTAATAATTCCCGACTTTTCACATTTCTAATAAGTTGCTTTAAGCAACAGTCAAATTGATTCTCATGGGGTCTAATAGTGGTAGATAATGGTGGTTGATTTATTTGACTACTTGACGTCTCATTTTAAATGTTTTGCTCTCCTACACGCCCAACCCCACCAGAATACATTTCACCATGAATATGAAATGAGAAGAGGTGCATTAAACAGTCCACACGTGTCATTGATAACTGATAGCAGAATGGACGTCGAGCTCTTATACTAGCGGTTAAGTTAGGAAAAAAATCTATCCACTTTAGAGTTCTGCCTCTTTAATCTCTAATCAATCATCAAATGATTTCCATTAAGTACATTACAGGATATAGGTTTTCAATTGAAAAGGCCTCCAAGGCTTAAAGGCAATCTACTAAAAAAAATACTTCCCTCATCCTAATCTATAAATATGTGTAAGAAGCACTTAGTGAGGTGTTTTTGTTACGCTAAGCCTTCAAACCTATACTTGTTTTGGTCAGTATCCCTCCCTCTTTAACCACTCCCCTCAATCTGACCAGACTTTTTATAAAGGGCAAGCATGCTCAGTAATCACTATGAGGCACTATGAGGGAATTTCCCACATACTGTCAAAACTGTAAACAGCATACCAACTTCCAAATCCTGTTACCACACCAGCTACAGCAAAAACTACTCGCAGCAGAAAAGATTATCATAATAATACAGCACTTGATTGACAGCTGAAAGTAAGATGTTTTCTAGATTGGATATCTAAAGAACTAACGGACATATCAACAACAAAAAAGGTACAGTGGGGGTTGGGAAGAATTATAGTTTCCAGTTAAGGGAAATTTAAAATATATATATTTTTTCAGTATAGATGCCCTTAAGTAGAACTTTAATTCCATAGTGCCCTCTACTGTTAGAAGGACACAATCTTGGAATATGAAATCATGCGTCACCTTTTCAATATCTTATGGATATAAGATGAGACCACAGGGGTGTGGTGGTGGTGTATAGGGGGTGGGGGGGTTTACTAATGATTAAGAGACAGACAGTCGATTTAAAGCAAAATCCTTATTTGGCATCATTCCTATAGTCTGAATCAGGTTTACATCACCAGCACGAGTTGTGCATGCGTTTCCAGCACTTTGCCGTGAGAGTAGTTTGGCCTAGCCTTACGTGATTTGGAACACGTTTTGCGATCTGATTCCCATTGCCAACGTAATCCGTGTTCCCACTAGGTGTGAGTGTTATTGAAACGCATGCATGACTTTCTGTGCATATTGCATGCGTTTTCAATAATACCACAGTATCGGAGCGCATGCCATATATCAAACGACGCACCGTAGTGCCCTGCACAAATTCTGCAATGCACTGGCGCGAGTACAGGTCGACCGTTCTCTTAAACCACCACTGTCTGACCTGCCCCTTAAACCCCACCACTAGTCTATGACCTTCCTTAAACCCACCACTAGTCTGACCTAGGGATGGCCGGTTCGCGGATCCGAACCCGGATCCGCCGCGGATTTATCCGTTCGCGAACGGCGGATTTTTCCGGATTTTCGCTTCCGAACTTCCGATTCGCGGATTTTTCGTAATTTCGAAAATTTTCGAAAATACAAGATTTCCTCTTATTCCATACATACGTATTTTCGAAAATTTTCGAATTACGAGGATTACTTGTATTTTCGAAATTCATATTTATAACTCGTATATTCGAAAATTTGAAAATTCTAAAAATCTCGTTATTCAAGGGTATTTTTCATTTTAGCGGGCCCGCTCGCGGATTTTCGAAGTTCGGACATCTCTAGTCTGACCCGTCCCTTAAACCCACCACTAAACTTCCGAGCCCAAAGCCGATGCCATTTACTGTAAAAGCAGCGCTGTGTGTCAACAGGAAACTTTTCTATTCACACGCCGCAGATAACTCCTATTGTGTATTAGGAAATTAGGCATTAATTCATCAACGAAGCATAGAGGCTGTTAAAAAGAATGCCCGAAATCACATGACGGATGGGTTTGTTTTCTAACTTCTTAAGGGTAAATAAAGCTTTTTTTTTTTTTTTAAATGACAGAAACTGAAGCTGGCATCACAAGCACGTTCAGAAACCTTCCCGATGACAGCTAAAGAAAGACCGTCACAGAGCCGTCTATGACATGCCATGGTTACTTACAAAAATACAAGCAAGGGCCAGATTTTCAAACTTAAAGGGAATGGCGGATCTGACAAAGGCTGGAATACGCAGTTAATAAATTTGTTCCACACCTTTGTCTAAATGTTGTCTATGTTCCTACAAGTTTCTCAGAGTATCACGGCTTTGTATTCTTCACACACGTCATGATTAGTGTTTGTTGACTTTTTGTTTGCGAGTGACAATACACAACCTGTCTCCATCCAACCACCCCCACCCCCGCCATCTGCTCTGCTCAGTAGATCTTCATTAAGATCAAAAGAACGAAAAGCTTCTAAAAAAAGATACAGAAACCACAATGTGACAAATAAGAAGCTTTGTCTGACACAGCAAACAAGAAATGACTTTCATCGGCCCACGGATGGAATCCAGCGTCGGGAAGCTAATTGTGTCGTCTGCGAAAAAGAAAAAAAGGTTGGAGGAGATTGTACAATGTTACACGTTTTCACTCCAGTGGATATGGACCAGAACCTTTAAATAAATAGGAAACCAGAACACTAACAGTGGAGTTTGTGACTTGGAAAGTAAAGGGACCAGGCAATCGAGGTGTTAATATATAATGGAACATTCAGGTTACAATGGAGATATTTCTAAATGATTATCGCTGACTCCTTAAGGGTAGACCCCCCCCCCCGGGCATATTAACTTGCAATCTGATTGTGCGTTAAACAGAGCATACTAGTGTTGGCCAATCTGATTTTCGGATCCTCATTTTTCACATATCACGATGGCTGAGAAGCCAATCAATATGAGGATAGAGCGAGGCAGAAAACGTCCAGAACCAATCTTTAGCAGTTTTCAAGCTGATCAGTGCCATAATATGGGGAATTTCAATTGGTTTTTCCGATTATTTTGAGACGCTTTGGCTGATCGGAAAACAATCAGCTTGGTGTGACTAGCCCAAACGAAGCTATAAATGTTTCCATTCGGTTTTTTTGTTCATCCGAAACAATCTCCCGTAAATTTCAGCTACTGGTTCTGGTAGGGTGTGGGTAGATGTAAATTTTTCCATCTTGCCTAATCATGTTTTTTCCATGATTGGGTTGATATATGTTGAATAAAAGACATCCATCCAGTCCAACTTATCAGTAAATACACATTTCCTGCGTAACTGATCCAGAGGAGGGGGGGAGGAAAAACCACCAGAATTATGAACAGGAAAAAAAATGAATTCCTGACTTTATCCATACCAGTCACTTGCAACATTCCTTGTTGTGATATGCCATCGATCTGTTCATGAAAACATGGAAAAATGTCCTCATACTCCGAATGAAACTTCGAATTGATCCGATAAATCAATACTGTATATCGAGACCTTAGATGTATATGATGTATGAGTATTATATGGTTGTATTGATTGTATATTGTATCATGATCGCATTATGATTGTATGGTTATGTATTATGGGTATGATAATTGTATTACGATTGTACGATAATTTTATTATGGTTGCATGATAATTGGATTACGGTTGTATTATGATTGTATGGACTGCATTTGAAACAACCATTATATCAGGAAATGGTTTTCTGCTTATTGGAATTTTTTGTGAAAGTAGGAGCTGCCATACCAGTGACATGATGTGAAGGTAGGAGCAGCCATACCAGTGACATGTAAAAGTAGGGGCTGCCATACCAGTGACATGATGTGAAAGTAGGGGCTGCCATACCAGTGACATGATGTGAACGTAGGGGCTGCCATACCAGTGACATGATGTGAAGGTAGGAGCTGCCATACCAGTGACATGTAAAAGTAGGGGCTGCCATACCAGTGACATGATGTGAAAGTAGGGGCTGCCATACCAGTGACATGATGTGAAAGTAGGAGCTGCATACCAGTGACATGATGTGAAGGTAGGAGCAGCCATACCAGTGACATGTAAAAGTAGGGGCTGCCATACCAGTGACATGATGTGAAAGTAGGGGCTGCCATACCAGTGACATGTAAAATTAGGGGCTGCCATACCAGTGACATGTAAAAGTAGGGGCTGTCATACCAGTGACATGTAAAGTAGGGGCTGTCATACCAGTAACATGTAAAAGTAGGGGCTGTCATACCAGTGACATGTAAAAGTAGGGGCTGTCATACCAGGGACATGTAAAAGTAGGGGCTGCCATACCAGTAACATGTAAAAGTAGGGGCTGTCATACCAGTGACATGTGAAGTAGGGGCTGTCACGCTAGTGACATGTAAATATTGCATCTGTCGTATCAGTGAAAGTAGGGGCTGTGTACCAGTGACATGTAAAAGTAGGGGCTGTCTACCAGTGACACAGTAAAAGTAGGGGTGCCATACCAGTAACAGTAAAAGTAGGGGTGTCATACAAGTGACATGTGAAAGTAGGGGCTATCACACTAGTGACATGTAAATATTGCGTCTGTCGTATCAGTGACATGTAAAAGTAGGGGCTGTCATACCAGTAACATGTAGAAGTAGGGGCTTGTCGTATCGGTGACATGTAAAAGTAGGGGCTGTCAGACCGTGAGGTGATATGTAAAGGTAGGGGCTGTCATACCAGTAACATGAAAAAGTAGGGGCTGTCACACCAGCGACATGTAAAAGTAGGGGCTCCATACCAGTGACATGTGAAAGTAGGGGCTGTCGTACCGTGACATGATGTGAAAGTAGGGGCTTTCATACCAGTGACATGTTAAAGTAGGGGCTGTCACACCAGCGACATGTAAAAGTAGGGGCTGCATACCAGTAACATGTAAAAGTAGGGGCTGTCATACCAGTGACATGTGAAAGTAGGGGCTGTCACGCTAGTGACATGTAAATATTGCATCTGTCGTATCAGTGAAAGTAGGGGCTGTCGTACCAGTGACGTGTAAAAGTAGGGGCTGTCGTACCAGTGACATGTAAAAGTAGGGGCTGCCATACCAGTAACATGTAAAAGTAGGGGCTGTCATACCAGTGACATGTGAAAGTAGGGGCTGTCACGCTAGTGACATGTAAATATTGCGTCTGTCGTATCAGTGACATGTAAAAGTAGGGGCTGTCGTACCAGTGACATGTAAAAGTAGGGGCTGTCGTACCAGTGACATGTAAAAGTAGGGGCTGTCGTACCAGTGACGTGTAAAAGTAGGGGTGTGTCGTTACAGTGACATGTAAAAGTAGGGCTGTCCCAACAGTGAAATGTGAAAGTGGGAGCTGCCGTACCAGTGACAGTGACATGGGAGCTGCCGTACCGTGACATGTGACAGTGGGAGTGCCGTACCAGTGACATGGGACAGTAGGAGCTGCCGTACCAGTGACATGTGACAGTAGGAGCTGCCGTACCAGTGACATGTGGACAGTAGGAGCTTCCATAACAATGACGTGGGACAGTAGGAGCTGCTACCAGTGACGTGGGCAGTAGGAGCTGCCGTACCAGTGACGTGGGACAGTAGGAGCTGCCGTACCAGTGACATGGACAGTAGGAGCTGCCGTACCAGTGACATGGGACAGTAGGAGCTGCCGTACCAGTGACATGGACAGTAGGAGCTGCCATACCAGTGACAGAAGGAGTGCCATACCAATGACATGGGACAGTAGGACTGCCATACCAGTGACATGTGACAGTAGGAGCTGCATACCAGTGACATGTGACAGTAGGAGCCGCAATAACCAGTGACAGAAGGAGCTGCCATACCAGTGACATGGGACAGTAGGAAGCTGCCATACCAGTGACATGTGGACAGTAGGAGCTGCCATACCATGAACTGGGACAGTAGGAGCTGCCATACTAGTGACAGTAGGAGCTGCCATACCAGTGACATGTGACAGAGGAGCTGCCATACCAGTGACATGGGACAGTAGGAGCTGCCATACCAGTGAAAGAAGGAGCTGCCATACCAGTGACATGGGACAGTAGGAGCGCCATACCAGTGACGTGACAGTGAGCTTCCATACCAGTGACAGTAGGAGAGAGCTGCCATACCAGTGACATGGGACAGTAGGAGCTGCCATACCAGGGACAGAAGGAGCTGCCATACCAGGACATGGGACAGTAGTAGCTGCCATACCAGTACATGTGACAGTAGGAGCTGCCATACCAGTGACAGTGGAAGGAGCTGCCATACAGTGACATGGGATAGTAGGAGCTGCCAACCAGCGACTGGGACAGTAGGAGGAGCCATACCAGTGACCATGATGGGACAGTAGGAGCGCCATACTAGTGACAGAAGGCGCATGCCATACCAGTGATATGGGACAGTAGGAGCTGCCATACCAGTGACATGTGACAGTAGGAGCTGCCATACCAGTGATATGGGACAGTAGGAGCTGCCATACCAGTGACACAGCTCCTACTGTCACTGACTGGTATGGCCAGCTCCACTGTCCCATGTCACTGGTATGGATGCTCCCTTCTGTCACTGTATGGCAGCTCCTACTGTACATGTCACTGGTATGGCAGCTCCTACTGTCCCATGTCGCTGGTATGGCAGCTCCTACATCCCATGTCACTGGTATGGGCAGCTCCTACTGTCACTGGTATGGCAGCTCCACTGTCACATGTTACTGGTATGGCAGCCCTACTGTCCCATGTCCATGGTATGGCGCTCCTCTGTCACTGGTATGGTCCTACTGTCCCATGTCACTGGTAGGCAGCTCCTACTGTCACTGGTATGGAAGCTCCTACTGTAACGTCACTGGTATGGCAGCTCTACTGTCCCATGTCACTGGTATGGCAGCTCCCTTCTGTCACTGGTATGGCAGCTCCTACTGTCCATGTCACTGGTATGGCAGCTCCTACTGTCACATGTCACTGGTATGGCAGCTCCCACTGCCACTAGTATGGCAGATCCTACTGTCCATGTCACTGGTATGGCAGCTCCTACTGTCCACATGTCACTGGTATGGCAGTCTGTCTCAGTCCATGTCCCATGTCACTGGTATGGCAGTCCTTCTGTCACGGTATTGCGGCTCCTACTGTCACAGTCACTGGTATGGCAGCTCCTACTGTCACATGTCACTGGTATGGCAGCTCCTACTGTCCCATGTCATTGGTATGGCAGCTCCTTCTGTCACTGGTAGGCAGCTCCTACGGTCCATGTCATGGTAACGGCAGCTCCTACTGTCCCATGTCACTGGTACGGCAGCTCCTACTGTCCCATGTCACTGGTACGGCAGCTCCTACTGTCCCACGTCACTGGTAGACAGCTCCTACTGCCCACTCACTGGTACGCGCCCTACTGTCCACGTCATGGTATGGAAGCTCCTACTGTCACATGTCACTGGTACGGCAGCTCTACTGTCACATGTCACTGTACGGCAGTCCTACTGTCACAGTCACTGGTAGCAGCTCCACTGTCACATGTCACTGGTACGGCAGCTCCACTGTCACATGTCACTGGTACGGCAGCTCCCACTGTCACATTTCACTGTTGGGACAGCCCCTACTTTTACATGTCACTGGTACGACAACCCCTACTTTTACACGTCACTGGTACGACAGCCCCTACTTTTACATGTCATGGTACGACAGCCCCTACTTTACAGTCACTGTACGACAGCCCCTACTTTTACATGTCACTGATACGACAGACGCAAAATATTTACATGTCACTAGCGTGACAGCCCCTACTTTCACATGTCACTGGTATGACAGCCCCTACTTTTACATGTTACTGGTATGGCAGCCCTACTTTTACATGTCACTGGTACGACAGCCCCTACTTTTACGTCACTGGTACGACAGCCCTACTTTCACTGATACGACAGATGCAATATTTACATGTCACTAGCGTGACAGCCCCTACTTTCACATGTCACTGGTATGACAGCCCCTACTTTTACATGTTACTGGTATGGCAGCCCCTACTTTTACATGTCGCTGGTGTGACAGCCCCTACTTTAACATGTACTGGTATGAAAGCCCCTACTTTCACATCATGTCACTGGTACGACAGCCCCTACTTTCACATGTCACTGGTATGGCAGCCCCTACTTTACATGTCGCTGGTGTGACAGCCCCTACTTTTTCATGTTACTGGTATGACAGCCCCTACCTTTACATATCACCGGTCTGACAGCCCCTACTTTTACAGTCACCGATACGACAGCCCACTTTCTACATGTTACTGGTATGACAGCCCCTACTTTTACATGTCACTGATACGACAGACGCATATTTACATGTCACTAGTGTGATAGCCCCTACTTTCACATGTCACTGGTATGACAGCCCCTACTTTTACATGTTACTGGTATGGCAGCCCCTACTTTACATGTCACTGGTCGAAGCCCCTACTTTTACATGTCACTGGTACGACAGCCCCTACTTCACTGTACGACAGATGCAATATTTACATGTCACTAGCGTGACAGCCCCTATTTCACATGTCACTGGTATGACAGCCCCTACTTTTACATGTTACTGGTATGGCAGCCCCTACTTTTACATGTCCCTGGTATGACAGCCCCTACTTTACATGTCACTGGTATGACAGCCCCTACTTTTACATGTTACTGGTATGACAGCCCCTACTTTTACATGTCACTGGTATGACAGCCCTACTTTTACATGTCACTGGTATGGCAGCCCCAATTTTTTACATGTCACTGGTATGGCACCCCTACTTTCACATCATGTCACTGGTATGCAGCCCCTACTTTTACATGTCACTGGTATGGCTGCTCCTACCTTCACATCATGTCACTGGTATGGCAGCTCCTACTTTCACATCATGTCACTGGTATGGCAGCCCCTACTTTCACATCATGTCACTGGTATGGCAGCCCTACTTAATGTCACTGGTATTGGCAGCCTACTCACATCATGTCACTGGTATGGCCGCCCCTACGTTCAATCATGTCACTGGTATGGCAGCCCCTACTTCACATCATGTACTGGTATGCAGCCCCACTTTACATGTCACTGGGTATGCGCTCCTACCTTCCATCATGTCACTGATGGCAGCTCCACTTTCACAAAAAATTCCAATAAGCAGAAAACCATTTCCTGATATAATGGTTGTTTCAATGCAGTCCATACAATCATAATACAACCGTAATACAATTATCATGCAACCATAATAAAATTATCGTACAATCGTAATACAATTATCATACAACCATAATACAATAACCATACAATCATAATGCGATCATGATACAATATACAATCAATACAACCATATAATACTCATACATCAATACAATCTTAAGGTCTCGATATACAGTATTGATATTCGGATCAATTCGAAGATTTCATTCGGAGTATTGAGGACATTTTTCCATGTTTTCGATAGACAGATCGATGGCATGATCACAACAAGGAATGTTGCAAGTGACTGGTATGGATAAAGTCAGGAATTCATTTTTTTTCCTGTTCAAATTCTGGTGGTTTTTTCCCCCCTCCTCTGGATCAGTTTACGCAGGAAATGTGGATATTACTGATAAGGTTGGACTGGATGGATGTCTTTATTCAACATATATCAACCAATCTATGGAAAAAACCATGATTAGGCAAGATGGAAAAATTTACATCTACCCAGCTACCAAACCAGTAGCTGAAATTTACGGGAGATTGTTTCGGATGAACAAAAAAACCGAATGGAACATTTATAGCTTCGTTTGGGCTAGTCACACACAAGCTGATGTTTTCCGATAGCCAAAGCGTCTCAAAATATGATCGGAAAAACCAATTGAAATTCCCCATATTATGGCACTGATCAGCTTGAAAACTGCTAAAGATTGGTTCTGGACGTTTTCTGCCTGCTCTATCCTCATATTGATTGGCTTCTCAAAGCCAATCGTGATAAATGTGAAAATGAGGATCCGAAAATCAGATTGGCCAACACTAGTATGCTCTGTTTTACGCACAATCAGATTGCAAGTTAATATGCCCGGGGGGGGGGGTCTAGCCCTTAAGGAGTCAGCGATAATCATTTAGAAATATCTCCCATTGTAAACCTGAATGTTCCATTATATATTAACACCTCGATTGCCTGGCCCTTTACTTTCCAAGTCACAAACTCCACTGTTAGTGTGTCTGGTTTCCTATTTATTTAAAGGTTCTGGTCCATATCCACTGGAGTGAAAACGTGTACATTGTACAATCTCCTCCAACCTTTTTTTCTTTTTCGCAGACGACACAATTAGCTTCCCGCGCTGGATTCCATCCGTGGGCCTGATGAAAGTCATTTCTTGTTTGCTGTGTCAGACAAAGCTTCTTATTTGTCACATTGTGGTTTCTGTTATCTTTTTTTAGAAGCTTTTCGTTCTTTGATCTTAATGAAGATCTACTGAGCAGAGCAGATGGCGGGGGTGGTGGGGGGTGGTTGGATGGAGACAGGTGTGTATTGTCACTCGCAAACAAAAAGTCAACAAACACTAATCATGACGTGTGTGAAGAATACAAAGCCGTGATACTCTGAGAAACTTGTAGGAACATAGACAACATTTAGACAAAGGTGTGGAACAAATTTATTAACTGCGTATTCACCGCCTTTGTCAGATCCGCCATTCCCTTTAAGTTTGAAAATCTGGCCTTGCTTGTATTTTTGTAAGTAAACCAATGGCATGTCATAGACGGCTCTGTGACGGTCTTTCTTTAGCTGTCATCGGGGAAGGTTTCTGAACGTGCTTGTGATGCCAGCTTCAGGTTTCTGTTCATTAAAAAAAAAAAAAAAAGCTTTTATTTACCCTTAAGAAGTTAGAACAAACCATCCGTCATGTGATTTCGGGCATTACTTTTTAACAGCCTCTGAATGCTTCGTTGATGAATTAATAGCCTAATTTCCTATACACAATAGGAGTTATCTGCGGCGATGTGAATAGAAAAGTTTCCAGTTAGACACACAGCGCTGCTTTTACAGTAAATGGCATCGGCTTTGGGCTCGGAAGTTTAGTGGTGGGTTTAAGGGACAGGTCAGACTAGAGATGTCCGAACTTCGAAAATCCGCGAGCGGGCCCGCTAAAATGAAAAATACCCTTGAAATAACGAGATTTTTAGAATTTTCGAAAATTTTCGAAATTACGAGTTATAAATATGAATTTCGAAAATAAGTAATCCTCGTATTTCGAAAATTTTCGAAAATACGTATGTATGGAATTAAGAGGAAATCTTGTATTTTCGAAAATTTTCGAAATACGAAAAACCGCGAATCGGAAGTTCGGAAGGCGGAAAATCCGGAAAATCCGCCGTTCGCGAACGGGATAAATCCGCGGCGGATCCGGGTTCGGATCCGCGAACCGGCCATCCCTAGGTCAGACTAGTGGTGGGTTTAAGGGACAGGTCAGACTAGTGGTGGGTTTAAGGGGCAGGTCAGACTAGTGGTGGGTTTAAGAGACAGGTCAGACCTGTACTCGCGCCAGTGCATTGCAGAATTTGTGCAGGGCACTACGGCGTCGTGTTTGATATATGCGATGCGCTCCGATACTGTGGTATTATTGAAAAGCATGCAATATGCACAGAAAGTCATGCATGCGTTTCAATAACACATCGCACATAGTGGGAACACGGATTACGTTGGCAATGGGAATCAGATCGCAAAACGTGTTCCAAATCACGTAAGGCTGAGGCCAAACTACTCCGGCAAAGTGCTGGAAACGCATGCACAACTCGTGCTGGTGATGTAAACCTGATTCAAGACTATAGGAATGATGCCAAATAAGGATTTTGCTTTAAATCGACTGTCTGTCTCTTAATCATTAGTAAACCCCCACCCCCCTATACCACCACACACACCCCTGGGTCTTCATCTTATATCCATAAGATATTGAAAAGGTGACGCATGATTTCATATTCCAAGATTGTGTCCTTCTAACAGTAGAGGGCACTATGGAATTAAAGTTCTACTTAAAGGGCATCTATACTGAAAAAAATATATTATTTTAAATTTCCCTTAACTGGAAACTATAATTCTTCCCAACCCCACTGTACCTTTTGTTGTTGATATGTCCGTTAGTTCTTTTTAGATATCCAATCTGAAAACATCTTACATTTCAGCTGTCAATCAAGTGCTGTATTATTATGATAATCTTTTCTGCTGCGAGTAGTTTTGCTGTAGCTGGTGTGGTAACAGGATTTGGAAGTGGTATGCTGTTTACAGTTTTGACAGTATGTGGGAAATTCCCTCATAGTGCCTCATAGTGATTACTGAGCATGCTTGCCCTTTATAAAAAGTCTGGTCAGATTGAGGGGAGTGGTTAAAAGAGGGAGGGGATACTGACCAAAACAAGTATAGGTTTGAAGGCTTAGCGTAACAAAAACACCTCACTAAGTGCTTCTTACACATATTTATAGATTAGGATGAGGGAAGTATTTTTTTTAGTATAGTTGCCCTTTAAGCCTTGGAGGCCTTTTCAATTGAAAACCTATATGCCTGTAAGTGACTTAATGGGAAATCATTTGATGATTGATTAGAGATTAAAGAAGGCAGAACTCTAAAGTGGATAGATTTTTTTCCTAACTTAACCGCTAGTAATAAGAGCTCGACGTCCATTCTGCTATCAGTTATCAATGACACGTGTGGGACTGTTTAATGCACCTCTGTCTCATTTCATATTCATGGTGAAATGTATTCTGGTGGGGTTGGGCGTGTAGGAGAGCAAAACATTTAAAATGAGAACAGTCAAGTAGTCAAATAAATCAACCACCATTATCTACCACTATTAGACCCATGAGAATCAATTTGACTGTTGCTTAAAGCAACTTATTAGAAATGTGAAAAGTGGGGAATTATTAGTATAAATAACTCTGTTACTGGGCTGGGATAGACCCTTAGAATTTATCTTCTTATAATACACAAGTTTTGCACTTTCAATGGAGAGCTGCAGTGGCGAGAATCCTTATTAGATCACTGAGTGATGTCACTGAGTGACTAGTTCAATTATTACTGCCACTGCAGCTCTCCATTCCTAATATAACATAAAATCAGTGTCCTACCTCTTATCAGCCACCCCGGAATCGAACATTTCACAAAATCAATGTCCACAAAGAGCTGGACAGGAACGGATCAGTCATGCATACACGGCACAGACAGCCTGGCAGCATGCGCATTACCATCCATTACGGAAATGAGGAAATCTATATCAAAGTAATAGGCGGGCGCGTCGGAGAGCCGGGCGCACACGCATTATGCAACAAAAAAGTGGCGCAAACAAAACGGAATGAACCAAAATTAACAAAACACGGGGTAACATAAAGCCTATAAAACTAAAACAAGTGAAATAAACCTAAAACAAACATCTGATTCTGACTAAATTACTACATATAAATTATAACATATATCTAAGATAAAGATTTTAAATAATAGTTAAACTGTTTAACAATGTTTTTTATGTTTATGTATAAAAAAGAAAAAAACATTACATGAAACATGCAAATGAAAAATCAAAATTAAAAAAGTTAAATAATTCTTTTCACCAGCTATTATCACTGTACTTATTTAAAATAAAAACTTGTGTATAATAAGAAAATTCGCCCCTTACAGTGTAATATATGGCTATTATGCCACCTCGGAGTTCCCTGACCTGTATAAAGGAACTCGGTCTACGACCTTGTGCTTCTATATGGTCGAGGAACTCCTCTGTGGCATAATAGCCTATATTTACATGTAAGGGGCGCATTATCCCTAATAATACACAAGAGCCATGCAAATGATATCCTTATAAATTTCTCTTATCTATGCCATCAGTATATAAGGGCACGGAATTCCAAGGTGACTTACTATATCCGAATACATTTTTGTAGGGGAGCATTATCTATTATAATTCACCCCCTCATTAAAGTAATGACATCTGTCCCCCTATAGCATTTACATACTCCTAGCCCCCTTCCCCCTCATTTCCCCCACACCCCAATGATTGGAAGTCACTTGCGGAATTGATCAGGGGAGGGGAGCCCAATTCTGGAAAGTTATAATAGCGCGCTATTACGTAGTAGCGTGCCGATATAAGGTTATTATTTACAGATACTCTAATGAAGGGGGGGATTATAGACAATTTATAGACAACATATTTAAAGTATAGGGAGAATATTCGGGACTGCCAATTCCTTTCAGCTGTGGACGACTTCCTATAATTTAGTGCAGGGAGAGACCTCAGCTGAGGGAAATTTTTGGCCATTTACAAACAATCCCGGGACAACGGCCAGAACCACGGAACTGGAGGGATCGGCTCTTTATCGGTAATGTGAGTACCTAGCTAGAGATTTTCATTTTAGAATTTAGCCCGATCAAACCTTTTATGGGAATATTACTAGGTAATTTGGTAATGCACTGTTAAAGGGCGGGCAATGTTGGGGGTTATCTTAGAATAATTGAATTGCAGCTTAAAGGGCAGGTTCAACCCCTCAATGAAAAATATATGTAGTTGATTAACATTTGCTAAACAGAAAGAAACTGCAGAAATTGGGGTAACATTTCAGGTTAGTCTTACACCTCTCAGATTTCTAACTTTTGGGGGATTTACCAATATACATTTTTCATTTGAGGGGTGTATTACAAGGCCCAATAGGGTTCTGTAGGTTTTCATTTCCATATATCTGTCCATCTGGAACCTCTCCCTTAACTAAATTGAAGCCTTTGAACTGTCTGATTGCACAATAAAGGGTGTGTGTTGGGTTCATCTCTACTATTCCTTTAGTAAGAAATATTCAAAGTGGTTTAGGAGCAAAGCTTTTAATCAATGTCTAGACTTGACATTCTATGTGATACGATGACCTAATATGTGTAGGAATTCCAAAGAGAAACAATGAAAATAAAATAGAATTCATGTAGAATTTAACGATTTTGCACTGTTACACTTGTCCTGATGGTGTTTGGCTGGACTCATGTTTTATGTGCTCAACATTTCATCATAATCTTACACTGATGAGGGAGATACAGTTGTCCTGATTGGTTTGGCTTGTGAACTCATTCTATTGGCTCAATGTTCTATCGTAATCTTATACTGATGAGCGAGGTACAGTATCCTGATTAGTTTGTTGGCTTGTGACCTCATTCTAACGTGTGACCTCATTCTAACGTTTCATGTTATCCTTCACTGATGCCATTGTTTATTTTGTGTCGGAACCTTGAAACAAACTTGGTTTTCAGGGCAAAACCACCAGTTTTAAAATTTAGGGGATCCAGGCAGAACTTTCCGAATTTAGACAGATGGAAATCCAGGGTTTGAAAAAAAACTTTTAGTGTCGAAAATTCAGAAAATGAAATGTCGAAAAGTCAAAATTTTACAGGCGATGTAGTAACGCATTTATATATTATTTATAAATAGTTTTGGAAATGGCCCCTCCCCTTCTTCCCAAGCTCCTCTGCCTCTGGTATCGCCTCTTTTCACCAAACCCATAAACTTGAGGCCAATAATGCTACAAGCAAAGGACCATGGAAAACAGTCAGAAAGGTTATTAATGACTGGAATGTTTTAAGATAGCTTAGCTTTTATTGAAGGGTATCTCCACTCATATTATCAACTTTTTGGAATTCAGTTCTATTGAGAACGGGAGGTAAAGGAGCTGTGTCATACCTCCCGTTTTCAAACAAACAATCACGAGCCGGAAGAGAAGGTAAGATACTTACCCTATTGCTCGCTCCCCGGCGCGTAGTCTGACAGGTCTCAACAGGCTCTGACTCTGACTTTTCGCCGCTTATCTGGACTTAATGACAAAAAAAACTCCCCGATACTACTGCCGCAGCAATTTCACTGCGAAAGTAAAGTCTTTGCCATTGCGATGTCCTGTGATAGGATATGGTGAAAATAGAGATCATTTATAAATTAATTTATCGTTAGACTTACTTTCTACTTTAAAGGGAACTGTGATCCAAAATGACTTTAGATAAATTGATAAGAATTGCTCTTCTGAGAGTTTTTGCAATTATTCCATTGTTTATTTTTTTTAGTTTTGAAGATATTTACTTTTTGTGTGTGTGTATGGCAGCAGCATCACCAGGTCCCCTGCACTTCCTGCTTCCTGTCTGAAACACCTGTCAATCTGTCCTGTGTCTTTTCCTTTGCAGCCCCCCTGGTCCCTCCCACTCTGGACCCCATGGTCCCTCCAGTTGCAGGCCTTCCTTGGGCCATTCCTTACAGCCCCATGTGGCCCCGCCCACCCACGAGTGCTGTGGCCCCGCCCACCTGCGGGTGCCTATGGCCCCCCAGGTGCTGTGGGCCACTGTGACACCCCCCTACCCCCCCCCCAAAAAAAAACTGTGGAAACAGCCTTTAGGCAGAGTGAGAACAGGAGAAGCCTCAGGAATGTCACATGTCAGCTCCCACCCATTAACTTTCTGGTCAGTACATTTCTGTATATTTTGGGCTGTGGAGCACGTAGAGAGGTGGTTGATGGCTCGTTTTAAAGTAGGAAACTGGCCTTTCATTTAAACTCAACTTGTTTGGAGACCACAGTTCCCCTTTAAGGACCCACATTCTACTTCCACCAAGACAGACAATGTTTATCTCCATTTGTACAGTTGACAGTAAGTATTTTTTATAGACCATCATGTGGTTGAGGGTTTCAAGCTTTTTGGTGGTGGTCACTTATCCTATTGCATTAAAGGCTTCAAACAGTTCCACATACAAAAAAAACCCCAGATTGTTCCTTCATACAGGAGCCATTTTCCCATACACTTTGTCATATTTCAATTATGGCTTTAAAGGACAACTAAGCTCAGAACACTCTTTCAGAAGAAGTATATCTGTGTCTCACCTCTCATTTTGTTATGGCTGTAGGGAAATCTCTTTCTAACATGTATTTATTTCCCAACATCCAGTGTGGTCATGACCATTATGATCTTTACACATGCTCAGTTCTAATAATGCAGGAACTTATTACAGTTGGTCACACCCACTAGTAGCCTCTAGCCAATCCTTTTACAGGGATTTAATTTGGGTTTAGTTCTCATTAATCTGGGTATTCTTTGGCAAAACTATTTGGTGGTGGGAGCACAGAACTCCCCCAATCAGTGCAATCTGCTGAATGTTGATAATAGTGGTATTAAAAGAAAGAAGGGCCGTCTCTTAGCAGCTCTCTATAGCTCACTGATATTTGGTCTCTCTTTAAAAATACACTTGGTCACATGATCTTATGTCACGTGTCCCTCCACAGAAATAGAACAAACCAGGTCGTATATTAAATATCCCGTCACGCCGCTGCGTGAATTCAATTTCGGACATTACCCATTGAAGCCAATTTTGGAATTATCTAGACAAAAGAAAATGGTGTAATTTAGTAAAGCAATATTGCTTTATCAGCTTTATTTTATGGGCCATTAGCTTGAAATTCCTATTACTTTAATGTATTTTTATTATTACAATAAAGGTGAATCTGAGTTTACAGCCTTGCGTGGGATTGGATTTGTAGGCAATGTGGCCAAGATGATTTGCACGAGGGTAGAAGATTGTGTCATTTAATCCTATAGAAATCCAATTCTGTTTCTTGAAAGTAAAATTGTGCTTGGTAGACACGTCTCAACAGAAGACTTCTTAAGCGGGTACACACAGTAACAGATCAGTGAAAGATGACAGATGATCTGCAGATCCTGTCTGCCATCTTTCAAAGATCTGCATACAACAATCCGAGCATTCTCCCTATAGGGAGAACGCTCGGGACTGGTGTGTTTCCATCGGCCGCGCTAGACTCCTATAGGGAGTCTAGCGCGGCCGATGGAAATTTCGGCCTTTCCCGAACGAGCATACGGCCGACCGATAGTTCGGCGGCCGCGCGCTCGTTTGGGAAACGAACGTACACACAGTAACGATAAAGCCCCGATACCGTCGGATCCGACTTATCGGGGCTTTATCGTTACTGTGTGTACCCAGCTTAAGATGTAACATGGAAGGCGAGACCCATAGAGTGAACCCAAGTCCTCCAATATGAATATGGAAAGGAAGATTTTGTAAAACTCCCCCAGACAGAATGTCAGGGGAATGTCTGAAATTAAGAACACCTGGTCCGGACTGGAATGTCTAAGTAGTATAGGGCTGGGTACAAACATCACATGTATAGTGATTCTATTTGAAGCTGTATTGGCTGTTAGGGGAACTCCATACAAGCGGCCTTTATTAGAAAGAACACACTACCTTTAAAATGACTCAAGGATCTGCTTCTAGCTGCAGTCTACCCAAAGTTACAGCAGTGTAAAGGGTGGCACTTCCTGCTAGCACTGTGAGCTGTGACATCACCATCACTTGGAGTCTGCCTTGAAGTTTTAAGGTTGGAGCATGCCCATGCTGGGACAGAGCATCATCAGCTGCACCGCCCCAATTCTAAATCATTTTTTAAAGCTAGGCACCATTCTCTGTCCATAGGTAGAGTAAAGGACATAGAATGGTTGCAGTTCCATTCCATGGGGGTGGGGCTTATGACATATGCCTGTCACAGAGACACAGAGGGCAGTCTGAAAACTGTAACTTACAATCTTAACTTAAGATCCTGAGACATTATTTTGAACAGTATGAGAGAGCAATTCAATAAAGGGCAATTGCATGGGGACCACAGTTACCATTTAAATTAGCTACACCCATTGGCCAGTGATCTCTCAGTGGACACAATAGGCTGTCAGCCATGGGAATCGGATCTCGGTTTTCGCCACACACAGCCAATTAAAGGCCAGTCTGTCAGATTGCATGGTCGTCAGCCTTTATCAATACTGCATGTAGCCAGCTGTAATAATATCAAGGAAGCCAATGTTAATGTCTTAATGTGCACTGTTTACCCCAACATTAATACAAACACAATATACAATTCAAAACACAAACCTACCCCCACTAGCTCTCCCGCCTTTCATTAAGTTCCACCTGTGATTTGTTTTGGACTTTGAACCTAATGTGCCTTACAAACGTGAATGGTCTAAGCCGATGGTAAACCGTCCGTTACATTAATTGACCCAACAGTCTCTGCTCTGAAAGTGCTTTGTTTCTCTCGTTTGGGGTTCATTTCAATCAGGTTAAAAATGCAGACAAATGTTTTAATTACCCTAATGGCTTAAGTGATCACACCGAGAGCATAACATTCTATTTGTTTTGACTTAAAGGAGAACATATTAAATTACACGCTGGTTAAAATGATGTATGCTACTTGTTTTCAATGGGATTCCAATTTCAATTTGTAATCAATAAAATCTATTTGCAACAGAAATCCCCCAATCTGCTTCCAGTTTTACACAACAACCCCACCCCAGGGATCTCACTGAGCATGTCTGAGACGCTGAGCTATGGGATGGGCAGTAACTGCAAGGGTTATATGTTTATCTGTGGTTTCAGTGTTCTGCTCTCATTTGGGGTCTGCATCCAAGTTTAAGTTTGACCATGCCCAAGCTGGGATAGAGCACCATAAGTCCCACCCCAGGGCTTCAATTTTTAAAGCTAGCCACAAGCCTGGAAATATTTTTTTTCTCTCCCATGGTGATAAGAAGAGTTCAGGTTGCAGGTCTGTAACTAGCTTCAGAAAAGACCAAGTTTTTGGGAGTGGGGGCTTTATTCACGCACATCACGTGGCTGTCACAGACTCAAACAGTCAGGACAGACAAAGAAGTGTAACTTCCAATCCAATAACTAAAGGAGAATGAAACCCAAAAGTTTGCGTTAGAAAGTACTTGCCTTAAAAAACCCTCTCAGCATGGAAGATTCCACCCAGGGCCTTTCTTTTTCCTGTTTTAGCTCATTTCAGTTGTGTTTGATCCCAAAGCAGAAGCTGACATTTCCCTTGCCTGCCAGTACTTTTG
This sequence comes from Hymenochirus boettgeri, assembly GCA_019447015.1. NCBI lineage: Eukaryota > Metazoa > Chordata > Amphibia > Anura > Pipidae > Hymenochirus > Hymenochirus boettgeri. Next base: position 836,761 of record CM033474.1, on the reverse strand, counting down.
CCTACATTACATTTTCTGCACATGTGTTATTCCACTCCCACCTCTTAACCCTATGATGTAGGAATATGTTAAATCATCAATATTCAAATTGCAGAAGTGTCTGGGTGGTTGCAGAGAGATTCACTGATTAACAATTTCCTAGTAGCAGTGTTCTAGTGTTAGGTCTCTAGCTCTCCCTGTCAGCTGCAGCAATATCAGTGGAAAGTGTAGGGGAATGTTGGATGGTAGGAAGGGGTAAGTTGTAATGCATAGAAACAATATGGTGCAGAGCAGTAGGGAGGATATGAAGTGAACCTATATTAGCACAACTCTCTGTATTGTATTCTCAATATCACACTTAATAGTTCACTATAGAAAACATAGTACGAGCTGGCAGGGGGAGGATAATGAAGTGAACCTGACTTAGCACCGCTCTGTGTAATGTATCTAAATATCACAACTTTAATGGTTACACTTATAGAAAACATAGTACAGAGCTCAGGGGAGGATAATAAAGTGAACCTGATCTCAGCACAGCTCTATGTAATGTATTTCTCAATATCACAGCTTTAATAGTTACACTTATATAACAGTATAGTACAAGGCTGCAGGGGAGGATAATGAAGTGAACCTAATCTTAGCACAGCTCTGTGTAATGTATTTTCAAATCACAACTTTAATAGTACACTTATAGAAAAACATAGTACAGAGCTGAAGGGGAGGGAGGATAATGAAGTGAACCTGATCTTAGCACAGCCCTGTGTATGTTTTTTTTCAATATCACAACTTTAATAGTTACACTTATAGAAAAATAACATGGTACAGAGCGCAGGGAGGCTAATGAAGTGAACCTGATCTTAGCACAGCTCTGTGATGTATTTCTCAATATCACAACTTTAATAGTTACACTTATAGAAAGAACATGGTACAGAGCTGCAGGGGAGGATAATGAAGTGAACCTGATCTTAGCACAGCTGTGTAATGTATTTCTTAATATCTTAACTTATAGTTACAACTATAGAAATAACATAGTACAGAGCGCAGGGGAGGATAATGAAGTGAACTGATCTTAGCACAGCTTTTGTGTAATGTATTCTCAATATCACAACTTTAAAGTACACTTATAGAAATAACATAGTAGAGAGCGCAGGGGAGGATAATGAAGCGAACCGGATCTTAGCACAGCTCTGTGTAATGTATTTCTCATATCACAACTTTAATAGTTACACTTATAGAAAACAACAAGTAAGAGCTGCAGGGGAGAATAATGAAGTGAACTTGTCTTAGTACAGCCCTGTGCAATGAATTTCTCAAATCACAACTTTAATAGGTTACACTTATATAAAATAGAATAGTACAGAGCAGCAGGGGGGGATAATGAAGTGAACCTGATTTTAGCACAGCTCGTGTAATGTATTCTCTAATATCACAACTTTAAATAGTTACAATTATAGAAATAACATAGTACAGAGTTGCAGGGGGAGGATAATAAAGTGAACCTGATCTTAGCTTAACCCTGTTTATTGTATTTCTCAATATCAAACTTTAATAGTTACACTTATAAAAATAACATAATACAGAGTTGCAGGGGAGGATAATGAAGTGAACCTGATCTTAGCACAGCTCTGTGTAATGTTATTTTTAATATCACAACTAATAGTTTAACTTATAGAAATAACATAGTACAGAGCTGCAGGGGGGGGGGATAATGAAGTGAACTGATCTTAGCACAGCTCTGTGCAATGTATTTCTCAATATCACAAGTTAATAGTTACACTTATAAAAATAACATAGTACAGAGCGCAGGGGGAGGAGAATGAAGTGAACCAGATCTTAGCACAGCCCTGTCTAATGTATTTCTCAATATCACAACTTTAATAGTTACACTTATAGAAATAACAGTAAAGAGCTGCAGGAGGAGATAATGAAGTGAACCTGATCTTAGCAACGCTCTGTTAATGATTTTTTTACACCACAACTTTAATAGTTACACTTAGAGCTGCCGGGGAGGATAATGAAGTGAACCTGATTTAGCACAGCCCTGTGTAATGTATTTCTCATTATCACAACTTTATAGTTACACTTATAGAAATAACATAGTACAGAGCTGCAGGGAGGATAATGAAGTGAACTGATCTTAGACAGCACCTGTGCAATGTATTCTCAATATCACAACTTTAATAGTTACACTCATAGAAATAACATAGTACAGAGCTGCAGGGGAGGGTAATGAAGTGAACCTGATCTTAGCACAGCTCTGTGTTATGTATTTCTTAATATACAACTTTAATAGTTACTTATAGAAATAACATAGTACAGAGCTGCAGGGGGAGGATAATGAGTGAACCTGATCTTAGCACAGCCCTGTGATGTAATGTATTCTCAATTCACAACTTTAATAATTACACTTATAGAATAAACCTAGTATAGAGATGCAGGGGGGGATAATGAAGTGAACCTGATCCATCTTAGCACAGCTCTGTGTAAAGCATTTTTCATTACTGTACATTATTAAAGGGGATTCCGGATGGTAGGAAGAGGGGTTTTTGTTATGCTGTATGTATTAAAAAAAACATGGTGCAGAGCTATAGGATAATGAAGTAAATATGAATCTTAGCACAGCTTAGCAATGCATTTCTAGTGGACCTATTTAAAGGGTCAGGGTTGCACTGACCAGTGAAACATGTAGGGGCACCTATTAAAAACAGTAGGCTAAGTTAAGCCATACACTCATACAATAACAGCGCATTACTAGGGTTGACACTTTATCTTTAAATATCTGAACACGTTTTGAAATCTATGCGCTGTGCTGTGTGTGAGTGTCATTGCTTTAATACACACTGTATGGAACTCAATGTGGCCTTCATCATGCTTCTTATAGAAATTATAACAAGCCATTTGTCAGGTAGATTTCATACGTGTTCAGGAAATCAATGTGCCTGCATCATTTAAGTTGCCACCTTGCCTTTAAGACAGGAACATGTATGAAATCTACATGACAAATGTCAGAGAAGCTAGAGACATTATCCTAGGCGTGTTTGAAAGGTACGAGATAGCTCTTTCAAATAGAAGACATTGATGGAGACTACAGTTACCCTTTTACAAGGTCATGGGGCTTGTATGGCCAATACCAACTAGAGTGCCAGAGGATTTCCTGGTTGGTACAGACCTCATGGACATGAATCTACATAAACATAATGACAGATTCCGCACTGCTCCAGTTTGTGTAGCGTGTCCACACATTCTGGCCAATTTAGGCCAGATTATCCCCATAATAAACATACTAATAGATATAAGGACATCAGGATTGGCCGTGATTTACCGAACAATCAGCGGGGTTGAATGTTAGCATTGAGCAAAACATTGTCCTGTGTGTGTACTAGCCCCTAGAAGGCTGAGGTATTATATATACATACATATACTATATATCACATAAAACCCTTCGTTTGCATATTCTGGTTTTTATTCCGCGCATTTGCCCTTTAAAAACACGCTTGTTTTCTTATTGGGCCTCACCGTCAGCTATGGGTTGGGTTTTGCTCTGGAGTCATTATCAGCTCCCCACACAGCCTCGCTACTGCAGGGATTACATCATTTTCCAGTACGACCCCCTTTTTCGAAATTTGGCAAGAGATCTTGAAAATCGTTTTGAGAGCCAAGTAGAATCTGTAAGGTCACAATGCTGCAATCTCCAGCGGATAATACAGATAATTACGTCAACAAGCCAGTCCTCCCTTTAATATACTTTACCCCAAAACTCAGCCGTACCCGAGATTTATTCAACTGTCTTACATTCCCCTATGGATTTCAAATAGCATTGGTGGAAGTGGGAAGATTTCTTTTTATTGGCTACATGTGTAGCCCACATGAATTCGCGTGTCTGTAGGGAATGTGTTGGCGGCCCATTGAATTCTCAGATCGATGGCTATGAACTTTTCCTTACTTTCAGGAAGCGTAGGGTTGGCAGCCCCTACTTTTACATGTCGCTGGTGTGACAGCCCCTACTTTAACATGTCACTGGTATGAAAGCCCCTACTTTCACATCATGTCACTGGTACGACAGCCCCTACTTTCACATGTCACTGGTATGGCAGCCCCTACTTTTACATGTCGCTGGTGTGACAGCCCCTACTTTTTCATGTTACTGGTATGACAGCCCCTACCTTTACATATCACCGGTCTGACAGCCCCTACTTTTACATGTCACCGATACGACAGCCCCTACTTCTACATGTTACTGGTATGACAGCCCCTACTTTTACATGTCACTGATACGACAGACGCAATATTTACATGTCACTAGTGTGATAGCCCCTACTTTCACATGTCACTGGTATGACAGCCCCTACTTTTACATAACATGAGATGACATGGCTATTATAACTGATGGATTGCTAATTACCAATTATAACTAATAATGACTTACTGGCTATTATAACTGATGCATCACTAACCTTCACCCATTAGAAACAATAAGATACTAAATCTGCTATTAGATACTGATGACATAGCATTACCAATTCAACTAATGAGATGATGGCTATTATAACTGAAGACATCGCTAATTACCAATTATCTAATGAGATGACAATGGCTATTATAACTGATGACATCGTAATACCAATTATAACGAATGCATCGCTTTTAACTGATGATATCGCCAATTCCAATTATAACTAATGAGATGACTGGCTTTATAAAGATGAACATCGCTAATTACCACTTATAACTAATAAGATGACTACATGGCTATTATACACTGATGACATCGCTAATTACAAATTAGAACAAAATGAGAGACTAATTGGCTATTATACTGAAGACATCGCTAATTACCAATTAGAACTAATGAGATGACTAATTGGCTATTATAACTGAAGACATCGCTAATTACCAATTATAACTAATAAGATGACTAAATGGCTATTATAACTGATGACATCGCTAATTACCAATTAGAACTAATGAGATGACTAACTGGCTATTATACTGATGGCATGCTAATTACCAATTACTAATGGAGATGACTAAATGGCTATTATAACTGATGACATCACTAATTACCAATTAGACTAATAAGATGACTAAATGGCTATTATATACTGATGACACGCTAATTACCAATTATAACTATGAGATGACTGGCGTATTATAACTGAAGACACTCGCTATTAACCAATTATAACTAATGAGATACTACTGCGGCTATTATAACTGATGATATCGCCAATTACCAATTATAACTAATGAGATGACTGGCTATTATAACTGATGACATCACTAATTACCAATTATAACTAATAAGATGACTAAATGGCTATTATAACTGATGACATCGCTAATTACAAATTAGAACTAATGAGATGATATTGGCTATTATAACTGAAGACATCGCTAATTACCAATTAGAACTAATGAGATGACTAATTGGCTATTATAACTGAAGACATCGCTAATTACCAATTATACTAATAAGATGACTAATGGCTATTATAACTGATGACTCGCTAATTACCAATTAAACTAATGAGATGACTAACTGGCTATTATACTGATGGCATTGCTAATTACCAATAAGACTAATGGAGATGACTAACTGGCTATTACTAAAACTGATGACATCCTAATTACCAATTAGAAACTAATAAGATTGACTAAATGCTATTATAACTGATGACATCGCTAATTACCAATATAACTAATGAGATGACTGGCTATTATAACTGAGACATCGCTAATTACCAATTATCAACCTATAGAATGACTACCTGGCTATTATAACTATGACATCGCTAATTACCAATAGAAACTAATGAGATGACTAACTGGCTATTATAAACTGATGACATCACTAATTACCAATTAGAACTAATAAGATGACTAATGGCTATTATAACTGATGACATCGCTAATTACCAATTAGAACTAATGAGATGACTAATGGCTATTATACTGAACTGAGACATCGATAATACCAATTAGAACTAATGAGATGACTAATTGGCATATATAACTGAAGACATCGCTAATTACCAATTAAACTAATAAGATGACTAAATGGCTATTATACTGATACATCGCTAATTACCAATTAGAACTAATGAGATGACTAATGCTATTATAACTGATGGCATTGCTAATTACCAATTATAACTATTGAGATGACTACTGGCTATTATAACGATGACTCACTAATTACAATTAGAACTATAGATGGACTAAATGGCTATTAATAACTGATGACATCGCTAATTACCATTATAACTAATGAGATGACCTGGCTATTTAAACGTGAAGACATCGCTAATACAATTATAACTAATGAGATACTACTGGCTATTATACTAATGACACGACTAATACCAATTAGAACTAATGAATGACTAATGGCTATTTATAACTGATGACATCGCTAATTACCAATTAAACTAATGAGATGAAATGGCTATTATAACTGAGATTCGCCATTACCAATTAACATGAGTGACTGGCTATATAACTGATGACATCGCTAATTACCAATTTAACTAATAAGATGACTAAATGGCTATTATAACGGATGACTCGCTAATTACAAATTAGCACTAATGATATGACTAATGGGCTATTATAACTGAGACATCGCTATATTACCAATTAAACTAATGAATGACTAATTGGCTATATAACTGAGACATCCTAATTACCAATTATAAAAACTAATAAGAATGACTAAATGGCTATTATAACTGATGACATCGCTAATTACCAATTATAACTAATGAAGACTGACGGCTATTATAACTGATGACAATACGCTAATAACCAATTAGAACTAATGAGATGACTGGCTATTATAACTGAGCATGCCTAATTACCAATTAACTAATAAGATGCTACTGGCTATTATAACTGATGACATCACTAATTACCAATTAGAACTAATAGATGAACTAAATGGCTATTATAACTGAGACATCGCTATTACCAATTATAAACTATAATGATGACGGGCTATTATAACTGAAGACATCGCTAATTACCAATTATAACTAATGAGATGACTAAACTGGCTATTATAACTGATGACATCGCTAATTACCAATTATAACTAATAAGATGACTGGCTATTATAACTGATGATATCGCCATTACCAATTATAACTAATGAGAGGACTGGCTATTATAACTGATGACATCGCTAATTACCAATTATAACTAATAAGATGACTAAATGGCTATTATAACTGATAGCATCGCTAATTACAATTAGAACTAATGAGATGACTAATGGCTATTATAACTGAAGACATCGCTAATTACCAATTAGAACTAATGAGATGACTAATTGGCTATTATAACTGAAGACATCGCTAATTACCAATTATAACTAATAGATGACTAAATGGCTATTATAACTGAGACATCGCTAATTACCAATTAGAACTAATGAGATGACTAATCTGGCTATTATAACTGATGACATTGACTTAATTACCAATTAAACTAATGAGATGACTACTTGGCTTTATAACTGATGACATCACTAATTACCATGAGAACTAATAAGAGTGACTAATGGCTATTATAACTGATGACATCGCTAATTACCAATTATAACTAATGAGAATGAGACTGGCTATTATACTGAAACATCGCTAATTACCAATTATACTAATGAGATGACTAATGGCTATTAATAAACTAATGAGCAAACGCTAATTGACCAATTAGAACTAATGAGATGACTAACTGGTATTATAACTGATGACATCACTAATTACCAATTAGAACTAATAAGATGACTAAATGGCTATTATAAACTAATGACATCCGTCTAATTCCAATTAGAACTAATGATATGACTAATTGGCTATTATAACTGATGAACATCACTAATTACCATTATCACTAATGAGATGACTAATCTGGCTATTATAACTGTAGACATCGCTAATTACCAATTAGAACTAATGAGATGACTAAATGGCTATTATAACTAAATGACATCGCAATTACAATTAGAACTAATGAGATGACTAACTGATGGCTATATAACTAATGACAACACTAATTACCAATTATGAACTAATGAGATGACTAATGGCTATTATAACTGAGACATCGCTAATTCCAATTATAACAATGAGATGACTAACTGGCTATTATAACTAATGACAACTAATTACCAATTAGAACTAATGAGATGACTAATTGGCTATTATAACTGATACATCGCTATTACCATAAAACTAATGAGATGACTAAATGCTATTATAACTGATGACATCACTAATTACCAATTTAGAACTAATAAGAGACTAAATAGCTATTATAACTGATGACATCACTAATTACCAATAGAACTAATGAGAAGACTAATTGGCTATTAAAAACTGATGCATCGCAATTACATAATAACTAATGAGATGACTAACTGGCAATTATAAACTGTAACATCGCTAATTACCAATTAGAACTAATGAATGACTAACTGGCTATTATACTGATGAATATCGCTAATTACCATTAGAACTAAAAGATGGCTAAATAGCTATTATAACTGATGACATCACGATTACCAATTAAACTAATGAGATGACTAACTGCTATTATAACTGATGACATCACTAATTACCAATTATAACAATGAGATGACTAACTGTCTATTATAACTGATGACATCGCTAATTACCAATTATAACTAATGAGATGACTAACTGGCTATTATAACTGATGCACTCACTAATTACCAATTAGAACAATAAGATGACTAATAGGCTATTATAACTGATACATCACTAATTACCAATTATAAACTATGAGAGACTATTGGCTATTATAAACGATGACATCACGCTAATTACCAATTATAACTAATGAGATGACTAACTGTCTGTTATAACTGATGAAACGCTAATTACCATATTAACTAATGAAGATGACTAATGGCTATTATAACTGATGACACACTAATTACCAATTAGAACTAATGAGATGATTAACTGCTATTATAACTGATGATATCGCTAATTACCAATTAGAACTAATAAGATGACTAAAATAGCTATATAAACTGATGACATCACTAATTACCAATATACTAATGAGATGACTAACTGGCTATTATAAACTGATGACATCGCTAATTACCATTATACTAATATAGACTAACGGCTATTATAACTGATGACATCACTAATTACCAATTAGAACTAATAAGAGATAGATAATAGCTTATAACTGATGACATCACTAATTACCAATTATAACTAGAAAGACTAATTGGCTATATAACTGATGACATCATAATTACCAATTAGAACTAATAAGATGACTAAATGCTATTATACTCATGACACACTAATTACCAATTATACTAATGAGAAGACTAATTGGCTATTATAACTATGACATCACTAATTACCAATTAGAACTAATAAGATGACTAAATAGCTATTATACTGATGACATCACTAATTACCAATTATAACTAATGAGAAGCCTAATTGGCTGTTATAATGATGACATCGCTAATACCAATTATACTATGAGATGACTAACTGGCTATTATAACTGATTGACATCACTAATTACCAATTAGAACTAATGAGATGATTAACTGGCTGTTATAACTGATGACATCGCTAATACCATTATAACTAATGAGATGACTAATGGCTATTTATGACTAATTGCTATATAGCTGATGACATCACTAATTACCAATTAATACCTGATGAAACAATTATCTGAGCAGTGATTATAAGGATATAATCTCCATCCTATTTTTATATTATTACTTTAAACGATCAGACAGTAACATGACCAACCTACCTTTCTGTGGGCGTTGCTAGGTAACCGCACTAAAACGCTTTGCAGTGACACCACCGAAGCGACGTGTTGTTCCGCGTTGTCCCATGGGTATAGTTTCGGGTGCGCGCTACCTGGAGATCTGTCGCTCATTTGGCTGCAGCGGGGGGGCGGTAATTCCCAACATGCTCTGGGACCGGGGACCTCACATCTTATCGGCTCTGCGTCATGACGCGGTCATTGATTGGTCGGTTCAGTCACATGACACAGGAAGGTTGGACGGGAATCGATATGTCTGTGAGAATGATCCAATGACCTCCACCTGCTACTTATTTCTCTGTACCCGTTAATGTCCATAGAATGGCTACCTGACTGGGGAATCAGTGTGACAACTCCTACTGTCAGCGTTGGAATAAGTTGGCAGTTCCTACTGTCATGTCAATGGTATGGCGCTCCTACTGTCCCATGTCGCTGGTATGGCAGCTCCTACTGTCACTGGTATGGCAGCTCCTACTGTCCCATATCACTGGTATGGCAGCTCCTACTGTCACATGTCACTGGTATGGCAGCTCCTACTGTCCCATATCACTGGTATGGCAGCTCCTACTGTCACATGTCACTGGTATGGCAGCTCCTACTGTCCCATGTCACTGGTATGGCTGCTCCTTCTGTCACTAGATGGCACTCCTACTGTCCATGTCACTGGTATGGCAGCTCCTACTTGTCCCATGTCGCTGGTATGGCAGCTCCTACTATCCCATCACTGGTATGGCAGCTCCTACTGTCACTGGTATGGCAGCTCCTACTGTCACTGTTATGGTATGGCAGCTCCTACTGTCCCATGTCACTGGTATGGCAGCTCCTTCTGTCACTGGTATGGCGCTCCTACTGTCCCATGTCACTGGTATTGGCAGCTCCTACTGTCACTGGTATGGAAGCTCCTACTGTCACGTCACTGGTATGGCAGCTCCTACTGTCCCCATGTCACTGGTATGGCAGCTCCTTCTGTCACTGGTATGGCAGCAGCTCCTACTGTCCCATGTCCTGGTATGGCAGCTCCTACTGTCACATGTCACTGGTATGGCACTCCTACTGTCCACTATTATGGCAGCTCCTCCTGTCCCATGTCACTGGTATGGCAGCTCCTACTGTCACATGTCACTGGTATGGCAGCTCCTACTGTCCCATGTCACTGGTATGGCAGCTCCTTCTGTCACTGGTATTGCGGCTCCTACTGTCACATGTCACTGGTATGGCAGCTCCTACTGTCACATGTCACTGGTATGGCAGCTCCTACTGTCCCATGTCATTGGTATGGCAGCTCCTTCTGTCACTGGTATGGCAGCTCCTACTGTCCCATGTCACTGGTACGGCAGCTCCTACTGTCCCATGTCACTGGTACGGCAGCTCCTACTGTCCCATGTCACTGGTACGGCAGCTCCTACTGTCCCACGTCACTGGTACGGCAGCTCCTACTGCCCCACGTCACTGGTAAGCAGCTCCTACTGTCCACGTCATTGGTTTGGAAGCTCCTACTGTCACATGTCACTGGTACGGCAGCTCCTACTGTCACATGTCACTGGTACGGCAGCTCTACTGTCACATGTCACTGGTACGGCAGCTCCCACTGTCACATGTCACTGGTACGGCAGCTCCCACTGTCACATGTCACTGGTACGGCAGCTCCCACTGTCACATTTCACTGTTGGGACAGCCCCTACTTTTACATGTCACTGGTACGACAACCCCTACTTTTACACGTCACTGGTACGACAGCCCCTACTTTTACATGTCACGTGTACGACAGCCCCTACTTTTACATGTCACTGGTACAACAGCCCCTACTTTTACATGTCACTGATACGACAGACGCAATATTTACATGTCACTAGCGTGACAGCCCCTACTTTCACATGTCACTGGTTGACAGCCCCTACTTTTACATGTTACTGGTATGGCAGCCCCTACTTTTATGTCACTGTACGTGACAGCCCCTACTTTTACACGTCACTGGTACGACAGCCCCTACTTTCACTGATACGACAGATGCAATATTTCATGTCACTAGCGTGACAGCCCCTACTTTCACATGTCCTGGTATGACAGCCCCACTTTTACTGTTACTGGTATGGCAGCCCCTACTTTAACATGTCGGTGGTGTGACGCCCCTACTTTAACATGTCACTGGTATGAAAGCCCCTACTTCACATCAGGTCACTGGTACGACAGCCCACTTCACATTTCACATGTCACTGGTATGGCAGCCCCTACTTTTACATGTCGCTGGTGTGACAGCCCCTACTTTTTCATGTTACTGGTATGACAGCCCCTACCTTTACATATCACCGGTCTGACAGCCCCTACTTTTACATGTCACCGATACGACAGCCCCTACTTCTACATGTTACTGGTATGACAGCCCCTACTTTTACATGTCACTGATACGACAGACGCAATATTTACATGTCACTAGTGTGATAGCCCCTACTTTCACATGTCACTGGTATGACAGCCCCTACTTTTACATGTTACTGGTATGGCAGCCCCTACTTTTACATGTCACTGGTACGACAGCCCCTACTTTTACATGTCACTGGTACGACAGCCCCTACTTTCACTGATACGACAGATGCAATATTACATGTCACTAGCGTGACAGCCCCTACTTTCAACATGTCCACTGGTATGACAAGCCCCTACCTACTTTTACATGTCCCTGGTATGACAGCCCCTACTTTTACATGTCACTGGTATGACAGCCCCTACTTTTACATGTTACTGGTATGACAGCCCCTACTTTTACATGTCACTGGTATGACAGCCCCTACTTTTACATGTCACTGGTATGGCAGCCCCTAATTTTACATGTCACTGGTATGGCAGCCCCTACTTTTACATGTCACTGGTATGGCAGCTCCTACCTTCACATCATGTCACTGGTATGGCAGCCCCTACGTTCACATCATGTCACTGGTATGGCAGCCCCTACTTTCACATCATGTCACTGGTATGGCAGCCCCTACTTTTACATGTCACTGGTATGGCTGCTCCTACCTTCACATCATGTCACTGGTATGGCAGCTCCTACTTTCACAAAAAATTCCAATAAGCAGAAAACCATTTCCTGATATAATGGTTGTTTCAAATGCAGTCCATACAATCATAATACAACCGTAATACAATTATCATGCAACCATAATAAAATTATCGTACAATCGTAATACAATTATCATACAACCATAATACAATAACCATACAATCATAATGCGATCATGATACAATATACAATCAATACAACCATATAATACTCATACAATCATAATACAATCTTAAGGTCTCGATATACAGTATTGATATTCGGATCAATTCGAAGATTTCATTCGGAGTATTGAGGACATTTTTCCATGTTTTCGATAGACAGATCGATGGCATGATCACAACAAGGAATGTTGCAAGTGACTGGTATGGATAAAGTCAGGAATTCATTTTTTTTCCTGTTCATAATTCTGGTGGTTTTTTCCCCCCTCCTCTGGATCAGTTACGCAGGAAATGTGGATATTACTGATAAGGTTGGACTGGATGGATGTCTTTATTCAACATATATCAACCAATCTATGGAAAAAAACATGATTAGGCAAGATGGAAAAATTTACATCTACCCCAGCTACCAGAACCAGTAGCTGAAATTTACGGGAGATTGTTTCGGATGAACAAAAAAACCGAATGGAACATTTATAGCTTCGTTTGGGCTAGTCACACACAAGCTGATGTTTTCCGATCAGCCAAAGCGTCTCAAAATATGATCGGAAAAACCAATTGAAATTCCCCATATTATGGCACTGATCAGCTTGAAAACTGCTAAAGATTGGTTCTGGACGTTTTCTGCCTCGCTCTATCCTCATATTGATTGGCTTCTCAAAGCCAATCGTGATAAATGTGAAAAATGAGGATCCGAAAATCAGATTGGCCAACACTAGTATGCTCTGTTTAACGCACAATCAGATTGCAAGTTAATATGCCCGGGGGGGGGGGGTCTAGCCCTTAAGGAGTCAGCGATAATCATTTAGAAATATCTCCATTGTAACCTGAATGTTCCATTATATATTAACACCTCGATTGCCTGGTCCCTTTACTTTCCAAGTCACAAACTCCACTGTTAGTGTGTCTGGTTTCCTATTTAATTTAAAGGTTCTGGTCCATATCCACTGGAGTGAAAACGTGTACATTGTACAATCTCCTCCAACCTTTTTTTCTTTTTCGCAGACGACACAATTAGCTTCCCGACGCTGGATTCCATCCGTGGGCCGATGAAAGTCATTTCTTGTTTGCTGTGTCAGACAAAGCTTCTTATTTGTCACATTGTGGTTTCTGTATCTTTTTTAGAAGCTTTTCGTTCTTTGATCTTAATGAAGATCTACTGAGCAGAGCAGATGGCGGGGGTGGGGGGGTGGTTGGATGGAGACAGGTTGTGTATTGTCACTCGCAAACAAAAAGTCAACAAACACTAATCATGACGTGTGTGAAGAATACAAAGCCGTGATACTCTGAGAAACTTGTAGGAACATAGACAACATTTAGACAAAGGTGTGGAACAAATTTATTAACTGCGTATTCCAGCCTTTGTCAGATCCGCCATTCCCTTTAAGTTTGAAAATCTGGCCCTTGCTTGTATTTTTGTAAGTAAACAATGGCATGTCATAGACGGCTCTGTGACGGTCTTTCTTTAGCTGTCATCGGGGAAGGTTTCTGAACGTGCTTGTGATGCCAGCTTCAGGGTTTCTGTTCATTTAAAAAAAAAAAAAAAAGCTTTTATTTACCCTTAAGAAGTTAGAACAAACCCATCCGTCATGTGATTTCGGGCATTACTTTTTAACAGCCTCTGAATGCTTCGTTGATGAATTAATAGCCTAATTTCCTAATACACAATAGGAGTTATCTGCGGCGATGTGAATAGAAAAGTTTCCTAGTTAGACACACAGCGCTGCTTTTACAGTAAATGGCATCGGCTTTGGGCTCGGAAGTTTAGTGGTGGGTTTAAGGGACAGGTCAGACTAGAGATGTCCGAACTTCGAAAATCCGCGAGCGGGCCCGCTAAAATGAAAAATACCCTTGAAATAACGAGATTTTTAGAATTTTCGAAAATTTTCGAAATTACGAGTTATAAATATGAATTTCGAAAATACAAGTAATCCTCGTAATTTCGAAAATTTTCGAAAATACGTATGTATGGAATTAAGAGGAAATCTTGTATTTTCGAAAATTTTCGAAATTACGAAAAATCCGCGAATCGGAAGTTCGGAAGGCGGAAAATCCGGAAAAATCCGCCGTTCGCGAACGGGATAAATCCGCGGCGGATCCGGGTTCGGATCCGCGAACCGGCCATCCCTAGGTCAGACTAGTGGTGGGTTTAAGGGACAGGTCAGACTAGTGGTGGGTTTAAGGGGCAGGTCAGACTAGTGGTGGGTTTAAGAGACAGGTCAGACCTGTACTCGCGCCAGTGCATTGCAGAATTTGTGCAGGGCACTACGGTGCGTCGTTTGATATATGCGATGCGCTCCGATACTGTGTATTATTGAAAACGCATGCAATATGCACAGAAAGTCATGCATGCGTTTCAATAACACATCAGCACATAGTGGGAACACGGATTACGTTGGCAATGGGAATCAGATCGCAAAACGTGTTCCAAATCACGTAAGGCTGAGGCCAAACTACTCCGGCAAAGTGCTGGAAAACGCATGCACAACTCGTGCTGGTGATGTAAACCTGATTCAAGACTATAGGAATGATGCCAAATAAGGATTTTGCTTTAAATCGACTGTCTGTCTCTTAATCATTAGTAAACCCCCACCCCCCTATACACACCACACACACCCCTGTGGTCTTCATCTTATATCCATAAGATATTGAAAAGGTGACGCATGATTTCATATTCCAAGATTGTGTCCTTCTAACAGTAGAGGGCACTATGGAATTAAAGTTCTACTTAAAGGGCATCTATACTGAAAAAATATATATATTTTAAATTTCCCTTAACTGGAAACTATAATTCTTCCCAACCCCCACTGTACCTTTTTTGTTGTTGATATGTCCGTTAGTTCTTTAGATATCCAATCTGAAACATCTTACATTTCAGCTGTCAATCAAGTGCTGTATTATTATGATAATCTTTTCTGCTGCGAGTAGTTTTGCTGTAGCTGGTGTGGTAACAGGATTTGGAAAGTTGGTATGCTGTTTACAGTTTTGACAGTATGTGGGAAATTCCCTCATAGTGCCTCATAGTGATTACTGAGCATGCTTGCCCTTTATAAAAAGTCTGGTCAGATTGAAGGGGAGTGGTTAAAAGAGGGAGGGGGATACTGACCAAAACAAGTATAGGTTTGAAGGCTTAGCGTAACAAAAACACCTCACTAAGTGCTTCTTACACATATTTATAGATTAGGATGAGGGAAAGTATTTTTTTTAGTATAGTTGCCCTTTAAGCCTTGGAGGCCTTTTCAATTGAAAACCTATATGCCTGTAATGTGACTTAATGGGAAATCATTTGATGATTGATTAGAGATTAAAGAAGGCAGAACTCTAAAGTGGATAGATTTTTATTCCTAACTTAACCGCTAGTAATAAGAGCTCGACGTCCATTCTGCTATCAGTTATCAATGACACGTGTGGGACTGTTTAATGCACCTCTGTCTCATTTCATATTCATGGTGAAATGTATTCTGGTGGGGTTGGGCGTGTAGGAGAGCAAAACATTTAAAATGAGAACAGTCAAGTAGTCAAATAAATCAACCACCATTATCTACCACTATTAGACCCCATGAGAATCAATTTGACTGTTGCTTAAAGCAACTTATTAGAAATGTGAAAAGTCGGGGAATTATTAGTATAATAACTCTGTTACTGGGCTGGGATAGACCCTTAGAATTTATCTTCTTATAATACACAAGTCTTTGCACTTTCAATGGAGAGCTGCAGTGGCGAGAATCCTTATTAGAATCACTGAGTGATGTCACTGAGTGACTAGTTCAATTATTACTGCCACTGCAGCTCTCCATTCCTAATATAACATAAAAATCAGTGTCCTACCTCTTATCCAGCCACCCCGGAATCGAACATTTCACAAAATCAATGTCCACAAAGAGCTGGACAGGAACGGATCAGTCATGCATACACGGCACAGAACAGCCTGGCACGCATGCGCATTACCATCCATTACGGCAAATGAGGAAATCTATATCAAAGTAATAGGCGGGCGCGCTCGGAGCAGCCGGGCGCGCACACGCATTATGCAAACAAAAAAGTGGCGCAAACAAAACGGAATGAACCAAAATTAACAAACGGGGGTAAACATAAAGCCTATAAAACTAAAACAAGTGAAATAAACCTAAAACAAACATCTGATTCTGACTAAATTACTACATATAAATTATAACATATATCTAAGATAAAGATTTTAAATAATAGTTAAACTGTTTAACAATGTTTTTTTATTGTTATGTATAAAAAAAGAAAAAAACATTACATGAAACATGCAAATGAAAAAATCAAAATTAAAAAAGTTAAATAAATTCTTTTCACCAGCTATTATCACTGTACTTATTTAAAATAAAAACTTGTGTATAATAAGAAATAATTCGCCCCTTACAGTGTAATATATGGCTATTATGCCACCTCGGAGTTCCCTGACCTGTATAAAGGAACTCGGTCTACGACCTTGTGCTTCTATATGGTCAGGGAACTCCTCTGTGGCATAATAGCCTTATATTACACTGTAAGGGGCGCATTATCCCTTATATAATACACAAGAGCCATGCAAATGATATCCTTATAAATTTCTCTTATCTATGCCATCAGTTATAAGGGCACGGAATTCCAAGGTGACTTCTAATATCCGAATACATTTTTGTAGGGGAGCATTATCTATTATAATTCACCCCCTCATTAAAGTAATGACATCTGTCCCCCTATAGCATTTACATACTCCTAGCCCCCTTCCCCCTCATTTCCCCCACACCCCAATGATTTGGAAGTCACTTGCGGAATTGATCAGGGGAGGGGAGCCCAATTCTGGAAAGTTATAATCAGCGCGCTATTACGTAGTAGCGTGCCGATTATAAGGTTATTATTTACAGATATACTCTAATGAAGGGGGGGATTATAGACAATTTATAGACAACATATTTAAAGTATAGGGAGAATATTCGGGACTGCCACATTCCTTTCAGCTGTGGACGACTTCCTATAATTTAGTGCAGGGAGACGACCTCAGCTGAGGGAAATTTTTGGCCATTTACAAACAATCCCGAGGACAACGGCCAGAACCACGGAACTGGAGGGATCGGCTCTTTATCGGTAATGTGAGTACCTAGCTAGAGATTTTCATTTTTAGAATTTAGCCCGATCAAACCTTTTTATGGGAATATTACTAGGTAATTTGGTAATGCACTGTTAAAGGGGGCAATGTTGGGGTTATCTTAGAATAACTTGAATTGCAGCTTAAAGGGCAGGTTCACCCCTCAAATGAAAAATATATGTAGGTTGATTAACATTTGCTAAACAGAAAGAAACTGCAGAAATTGGGGTAACATTTCAGGTTAGTCTTACACCTCTCAGATTTCTAACTTTTGGGGGGATTTACCAATATACAATTTTCATTTGAGGGGTGTATTACAAGGCCCAATAGGGTTCTGTAGGTTTTCATTTCCATATATCTGTCCATCTGGAACCTCTCCCTTAACTAAATTGAAGCCTTTGAACTGTCTGATTGCACAATAAAGGGTGTGTGTTGGGTTCATCTCTACTATTTACCTTTAGTAAGAAATATTCAAAGTGGTTTAGGGAGCAAAAGCTTTTAATCAATGTCTAGACTTGACATTCTATGTGATACGATGACCTAATATGTGTAGGAATTCCAAAGAGAAACAATGAAAATAAAATAGAATTCATGTAGAATTTAACGATTTTGCACTGTTACACTTGTCCTGATTGGTTGTTTGGCTTGTGACCTCATGTTATTGGCTCAACATTTCATCATAATCTTACACTGATGAGGGAGATACAGTTGTCCTGATTGGTTTGGCTTGTGAACTCATTCTATTGGCTCAATGTTCTATCGTAATCTTATACTGATGAGCGAGGTACAGTTATCCTGATTAGTTGTTTGGCTTGTGACCTCATTCTAACGTGTGACCTCATTCTAACGTTTCATTGTTATCCTTCACTGATGCCAATTGTTTATTTTGTGTCGGAACCTTGAAACAAACTTGGTTTTCAGGGCAAAACCACCAGTTTTAAAATTTAGGGGATCCAGGCAGAACTTTCCGAATTTAGACAGATGGAAATCCAGGGTTGAAAAAAAACTTTTAGTGTCGAAAATTCAGAAAATGAAATGTCGAAAAGTCAAAATTTTACAGAGCGATGTAGTAACGCATTTATATATTATTTATAAATAGTTTTGGAAATGGCCCCTCCCCTTCTTCCCAAGCTCCTCTGCCTCTGGTATCGCCTCTTTTCACCAAACCCATAAACTTGAGGCCAATAATGCTACAAGCAAAGGACCATGGAAAACAGTCAGAAAGGTTATTAATGACTGGAATGTTTTAAGATAGCTTAGCTTTTATTGAAGGGTATCTCCACTCATATTATCAACTTTTTGGAATTCAGTTCTATTGAAGAACGGGAGGTAAAGGAGCTGTGTCATACCTCCCGTTTTTCAAACAAACAATCACGAGCCGGAAGAGAAGGTAAGATACTTACCCTATTGCTCGCTCCCCCGGCGCGTAGTCTGACAGGTCTCAACAGGCTCTGACTCTGACTTTTCGCCGCTATACTGGACTTAATGCAAAAAATACTCCCCGATACTACTGCCGCAGCAATTTCACTGCGAAAGTAACAGTCTTTGCCATTGCGATGTCCTGTGATAGGAATATGGTGAAAATAGAGATCATTTATAAATTAATTTATCGTTAGACTTACTTTCTACTTTAAAGAGGAACTGTGATCCAAAAATGACTTTAGATAAATTGATAAGAATTGCTCTTCTGAGAGTTTTTGCAATTTATTTCCATTGTTTATTTTTTTTAGTTTTGAAGATATTTACATTTTTGTGTGTGATATGGCAGCAGCATCACCAGGTCCCCTGCACTTCCTGCTTCCTGCTCTGAAACCTGTCAGTCAATCTGTCCTGTGTCTTCTCTCCTTTGCAGCCCCCCTGGTCCCTCCCACTCATGGACCCCATGGTCCCTCCAGTTGCAGGCCTTCCTTGGGCCATTCCCTTACAGCCCCATGTGGCCCCGCCCACCCACGAGTGCTGTGGCCCCGCCCACCTGCGGGTGCCTATGGCCCCCCAGGTGCTGTGGGCCACTGTGACACCCCCTCTACCCCCCCCCCAAAAAAAAACTGTGGAAACAGCCTTTTCAGGCAGAGTGAGAACAGGAGAAGCCTCAGGAATGTCACATGTCAGCCTCCCACCCATTAACTTTCTGGTCAGTCATTTCTGTATATTTTGGGCTGTGGAGCACGTAGAGAGGTGGTTGATGGCTCGTTTTAAAGGTAGGAAACTGGCCTTTCATTTAAACTCAACTTGTTTGGAGACCACAGTTCCCCTTTAAGGACCCAACATTCTACTTCCACAAGACAGACAATGTTTTATCTCCATTTTGTACAGTTGACAGTAAGATATTTTTTATTAGACCATCATGTGGTTGAAGGGTTTCAAGCTTTTTGGTGGTGGTCACTTATCCTATTGCATTTAAGGCTTATCAAAACAGTTCAATACAAAAAAAACCCCAGATTGTTCCTTTCATACAGGAGCCATTTTCACAATCCACTTTGTCATATTTCTAATTATGGCTTTTAAAGGACAACTAAGCCTCAGAACACTCTTTCAGAAGGAAGTAATCTGTGCACCTCTCATTTTGTTATGGCTGTAGGGAAATCTGCTTTTCTAACATGTATTTTATTCCCAACATCCCAGTGTGGTCACTGACCATTATGATCTTTACACATGCTCAGTTCTAATATACTGCAGGAACTTATTACAGTTGGTCACACCCACTAGTAGCCTCTAGCCAATCCTTTTACAGGGATTTAATTTGGGTTTAGTTCTCCATTAATCTGGGTATTCTTTGGCAAAACTATTGTGGTGGTGGGATGCACAGAACTCCCCCAATCAGTGCAATCTGCTGAATGTTGATAATAGTGGTAATTAAAAGAAAGAAGGGCCGTCTCTTAGCAGCTCTCTATAGCTCACTGATATTTGGTCTCTCTTTAAAAATACACTTGGTCACATGATCATTATGTCACGTGTCCCTCCACAGAAATAGAACAAACCAGGTCGTATATTAAATATCCCGTCACGCCGCTGCTGAATTCAATTTCGGACATTACCCATTGAAGCCAATTTTGGAATTATCTGACAAAAAGAAATGGTGTGTTGTATAGTAAGCAATATGTTTATCAGCTCTTATTTTATGGGCCATTAGCTTGAAATTCCTATTACTTTAATGTATTTTTTATTATTACAATAAAGGTGAATCTGATTTTACAGCCTTGCGTGGGATTGGATTTTGTAGGCAATGTGGCCAAGATGATTTGCACGAGGGTAGAAGATTGTGTCATTTAATCCTATAGAAATCCAATTCTGTTTCTTTGAAAGTAGAAATTGTGCTTGGTAGACAAGCGTCTCAACAGAAGACTTCTTAAGCTGGGTAACACAGTACAGATCAGTGAAAGATGACAGATGATCTGCAAGATCCTGTCTGCATCTTTCAAAGATCTGCATACACACAATCCCGAGCATTCTCCCTATAGGGAGAACGCTCGGGACGGTGTGTTTCCATCGGCCGCGCTAGACTCCTATAGGGAGTCTAGCGCGGCCGTGGAAATTTTCGGCCTTTCCCGAACGAGCATACGGCCGACCGATAGTTCGGCGGCCGCGGCGCTCGTTTGGGAAACGAACGTACACACAGTAACGATAAAGCCCCGATACCGTCGGATCCGACGTTATCGGGCTTTATCGTTACTGTGTGTACCCAGCTTAAGATGTAACATGGAAGGGCGAGACCCATAGAGTGAACCCAAGTCCTCCAATATGGAATATGGAAAGGAAGATTTTGAAAACTCCCCCAGACAGGAATGTCAGGGGAATGTCTGAAATTAAGAACCACCTGGTCCGGACTGGAATGTCTAAGTAGTATAGGGCTGGGTACAAACATCACATGTATAGTTGATTCTATTTGAAGCTGTTATTGGCTGTTAGGGGAACTCCATACAAGCGGCCTTTATTAGAAAGAAACCACTCATACCTTTAAATGACTCAAGGATCCTGTTCTAGCTGCAGTCTACCCAAAGTTACAGCAGGAAAGGGTGGCACTTCCTGCTAGCACTGTGAGCTGTGACATCACCATCACTTGGAGTCTGCCTTGAAGTTAAGGTTGGAGCATGCCCACTGCGGGACAGAGCATCATCAGCTGCACCGCCCCCCAACTTCTAAATCATTTTTTAAAGCTAGGCACCATTCTGTCCATAGGTAGAGTAAAGGACATAGAAGGTTGCAGTTCCATTCCATGGGGGTGGGGCTTATGACATATGCCTGTCACAGAGACACAGACAGGGCAGTCTGAAAACTGTAACTTTACAATCTTTAACTTAAGATCCTGAGACATTATTTTGAACAGTATGAGAGAGCAATTCAATAAAGGGCAATTGCATGGGGACCACAGTTACCATTTAAATTAGCTACACCATTGGCCAGTGATCCTCTAGTGGACACAATAGGCTGTCAGCCATGGGAATCGGATCTCTGGTTTTCGCCACACACAGCCAATTAAAGGCCAGTCCTGTCAGATTGCATGGTCGTCAGCCTTTTATCAATACTGCATGTAGCCAGCTGTAATATATCAAAGGAAGCCAATGTTAATGTCTTAAGTGCACTGTTTACCCCACATCTTAATACAACACAATATACAATTCAAACACAAACCTACCCCCACTAGCTCTCCGCCTTTCATTAAGTTCCACCTGTGATTTGTTTTGGACTTTTGAACCTAATGTGCCTTACAAACGTGAATGGTCTAAGCCGATGGTAAACACGTCCTCGTTACATTAATTGACCCACAAGTCTCTGCTCTGAAAGTGCTTTGTTTCTCTCGTTTGGGTTTCATTTCAATCAGGTTAAAAATGCAGACAAATGTTTTAATTTACCCTAATGGCTTAAGTGATCACACCGAGAGCTAATTCTATTGTTTTGACTTAAAGGAGAACATATTAAATTACACGCTGGTTAAATGAGTATTGCTACTTGTTTTTCAATGGGATTCCCAATTTTCAATTTGTAATCAAAAAATCTATTTGCAACAGAAATCCCCCAATCTGCTTCCAGTTTTACACACACCCCCACCCCAGGGATCTCACTGAGCATGTCTGAGACCGCTGAGCTATGGGATGGCAGTAACTGCAGGGTTATACTGTTTATCTGTGGTTTCAGTGTTCTGCTCTCATTTGGGGTCTGCATCCAAGTTTAAGGTTTGACCATGCCCAAAGCTGGGATAGAGCACCATAAGTCCCACCCCAGGGCTTCTACATTTTTAAAGCTAGCCACAAGCCTGGAAATATTTTTTTTTCTCTCCCTATGGTGCTTATAAGAAGAGTTCAGGTTGCAGGTCTGTAACTAGCTTCAGAAAAGACCAAGTTTTTGGGAGTGGGGCTTATTTCACAGCACATCAACGTGGCTGTCACAGACTCAAACAGTCAGGACAGACAAAGAAGTGTAACTTCACAATCCAATAACTTAAAGGAGAATGAAACCCAAAAGTTTGCGTTAGAAAGTACTTGCCTTAAAACTAACTCTCAGCATGGAAGTTCCACCCAGGGCCTTTCTTTTTCCTGTTTTAGCTCATTTCAGTTGTGTTTGATCCCCAAAGCAGAAGCTGACATTTTCCCTTGCCTGCCGAGTACTTTTGCCTACATTACATTTCTGCTGCACATGTGTTATTTCCACTCCCACCTCTTACCCCTATGATGTAGGAATATGTTAAATCATCAATATTCAAATTGCAGAAGTGTCGGGGGTGCAGAGAGATTCACTGATTAACAATTTCCTAGTAGCAGTGTTCTAGTGTAAGGTCTCTAGCTCTCCCTGTCAGCTGCAGCAATATCAGTGGAAAGTGTAGGGGAATGTTGGATGGTAGGAAGGGTAGTTGTATGCATAGAAACAATATGGTGCAGAGCAGTAGGGAGGATAATGAAGTGAACCTTATCTTAGCACAACTCTCTGTATTGTATTTCTCAATATACAACTTAATAGTTCACTTATAGAAATAACATAGTACAGAGCTGCAGGGGGAGGATAATGAAGTGAACCTGATCTTACACAGCTCTGTGTAATGTATTTCTCAATATCACAACTTTAATGGTTACACTTATAGAAATAACATAGTACAGAGCTGCAGGGGGAGGATAATAAAGTGAACCTGATCTCAGCACACGCTCTATGTAATGTATTTCTCAATATCACAGCTTTAATAGTTAACCACTATATAAACAGTATAGATACACGAGCTCAGGGGAGGATAATGAAGTGAACCTAATCTAGACACAGCTCTGTGTAATGTATTTCTCAATATCACAACTTTAATAGTTACACTTATAGAAATAACATAGTACAGAGCTGAAGGGGGAGGATAATGAAGTGAACCTGATCTTAGCACAGCCCTGTGTAATGTTTTTTTTCAATATCACAACTTTAATAGTTACACTTATAGAAATAACATGGTACAGAGCTGCAGGGGAGGATAATGAAGTGAACCTGATCTTAGCACAGCTCTGTGTAATGTATTTCTCAATATCACAACTTTAATAGTCTGTAAGAGCGAGGAGAGAATAAAGGAAGAGCGAAATCAAAAGAGACAGGAGCAGAAACACACCTAGTTATCTTGTTTTTTTGTTTTTTTAATTTTGTTACACTTATAGAAATAACATGTACAGAGCTGCAGGGGAGGATAATGAAGTGAACCTGATCTTAGCACAGCTCTGTGAATGTATTTCTCAATATCCAACTTTATAGTTACACTTATAGAAATAACATAGTACAGAGCTGCAGGGGAGAAATGAAGTGAACTGATCTTAGCACAGCTATTATGTATTCTCAATATCACAACTTAAAGTACACTTATAGAAATAACATAGTAAGAGCTCAGGGGAGGATAATGAAGCGAACGATTTAGCACAGCTCTGTGTAATGTATTTCTCATACAAACTTTAATAGTTACACTTATAGAAAAACATAGTACAGAGCTGCAGGGGAGAATAATGAAGTGAACCTGACTTAGTACAGCCCTGTGCAATGTATTTCTCATATCACAACTTTAATAGTTACACTTATATAAATACATAGTACAGAGCAGCAGGGGAGGATAATGAAGTGAACCTGATTTTAGCACAGCTCTGGGAATGTATTTCTCAATATCACAACTTTAATAGTTACAATTATAGAAATAACATAGTACAGAGTTGCAGGGGAGGATAATAAGTGAACCTGATCTTAGCTAACCCTGTTATTGTATTTCTCAATATCACACTTTAATATACACTTATAAAAATAACATAATACAGGTGCAGGGGAGGATAATGAAGTGAACTGATCTTAGCACGCTCTGTAATGTATTTTTTAATATCACAACTTAATAGTTACACTTATAGAAATAACATAGTACAGAGCTGCAGGGGGGGGATAATGAAGTGAACCTGATCTTAGCACAGCTCTGTGCAATGTATTCTCAATATCACAAGTTTAATAGTTCACACTTATAATAAATAACTAGTACAGAGCTGCGGGGAGGAATGAAGTGAACAGATTTAGCACAGCCCTGTCTAATGTATTTCTCAATATCACAACTTTAATAGTTACACTTATAGAAATAACAGTACAGAGCTGCAGGAGGAGGATAATGAAGGAACCTGATCTTAGCACAGCTCTGTGTAATGTTTTTTAACATCACAACATTTAATAGTTACACTTAGAGCTGCAGGGGAGGAGAATGAAGTGAACCTGATCTTAGCACAGCCCTGTGTAATGTATTCCATTATCACAACTTTAATGTTACACTTATAGAAATAACATAGTACAGAGCTGCAGGGGAGGATAATGAAGTGAACTGATCTTAGCACAGCCCTGTGCAATGATTTCTCAATATCACAACTTTAATAGTTACACTCATAGAAATAACATAGTACAGAGCTGCAGGGGGAGGGAAATGAAGTGAACCTGATTTAGCACAGCTCTGTGTTATTATTTTAATATCACAACTTTAATAGTACACTTATAGAAATAACATAGTACAGAGCTGCAGGGGAGGTAATGAAGTGAACTGACTTAGCACAGCCTGTGTAATGTATTTCTCAATATCACAACTTTAATAATTACACTTATAGAAAAAACCTAGTATAGAGTGCAGGGGGAGGAAATGAAGTGAACCTGATCCATCTTAGCACAGCTCTGTGTAAAGCATTTTTCATTACTGTACATATTAAAGGGGAATTCCGGATGGTAGGAAGAGTGGTTTTTGTTTATGCTGTATGTAAAAAAAACATGGTGCAGAGCTATAGGATAAATGAAGTAAATATGATCTTAGCACAGCCTTAGCAATGCATTTCTTAGTTGTACCTATTAAAGGGTCAGGGGTTGCATGACCAGTGAAACATGTAGGGGCACCTATTAAAAACACGTATGGCTAAGTTAAGCCATACACTCATACAATAACAGCGCATTACTTAGGGTTGACACCTTATCTTTAATATCTGAACACGTTTGAAACTACTTGCTGCTGTGTGGCGAGTGTCATTGCTTAAATACACATGTATGGAATCAATGTGGCCTTCATCAGCTTTTATAGAAATTATAACCAGCCATTTGTCAGGTAGATTTCATACGTGTTCAGGAAATCAATGTCTGCCTCATCATATAGTTGCCACCTTGCCTTTAAGACAGGAACATGTATGAAATCTACATGACAAATGTCAGAGAAGCTAGAGACATTATCCTAGGCGTGTTTGAAAGGTACGAGTAATATTCTTTCAAATAGAAGACACTTGATGGAGACTACAGTACCCTTTAATACAAGGTCATGGGGCTGGCTTTTTGTGTTTCTAGAGTGACAGAGGTTTCTGGTTGGACAGTCCTTGTGGTTGAATCTCTATTGTTTTATTATGCTCATGTTTTGTGGAGTTATTATGTTAGCACATGTGTATTTTAGGTTAGATAACTAGTACGAGTGAGGGTGGGGTTGACGTTGAAACTGATGCCATATGTGTTATTTTTTTATATCGGTTTAGTGTAGTTGAATACATTAAAGTAGGAGGAATGTGTTGGACTGATCTTAGCAGAGCCTGGTAATGTTTTCTCTAGTACAACGTTATTACTGGATGTGTGGAAAATGGTTTATAGAGTATTTTTGGATTTTGGGTTGATGTGTTAATGAGTGTAGTGTCTCTTAACTGTTTGTGTTTGATTTTCGGATTATGTAGGAGTAGTTGAAGGGTGATTCTGGGTTTTGGGTGGGAGGTTGTTGTTGGAGGGTTAGTTTTTTTGTATTAGTTGTTGTATAAAGACATGTGAGGGTTTTTAGGATATGCGGTAGGGATGGAGGGGTGAGCGCCTTGGGGGAGTGCATGTGTGGGTGGGGGGTGTTAGGGGTCGGGTTGCCTCTTTTATTGTGATACATGTATGGGGGATTTTTTTTTTTAATTTCTAAGTAAGATCACTCATATAAACAGTGCATTATAGGTTCACTTTATCTTTCGTATCTGGATCATTTTTTTTCGTTGGAATTTTTTGGAATTATTGCTGCTGGGTGCTATGTATTTGCTTTATCCATCTGTATAAATCAATGTGGGGCTCGTTTTTCTCTTCTTATAGTTTAATTTGCTGTCTGTTGTTTATTTTTTCAGATTTTTTTTTGCTGCCTTTTTTTTTTGTATTATTAGTTGCACCTTTGATTTACGACGTTGAATGTTGATTTCTACATGAAATTCTTTTAAGAACAAGCAATCTTTTGGCTTTTGAAGTTTGAGATTTTTAATTTAGAAGATCTTTGTTTGTTTTTTTTTTTTGGTTTGCTTCAGTTACCGTTAATAAATTTTTTTTTTTTTTTTGATTCCTGGTTTTATGCTTTTTTTTTTTTTTTTTATTGGCCAATACCAACTAGAGGCCAGAGGATTTCCTGGTTGGTACAGACCCATGGACATGAATCTACATAAACATAATGTACAGTTCCGCACTGCTCCAGTTTGTGTAGCTGTCCACACATTCTGGCCAATTTAGGCCAGATATCCCCAATAATAAACATACTAATAGATATAAGGACATCAGGATTGGCCGTGATTTACCGAGCAATCAGCGGGGTTGGAAATGTAGCCAATTGAGCCAAAACATTGTCCTGTGTGTGTACTAGCCCCTAGAAGGCTGTAGGATTATTATATACATACATATACTATATTATCAATTAAAAACCCTTCGTTGCAATATTCTGTTTTTATTCCGTCGCATTTGCCCTTTAAAAACACGCTTGTTTTCTTATTGGCCTCACCGTTCGCTATAGGGTTGGTTTTGCTCTGGAGTCATTATCCAGCTCCCCACACGCCTCGCTACTGCAGGGATTACATCATTTCAAGTACGATGCAGAAATTTGGCAAGAGATCTTGAAAATCGTTTTGAGAGCCAAGTAGAATCCTGTAAGGTCACAATGCTGCAATCTCCAGCGGATAATACAGATAATTACAGTCAACGAAGCCATGTCCTCCCTTTAATATCTTTACCCAAACTCAGCCTTACCCGAGATATTTCAACTGTCTCTACATCTATGGATTCAAATAGCATTTGTGGAATGTGTGTAAGATTTCTTTTTAATTGGCTACCGTGTAGCCCACATGAATTCCGTGTCTGTAGGAGAATGGTGTTGGCCGGCATTGATTCTCAGATCGATGGCTATGAAACTTTTCCTTACTTTCAAGGACGCTGGGTCTTTTCACAATGTCTCTCCGCGTCTAGAACAATTTAAAGGGGAACTCCACTCTAAAACACGCTTTCCTGACTTACAGGCCAAGAAACAAATGATTTTAACAATGTATAACTATATTCTAACCCCCTCCCCAAAAAAAAAGAGGCCTTTCCCCCCCTGCCCAATGAGCTCAGACATGCTATTCAATCCAGCAATGAAAGTAAAACAGTAATACAGCAGTATAAGGGGCGGTGCTTCCTGCTTACAGGGCGCTGTGATATCACCAGCACCATTGCTTCACCGCTCGCCATGGCTTGCGAGCCCACATGATCCACTGCTGGGATGGAGGTAAGATGCGTACACTACTGTCACATCATCCGCTGCATCATAAGCCCACTGTAAAATTCTTAATTATTTTAAATCTAGCCACCTAAACTGAACATGTTTTTTCTTTCTTCAATAAGGTGTCCATAGGCAGATGGAAGGCACAGATAAATCATTTCAGGCCTGTAAGTAGCTATAGAAAAGATTGTTTTGGGGGTTGGGTCTTGATGATACAGATCATGATGTAAGTGGTCTTTACATGCCTATCACTTTAATTTACAAGCCTATAGAAAGGCAAGTGACCTATTATTTTAATTGGCAGTTATCAATGCACTTTAAATATATTTAATATAAAAATAGGTTGATTAGACATATTTGCCATGGTAGTTTTTACATCATAATACAAGTAGGACCCCAATAAAATGGGTCGTAATTATAAATATATTACTATACCATAATTGTTTATATTAGAACACAACATCTTCAAAAAATAGCAATGGACATTTAAGGGGGGGGGGGGGAAATTAGGCAATCCGATACGTTAATTTATATTCAGCGGTTGTCACAGATGGCTTCTATTGGGTCAGAACCCCGTACTTTATGGATTATTAATTAGCAATTAAGGTGTTCGCCATGATAGTCGATTAATCCATATCATTCTGATATAATCTTACAGTCTTCTGTTTGTTCGTAGAATTATGTGTTTTCCCCTCTGTGTTTGGAATATTTAAAGAAAGACGTGAGTTATAGGAGTATTTAAGGGGCGCGCACACCAGAAAAAAGAGGGGCGTAATAAATATTAAGAATAGACTGTACCACTATGGGAGGGGTTTTCTGCTTGATATCGTGGTGATATTATTTCAGGTATCCCCCCCCCCCCTAAAAAAAAAGACTTATAAATAATATAAATGTAGATTCGCATCTTGAAATGGCGCCTGGAAGAAAACGGAATGAAAGCATATTCTATGGATCCGTGGAATGTGCAATATCACGCATAAATTTTATCGCCTCTTCATTTACTAAGTGCAGCATTACCTCATTGTTTTAGTTTTAACAATGGATTTCCATAAATCTCCTTGCTGGGAGATATGATAAACGGGCTCAACGTATCACAGGACACACCAACGCTTATTAGCACCTGAGGAACTTATTGATTGCCTATTTAGATGAATCTTTCAGGCACCTCTAGAATATTAGTTTACTGCCCATTCTCTGGTGGACATATGAATGTGGTTAACGCATATATATCCATCTCTGCTCATTCCCTCTGGGATTCCCCGTGTTAAGGTCAATGGACTATTAGGTTTCATCTGTCACAGGAGCAGCTGGGATAATATTGCTGGAGAAGTATCTGAACTAGACATTGGTAGTTGAACTCAGATTAGAAACCTTAGCACAGGAGATTACTAATCAATGCAAAATGGGTCAATGACCTCTACTCTTGGGCCTGGTGGTTTCAACTCAACGATGTCCTTCAAACGTGAACTGGAAACACTAGTATCACAAAGCAGCCAAGACTTTCTTCCACTCCCACAGGTTTTTGTAGAGACAAGCCTTACCACTTTCTAATTGACCAAGTGGATCTCCCACCACACTTCCATACAGGGGACATAACATCGAGGATAACCTCAGGTCACTCACATTTAAAAATACAATTATTTATTCCACTACAGAATATTAAAGAGAAGTAGAGAAAATTATATGTATGCAAAATCCTCGCTATTTTGTTAGCGTTGTGCTAGAACAATTTGCTGGTTTAAATGCTCAAACTCTCACAATACACCTTATAACAATGCACCACTCTTATCACAATACACACTCTTTATCGCAATACACCACTCTGTTTACTCGCATGCAATCTGCAATACACCACTCTTTATGCAATACAACACTCTTATCGCAATGCACCACTCTATTGCAATACAACCACTCTTGTATCGCAATGACAACACTCTTTATGCAATAACACCACTTTTATGCAATACAACACTCTATCGCAATACTACATCTTATAGATCACACCACTCTTTAGAACAATACACAATCTGATCACAATGCACCACTCTGTCACAATGCACCATCTTTATAACAAAACAATCTTTATCACAAACCATTCGTTATCACAATACACCACCACTCTGTTATCACAATACACCACTCTTTATCACAATACACCACTCTATCACAATACACCACTCTTTATCACAATGCACCATCCTTTATCACAGCTATAGGATCAGCAAGATCAAGGTGCAAGGGGAAGCCTACAGAATTATAATTGGTTCAATCCTGCGCAGCACATTCGAGACCCAATAGGGAAATATTGGTTTGTAATATTATTTATAAAAGTAACAATTCGTTCCTCAATAGGGTTACATGTGATGCCATATGACTCCATTCCAAGTCTACGATGAGTTGTAAATCAATGATTGTTCCTAATTCACAGGACTGGAAAATTACGGCCAATGTCTGTCTGCGCTCTCCAAGGTTGAATAAAGTAAAACAAGCTCTTCCATTCATTTTGCCTTCCCTGCTGGCAATAGACGGGTTAAATGCAGGTAGTTAACCTCGCAGGCGATGAAAAAAATGCCCAAATCGACGACAAAAAACAATGAACATTAAAGGGAATCTTTAGACTAATATACATTTTCTCCTGATTAAACTAAGATATTGCAGTATAAACAATGCATCATTTGCCTTCTATTTGATATCTTTACAGAAATACAGCATTATAACATTATCATATCGAGTAGACAAAATTCCTGGGTACTTGCGAGTCTACGTGGGCATGCTCAGGTCATCTGGGGAGATGGACTCGAGAAACTATCCAGACGAGCAACTTTGTATCAATCG
This sequence comes from Hymenochirus boettgeri, assembly GCA_019447015.1. Classification (NCBI taxonomy): domain Eukaryota; kingdom Metazoa; phylum Chordata; class Amphibia; order Anura; family Pipidae; genus Hymenochirus; species Hymenochirus boettgeri. Next base: position 804,818 of record CM033474.1, on the reverse strand, counting down.
TACTAAGGGGAGGGAGGTTGAGGAGGTGACTGGACTGTTTACCTTTCAAATCTTTGTAATGCTGTACAAAGCATCCTTTAAAAACAATAAGAAATAAAGTCGCCTAGAGATGTCACGCATTTGATATTAGAAGAGACAAATAGGCCAAATATTCTCTCCAACAAATTCCTGCTCTCAGGTGGGTGGGAATCACTGACTTCTGTCGACCCCTCCGCTGGGGGAGAGAAGCATGCTCAGTTCAGACATAATGCTGGGGAAAAAGGACAGAGGAGAAGGGGAGCCTATTACATCTATAACAACTTGTAGAATACAGAAATATTTTGATCTTTGGGGATCTGGTAGATTTCCTTATGAAAGGAGTTTTCTGCACTCCAGGTGTTTGCGCGGGTCTTACACACGTATGATTTTGCGAGCGAGCCATGACCCCCGACATGAGCGCCATGTGACTAGGCCATTTCGGCCAGGAATCGTCCTGTGTGAATGCGTTTGGCCAGGGGTCGTTTGTTGATAGCACGGTGGGGCTTGATTGCCCAAATGTGCATTTAACATGGGTTATGCACCAGCAAATGACCAGGTAAAACACCCACAAATGTAAACATTTGGAACTTTATATAAGAGCATTTATTACTATGTCACTAGTAGGGGTGCGGGACGCTATGATCTCTTGTTTATGGAAATCCAGCGTGTTAAATGTCAGCCTCCCACCCATTAACTTTCTGGTCAGTCATTTCTGTATATTTTGGGCTGTGGAGCACGTAGAGAGGTGGTTGATGGCTCGTTTTAAAGGTAGGAAACTGGCCTTTCATTTAAACTCAACTTGTTTGGAGAAGGGTTTCAAGCTTTTTGGTGGTGGTCACTTATCCTATTGCATTAAAGGCTTCAAACAGTTTCACATACAAAAAAACCCCCAGATTGTTCCTTTCATACAGGAGCCATTTTCCCAATACCACTTTGTCATATTTCTAATTATGGCTTTTAAAGGACAACTAAAGCCTCAGAACACTCTTTCAGAAGGAAGTAATCTGTGTCTCACCTCTCATTTTGTTATGGCTGTAGGGAAATCTGCTTTTCTAACATGTATTTTATTTCCCAACATCCCAGTGTGGTCACTGACCATTATGATCTTTACACATGCTCAGTTCTAATATACTGCAGGAACTTATTACAGTTGGTCACACCCACTAGTAGCCTCTAGCCAATCCTTTTACAGGGATTTAATTTGGGTTTAGTTCTCCATTAATCTGGGTATTCTTTGGCAAAACTATTGTGGTGGTGGGATGCACAGAACTCCCCCAATCAAGTGCAATCTGCTGAATGTTGATAATAGTGGTAATTAAAAGAAAGAAGGGCCGTCTCTTAGCAGCTCTCTATAGCTCACTGATATTTGGTCTCTCTTTAAAAATACACTTGGTCACATGATCATTATGTCACGTGTCCCTCCACAGAAATAGAACAAACCAGGTCGTATATTAAATATCCCGTCACGCCGCTGCGTGAATTCAATTTCGGACATTACCCATTGAAGCCAATTTTGGAATTATCTAGACAAAAAGAAAATGGTGTAATTTAGTAAAGCAATATTGCTTTATCAGCTCTTATTTTATGGGGCCATTAGCTTGAAATTCCTATTACTTTAATGTATTTTTTATTATTACAATAAAGGTGAATCTGATTTTACAGCCTTGCGTGGGATTGGATTTCGTAGGCAATGTGGCCAAGATGATTTGCACGAGGGTAGAAGATTGTGTCATTTAATCCTATAGAAATCCAATTCTGTTTCTTTGAAAGTAGAAATTGTGCTTGGTAGACAAGCGTCCCAACAGAAGACTTCTTAAGCTAGGTACACACAGTACAGATCAGTGAAAGAATGACAGATGATCTGCAAGATCCTGTCTGCCATCTTTCAAAGATCTGCATACACACAATCCCGAGCATTCTCCCTATAGGGAGAACGCTCGGACTGTGTGTTTCCATCGCGCGCTAGACTCCTATAGGGAGTCTAGCGCGGCCGATGGAAATTTTCGGCCTTTCCCGAACGAGCATACGGCCGACCCGATAGTTCGGGGCGGCCGCCGCTCGTTTGGGAAACGAACGTACACACAGTAACGATAAAGCCCCGATACCGTCGGATCCGACGTTATCGGGCTTTATCGTTACTGTGTGTACCCAGCTTAAGATGTAACATGGAAGGGCAGACCCTAGAGTGAACCCAAGTCCTCCAATATGGAATTGGAAAGGAAGATTTTGGTAAAACTCCCCCAGACAGGAATGTCAGGGGAATGTCTGAAATTAAGAACCACCTGGTCCGGACTGGAATGTCTAAGTAGTATATGGCTGGGTACAAACATCACATGTATAGTTGATTCTATTTGAAGCTGTTATTGGCTTTTAGGGGAACTCCATACAAGCGGCCTTTATTAGAAAGAACACACTCATACCTTTAAAATGACTCAAGGATCCTGCTTCTAGCTGCAGTCTACCCAAAGTTACAGCAGTGTAAAGGGTGGCACTTCCTGCTAGCACTGTGAGCTGTGACATCACCATCACTTGGAGTCTGCCTTGAAGTTTAAGGTTGGAGCATGCCCACTGCTGGGACAGAGCATCATCAGCTGCACCGCCCCCCAACTTCTAAATCATTTTTAAAGCTAGGCACCATTCTCTGTCCATAGGTAGAGTAAAGGACATAGAATGGTTGCAGTTCCATTCCATGGGGGTGGGGCTTATGACATATGCCTGTCACAGAGACACAGACAGGGCAGTCTGAAAACTGTAACTTTACAATCCTTTAACTTAAGATCCTGAGACATTATTTTGAACAGTATGAGAGAGCAATTCAATAAAGGGCAATTGCATGGGGACCACAGTTACCATTTAAATTAGCTACACCCATTGGCCAGTGATCCTCTAGTGGACACAATAGGCTGTCAGCCATGGGAATCGGATCTCTGGTTTTCTGCCACACACAGCCAATTAAAGGCCAGTCCTGTCAGATTGCATGGTCGTCAGCCTTTTATCAATACTGCATGTAGCCAGCTGTAATAATATCAAAGGAAGCCAATGTTAATGTCTTAATGTGCACTGTTTACCCCAACATCTTAATACAAACACAATATACAATTCAAACACAAACCTACCCCCACTAGCTCTCCCGCCTTTCATTAAGTTCCACCTGTGATTTGTTTTGGACTTTTGAACCTAATGTGCCTTACAAACGTGAATGGTCTAAGCCGATGGTAAACACGTCCTCGTTACATTAATTGACCCAACAAGTCTCTGCTCTGAAAGTGCTTTGTTTCTCTCGTTTGGGTTTCATTTCAATCAGGTTAAAAATGCAGACAAATGTTTTAATTACCCTAATGGCTTAAGTGATCACACCGAGAGCTAATTCTATTTGTTTTGACTTAAAGGAGAACATATTAAATTACACGCTGGTTAAAATGATGTATTGCTACTTGTTTTTCAATGGGATTCCCAATTTTCAATTTGTAATCAATAAAATCTATTTGCAACAGAAATCCCCCAATCTGCTTCCAGTTTTACACACACCCCCACCCCCAGGGATCTCACTGAGCATGTCTGAGACCGCTGAGCTATGGGATGGGCAGTAACTGCAAGGGTTATACTGTTTATCTGTGGTTTCAGTGTTCTGCTCTCATTTGGGGTCTGCATCCAAGTTTAAGGTTTGACCATGCCCAAAGCTGGGATAGAGCACCATAAGTCCCACCCCAGGGCTTCTACATTTTTAAAGCTAGCCACAAGCCTGGAAATATTTTTTTTTTCTCTCCCTATGGTGCTTATAAGAAGAGTTCAGGTTGCAGGTCTGTAACTAGCTTCAGAAAAGACCAAGTTTTTGGGAGTGGGGCTTATTTCACAGCACATCACGTGGCTGTCACAGACTCAAACAGTCAGGACAGACAAAGAAGTGTAACTTCACAATCCAATAACTTAAAGGAGAATGAAACCCAAAAAGTTTGCGTTAGAAAGTACTTGCCTTAAAAACCCTCTCAGCATGGAAGATTCCACCCAGGGGCCTTTCTTTTTCCTGTTTTAGCTCATTTTCAGTTGTGTTTGATCCCCAAAGCAGAAGCTGACATTTTCCCTTGCCTGCCAGTACTTTTGCCTACATTACATTTTCTGCACATGTGTTATTTCCACTCCCACCTCTTAACCCCTATGATGTAGGAATATGTTAAATCATCAATATTCAAATTGCAGAAGTGTCTGGGTGGTGCAGAGAGATTCACTGATTAACAATTTCCTAGTAGCAGTGTTCTAGTGTTAAGGTCTCTAGCTCTCCCTGTCAGCTGCAGCAATATCAGTGGAAAGTGTAGGGGAATGTTGGATGGTAGGAAGGGTAAGTTGTATGCATAGAAACAATATGGTGCAGAGCAGTAGGGAGGATAATGAAGTGAACCTTATCTTAGCACAACTCTCTGTATTGTATTTCTCAATATCACAACTTTAATAGTTACACTTATAGAAATAACATAGTACAGAGCTGCAGGGGGAGGATAATGAAGTGAACCTGATCTTAGCACAGCTCTGTGTAATGTATTTCTCAATATCACAACTTTAATGGTTACACTTATAGAAATAACATAGTACAGAGCTGCAGGGGGAGGATAATAAAGTGAACCTGATCTCAGCACAGCTCTATGTAATGTATTTCTCAATATCACAGCTTTAATAGTTACACTTATATAAACAGTATAGTACAGAGCTGCAGGGGAGGATAATGAAGTGAACCTAATCTTAGCACAGCTCTGTGTAATGTATTTCTCAATATCACAACTTTAATAGTTACACTTATAGAAATAACATGGTACAGAGCTGCAGGGGAGGATAATGAAGTGAACCTGATCTTAGCACAGCTCTGTGTAATGTATTTCTCAATATCTTAACTTTAATAGTTACACTTATAGAAATAACATAGTACAGAGCTGCAGGGGAGGATAATGAAGTGAACCTGATCTTAGCACAGCTTTGTGTAATGTATTTCTCAATATCACAACTTTAATAGTTACACTTATAGAAATAACATAGTAGAGAGCTGCAGGGGAGGATAATGAAGCGAACCGGATCTTAGCACAGCTCTGTGTAATGTATTTCTCAATATCACAACTTTAATAGTTACACTTATAGAAAACACATAGTACAGAGCTGCAGGGGAGAATAATGAAGTGAACTTGATCTTAGTACAGCCCTGTGCAATGTATTTCTCAATATCACAACTTTAATAGTTACACTTATATAAATAGCATAGTACAGAGCAGCAGGGGGAGGATAATGAAGTGAACCTGATTTTAGCACAGCTCTGTGTAATGTATTTCTCAATATCACAACTTTAAATAGTTACAATTATAGAAATAACATAGTACAGAGTTGCAGGGGGAGGATAATAAAGTGAACCTGATCTTAGCTTAACCCTGTTTATTGTATTTCTCAATATCACAACTTTAATAGTTACACTTATAAAAATAACATAATACAGAGTTGCAGGGGAGGATAATGAAGTGAACCTGATCTTAGCACAGCTCTGTGTAATGTATTTTTTAATATCACAACTTTAATAGTTACACTTATAGAAATAACATAGTACAGAGCTGCAGGGGGGGGGGATAATGAAGTGAACCTGATCTTAGCACAGCTCTGTGCAATGTATTTCTCAATATCACAAGTTTAATAGTTACACTTATAAAAATAACATAGTACAGAGCTGCAGGGGGAGGATAATGAAGTGAACCAGATCTTAGCACAGCCCTGTCTAATGTATTTCTCAATATCACAACTTTAATAGTTACACTTATAGAAATAACAGTACAGAGCTGCAGGAGGAGGATAATGAAGTGAACCTGATCTTAGCACAGCTCTGTGTAATGTATTTTTTTAACATCACAACTTTAATAGTTACACTTAGAGCTGCAGGGGAGGATAATGAAGTGAACCTGATCTTAGCACAGCCCTGTGTAATGTATTTCTCATTATCACAACTTTAATAGTTACACTTATAGAAATAACATAGTACAGAGCTGCAGGGGAGGATAATGAAGTGAACCTGATCTTAGCACAGCCCTGTGCAATGTATTTCTCAATATCACAACTTTAATAGTTACACTCATAGAAATAACATAGTACAGAGCTGCAGGGGGAGGGTAATGAAGTGAACCTGATCTTAGCACAGCTCTGTGTTATGTATTTCTTAATATCACAACTTTAATAGTTACACTTATAGAAATAACATAGTACAGAGCTGCAGGGGGAGGATAATGAAGTGAACCTGATCTTAGCACAGCCCTGTGTAATGTATTTCTCAATATCACAACTTTAATAATTACACTTATAGAAATAACCTAGTATAGAGATGCAGGGGGAGGATAATGAAGTGAACCTGATCCATCTTAGCACAGCTCTGTGTAAAGCATTTTTCATTACTGTACATTATTAAAGGGGAATTCCGGATGGTAGGAAGAGTGGGTTTTTGTTTATGCTGTATGTATAAAAAAAACATGGTGCAGAGCTATAGGATAATGAAGTAAATATGATCTTAGCACAGCTCTTAGCAATGCATTTCTTAGTAGTGTACCTATTTAAAGGGTCAGGGTTGCCTGACCAGTGAAACATGTAGGGGCACCTATTAAAAACACGTATGGCTAAGTTAAGCCATACACTCATACAATAACAGCGCATTACTAGGGTTGACACCTTTATCTTTAATATCTGAACACGTTTGAAATCTACTTGCTGCTGTGCTGAGTGTCATTGCTTTAAATACACACTGTATGGAACTCAATGTGGCCTTCATCATGCTTCTTATAGAAATTATAACCAGCCATTTGTCAGGTAGATTTCATACGTGTTCAGGAAATCAATGCTGCCTGCATCATTAAAGTTGCCACCTTTGCCTTTAAGACAGGAACATGTATGAAATCTACATGACAAATGTCAGAGAAGCTAGAGACATTATCCTAGGCGTGTTTGAAAGGTACGAGATAGCTCTTTCAAATAGAAGACACTTGTATGGAGACTACAGTTACCCTTTAATACAAGGTCATGGGGCTGCTTATTGGCCAATACCAACTAGAGTGCCAGAGGATTTCCTGGTTGGTACAGACCCTATGGACATGAATCTACATAAACATAATGTACAGTTCCGCACTGCTCCAGTTTGTGTAGCTGTCCACACATTCTGGCCAATTTAGGCCAGATATCCCCAATAATAAACATACTAATAGATATAAGGACATCAGGATTGGCCGTGATTTACCGAGCAATCAGCGGGGTTGGAAATGTTAGCCAATTGAGCCAAAACATTGTCCTGTGTGTGTACTAGCCCCTAGAAGGCTGTAGGATTATTATATACATACATATACTATATATCACATTAAAACCCTTCGTTTGCAATATTCTGTTTTTATTCCGTCGCATTTGCCCTTTAAAAACACGCTTGTTTTCTTATTGGCCTCACCGTTCAGCTATAGGGTTGGTTTTGCTCTGGAGTCATTATCCAGCTCCCCACACAGCCTCGCTACTGCAGGGATTACATCATTTTCAAGTACGACGCAGAAATTTGGCAAGAGATCTTGAAAATCGTTTTGAGAGCCAAGTAGAATCCTGTAAGGTCACAATGCTGCAATCTCCAGCGGATAATACAGATAATTACAGTCAACGAAGCCATGTCCTCCCTTTAATATCTTTACCCAAACTCAGCCTTACCCGAGATATTTCAACCGTCTCTACATCTATGGATTTCAAATAGCATTTGTGGAATGTGTGTAAGATTTCTTTTTAATTGGCTACCATGTGTAGCCCACATGAATTCCGTGTCTGTAGGAGAATGGTGTTGGCCGGCATTGATTCTCAGATCGATGGCTATGAAACTTTTCCTTACTTTCAAGGACGCTGGGTCTTTTCACAATGTCTCTCCGTCTAGAACAATTTAAAGGGGAACTCCACTCTAAAACACGCTTTCCTGACTTACAGGCCAGAAACAAATGATTTTAACAATGTATAACTATATTCTAACCCCCTCCCCCAAAAAAAGAGGCCTTTCCCCCCCTGCCCAATGAGCTCAGACATGCTATTCAATCAGCAATGAAAGTAAAACAGTAATACAGCAGTATAAGGGGCGGTGCTTCCTGCTTACACTGGGAGCTGTGATATCACCAGCACCATTGCTTCACCCGCTCGCCACTGGCTTGAGCATGCCCACATGTATCCCACTGCTGGGATGGAGGTAAGATGCGTACACTACTGTCACATCATCAGCTGCATCATAAGCCCACTGCTAAAATTCTTAATTATTTTTAAATCTAGCCACCTAAACCTGAACATGTTTTTTCTTTCTTTCAATAAGGTGTCCATAGGCAGATGGAAGGCACAGATAAATCATTTCAGGCCTGTAAGTAGCTATAGAAAAGATTGTTTTTTGGGGGTTGGGTCTTGATGATACAGATCATGATGTAAGTGGGTCTTTACATGCCTATCACTTTAATTTACAAGCCTATAGAAAGGCAAGTGACCTGTTATTTTAATTGGCAGTTATCAATGCACTTTAAATATATTTAATATAAAAATAGGTTGATTAGACATATTTGCCATGGTTAGTTTTTACATCATAATACAAGTAGGACCCCAATAAAATGGGTCGTAATTATAAATATATATACTATACCATAATTGTTTATTATTAGAACACAACATCTTCAAAATACAGCAATGGAAATGTCATACGGACACATTTAAGGGGGGGGGGGGAAATTAGGCAATCCGATACGTTTTAATTTATATTCCGCGGTTGTCACAGATGGCTTCTATTGGGTCAGAACCCCCGTACTTTATGGATTATTAATTAGCAATTAAGGTGTTCGCCATGATAGTCGATTAATCCATCATTCTGATTAATCTTACAGTCTTCTGTTCTGTTCGTAGAATTATGTGTTTTCCCCCTCTGTGTTTGGAATATTTAAAGAAAGACGTGAGTTATAGGAGTATTTAAGGGCGCGCACACCAGAAAAAGAGGGGCGTAATAAATATTAAGAATAGACTGTACCACTATGGGAGGGGTTTTCTGCTTGATATCGTTTGATATTATTTCAGGTATCCCCCCCCCCCTAAAAAAAAATGACTTATAAATAATATAAATGTAGATTCGCATCTTGAAATGGCGCCTGGAAGAAAACGGAATGAAGCATATTCTATGGATCCGTGGAATGTGCAATATCACGCATAAATTTTATCGCCTCTTCATTTACTAAGTGCAGCATTACCTCATGTTTTAGTTTTAACAATGGATTTTCCATAAATCTCCTTGCTGGGAGATATGATAAACGGCTCAACGTATCACAGGACACACCAACGCTTATTAGCACCTGAGAACTTATTGATTGCCTATTTAGATGAATCTTTCAGGCACCTCTAGAATATTATGTTTACTGCCCATTCTCTGGTGGACATATGAATGTGGTTAACGCATATATATCCATCTCTCGCTCATTGCCCTCTGGGATTCCCCCGTGTTAAGGTCAATGGACTATTTAGGTTTCATCTGTTCACAGGAGCAGCTGGGATAATATTGCTGGAGAAGTATCTGAACTAGACATTGGTAGTTGAACTCAGATTAGAAACCTTAGCACAGGAGATTACTAATCAATGCAAAATGGGTCAACTGACCTCTACTTCTGGGCCTGGTGGTTTCAACTCAACGATGTCCTTCAACGTGAACTGGAAACACTAGTATCACAAAGCAGCCAAGACTTTCTTCCACTCCACATGTTTATGTAGTAGACAAGCCTTACCACTTTCTAATTGACCAAGTGGATCTCCACCACACTTCCATACCGGGTGGACATAACATGGAGGATAACCTCAGGTCACTCACATTTAAAAATACAATTATTTATTCCACTACAGAATATTAAAGAGAAGTAGAGAAAATTTATATGTATGCAAATCCTCGCTATTTTGTTAGCGTTGTGCTAGAACATTTGCTGGTTTTAAATGCTCAACTCTCACAATACACCTATAACAATGCACCACTCTTTATCACAATACACCACTCTTTATCGCAATACACCACTCTTTATTGCAATACAACACTCTTTATCGCAATGCACCACTCTTTATTGCAATACACCACTCTTTTATCGCAATGCACCACTCTTTATTGCAATACACCACTCTTTATCGCAATACACCACTCTTTATCGCAATACACCACTCTTTATTGCAATACACACACTCTTTATCGCAATACACCACTCTTTATTGCAATACACCACTCTTTATCACAATACACCACTCTTTATTGCAATGCACCACTCTTTATCACAATGCACCATTCTTTATCACAATACACCACTCTTTATCACAATACACCACTCTATCACAATACACCACTTTATCACAATACACCACTCTTTATCACAATACACCACTCTATCACAATACACCACTCTTTATCACAATGCACCATCCTTTATCACAGCTATAGGATCAGCACTGATCAAGGTGCAAGGGGAAGCTACAGAATTATAATTGGTTCCAATCCTTGCGCAGCACATTCGATACCCAATAGGGAAATATTGGTTTGTAATATTATTTTATTAAAAGTAACAATTCGTTCCTCAATAGGGTTACATGTGATGCCATATGACTCCATTCCAAGTCTACGATGAGTTGTAAATCAATGATTGTTCCTAATTCACAGGACTGGAAATACGGCCATGTCTGTCTGCGCTTTCCAAGGTTCTGAATAAAGTAAAACACTGCTCTTCCATTCATTTTGTCCTTCCCTGCTGGCAATAGACGGGTTAAATGCAGGTTAACCTCTGCAGCGATGAAAAAATGCCAAATCGACGGCAAAAAACAATGAACATTTAAAGGGAATCTTTAGACTAATATACATTTTCTCCTGACTTATAACTAAGATATTGCAGGTATAAACAATGCATCATTTGCCTTTCTATTTGATATCTTTACAGAAATACAGCATTATAACATTTATCTTATATCGCAGTAGACAAAACTCCTGGTACTTGCGAGTCTACGGCTTGGGCATGCTCAGAGTCATCCGGGGAGATGACTCTGAGCAACTATCCAGACAGCAACTTTGTATCAATCTGTACTAAGGGGAGGGAGGATTGAGGAGGTGACTGGACTGTTTGCCTTTCAAATCTTTGTAATGCTGTACAAAGCAATCCTTTAAAAATCAATAAGAAATAAAGTCGCCTAGACTGCCACGCATTCTGATTATTAGAAGAGACATAATAGGCCAAATATTCTCTCCAACAAATCTCCTGCTTCCAGTTGGTTGAGTGACATCACCTGACTTCTGTCCGACCCCTCCGCCCTGGGGGAGAAGCATGCTCAGTTCAGACATAATGCTGGGGAACAATGGACAGAGGAGAAGGGGAGCCTATTAATCTCATTAACAACCCTTGTAGAATACAGTAATATTTTGATCTTTGGGGATCTGGTAGATTTTCCCTTATGAAAGGAGTTTTCTTGCCTCCAGGTGTTTGCGCGGGTCTACACACGTATGATTTTGCGAGCGAGCCATGACCCCCGACACTGAGCGCTACATGTGACTAACGGCCATTTTGGCCAGGAATCGTTTGTGTGAATGCGTTTGGCCAGGGTCGTTTGTTGATCAGCACGGTGGCTCGATTGCAAAATGTGCATTTAACATGGGATTAGCACCAGCAAATGACCACGTGTTAAAACACCCACAAATGTAAACATTTTGGAACTTTATATAAGATGCATTTTATTTACTATGTCACTATGTTAGGGGAGCGGGACGCTATGGCAGCTCTTAGTTCTATGGACATACCGCGTGTAAAATGACCAATAGGATCTAGTTTATATTAAGTCTCAATGTTCTGTCAACCTGAACATCAGCCCCTGCTATAGTTTAAATGCCTGGTTTTCCAAGGGGCACTTCTAGGGTTTTTGCTGCCTGAGGCAAACTTTAGAATGCGCCCTTGATTGTATTGCCAAATTAAAGTGGGTGTGGCTTTGTTCAGTGGGCGTGGCTAACATTTAAGATTTTGAGCTTCCTGTCACGTATGTAAACAATCCTCAGCTTCGACCCCCCATGGCCATGATAAGACCCCAGGAGGTTACAGGCCAATGAATCCAGCCACCCCCCCCCATGATAACCCCAGGGAGTACAGGCCACTGACTCCAGCCACCCCCCCCCATGATAAAGACCCCAGGGAGGTTACATTAAGGGCCATGAGGGCTGAGGCCACTGAATCACCAGCCCACCCCCCGCCCCCCCCAAAGCTTGGACCTGGCTGTCCGTGAGTCTGTGACACATTATCACATATTTAGTAGTTACTTTACATTACTTACAGTTGTTGCAGTCAGATTAATGTGGAAGTGTGTGGTCTGCGACTGCTCAGTGATCTGCTCGCTCCACAACAACCAGTGCCACACCACACACAAATCTTTCTTCAAACTTGAGAAGCCATGTGCCCACGTCAGAAGAAGAAAATGAAGAAGAATCTTCACGAGTTTCTCACACAGTGACACAGAACAGCAGTCAGCAGTGTCACTGTCAGTGTGCAGAGTGCGGTGCTGGGCCTGGGCTGGCGTGGCCCCTCCCTCCACGTTTGCCGCGCGTAGCGGCTTAAGGAAGTCCGGGCGGCCCGGCACGCAACTTCCGGAAGTTGCGCCTGTGCAGTGTGTGCTGAGTCGTGTAAGTACCCCACCTGGTCCCTGACGCCGGGGCCGCCTATCAGGACACCACATAGCCTTGCGTCGGGACGTCGGCGTCGCGCACCGCAGCGCGAGAGTTAAGTCAGACAACTCAGACTCCCAGTAAATAAATTGGAACTTGAAGGAGGTGCTTCTTCTTACCTTCCCACAAGCTAAGCAGGCCTTCCTTGCGCCGTCGGCATGCACGGCGCTTGCCTTAACTGCCACTCGCGAGCGAGCGGTTAGTACAATTAAATTTTTTTTTGGTTTTTTTTTGTTTTTTGCTTTTTTCCCCGCTTTGGCAGAATGCTGCCTGAGTTTGACGACTCAGTGAGCCTCTTACAGATGCGGCCCTGCCTGGTCACATTTTAATTTCCTAAAGCTATTTCACTTCTGGTGTCACATTATTACACCAGATGGCGCTACATGGTTTCCCCATAGACATCGAAACTGTTTGCTATTTCTCTGTACAATAAGATAATGTACTTATTCCTTGTTCTTGGTTTATCTAATAAGTGGGCCACTGGATTTACACGTGTTGTTTATTACTTGACATGCAATGTTTACTAACATTTTGTGTCGCAGATCTTGTAAAGCAAAGTCGTAAGGATACAAATGTTTTTTGTTACGTGTTATTATGGTGGCCGGAGATTATTATTATTATTGTCGATTTATATAGATATAGCGCTAACATCTTCCGTAGTGCTTTACAATTACCTGGATACATTCACATCAGGCCCTGCCCCGAAGAGCTTACAATCTAATCACTTTATGTTCACATACAGCCTATCAGTATGTCTTTATGATTGTGGGGAAACCGGAGTGCCCGGATGAAACCCACGCAAGCACGGGGAGAATATACAAACTCCTTACAGATGTGTCCAAGGGTGGAATCGAACTCAGGACTTCACTGCTGCAAGGAATCAGTGCTAACCAGCGGTTGTATGATTATTAGGATATCTCGATATCTTAGGATTGCCGGATAATGTATGGACATTCGGCCGACAATTGTGTGGTATTGTTTTCTATTGGGTCAGTTTAAATATTTTTTCTCAAAGGCCAATCCAATCCCACGCTACGTGGATCAGATTTTAGCATCTAAGGCTACCATTACTTACTGTGGAACTAAAAAGTGGCCTAATGAATCCATCAAATGGAGTGGTCCAGGGCTAATTACCAAACCATTTATATAATTAGCATATTAACAATAATTGCCATAACAGCAGGAGAATATATATCAGCAGAAAGAGAGGATTCTGGGCAACTGGCAGCTCCTTTTAAACAGGGAGATCCTGGACTATGACACCAATGAACCATTGTGCCTCTTACACAAAACATCAGTCCTGCCTAAATTTAGCTATGAGAAAGGTGTAAATCGCCAAATATAAGGCAACAGGAACAAGAATAAGGATTTATTTTTGGTTTAAGGCATTGATAGATTGAGATAAACTTTTCCTTAAATTTCCCTTTAAATCTTGTCTGAAGTCCCTTATTTTTACTGATGATACTGATTTAAAGGACAACTATAGTAAAAATAACAACTTGGGCTAGAAACAAATATAAATTGCATTGTATATAATGCACCTACTCAGAGTGACATTAGCCCAATGACAGTGAAGATATGTGGTTTTAAGGTTGTCCCATGGGGGCTGCCATCTTGGCTCCTCCTCCTGTACCCACTTGAAATCACACATGCCCAATAGCCATGCCTTAGGGACTGAGATAAGAGCACTTCTCTATTTTGCATGTATACTTACTTATCAGAACTAATTAATACTGCACATACATTAGATTTTATCTGTGCACTAAAACTGTGCATATGGGTTTTAAAAGAGCAAATTTGCTAAATCCTATTTAAACTGAATATTTATAAAATATAGTTATGGTTGCTTGTTTTTCTACTTGGTAAGCTGGACAAAGCCTTTTCTGGGAAACTTTAAGGTCTAAGGCACTTGTTTTCTGTGTCCCAACACGTAAACCCCTCGGTTCCGAAATCCGAATGATGCAGACGGATCGTCTGGAATTCGGAACGCATTTTCAAACGTTTGAGGCTATTTTCGATATTTTTCGAACATAGCCTCGGACGTTCAGAAATCCTTGAAAATGTGTTCTGTTTCGGATTTTCGGATCTTCGGGATTTTCCCGAGACCTGGAAATCCAAAAGTTTTGGCATTCTCTTGTCTGTAGCGGCAGGCTCATTCATTGCACCTTACTTACAAAAGTTAAGCAGGTTTCGTTTCAAAAAGGCAAAGCCCTTAGTCACTCACTCACTCATCACTAACTCATCACTAATTCTCCAACTGGCTGAGGTGTAAGGGGAAGGGTTTAGAGGGTGGACAGAGAGGAATAGTGGGGGGTATTAGGGGCGGACCGGGAGGGGTGGTGGAAGTTATTTTCACCAAAATTTCATAGTTGAATTAAAAATATAATATTAAATTAAAGTTAATGAGTGTTGCACTGTCGTAAAGATTATTGAATTGTCTTTCTTTAATATATCAAGTGCCGAGTGATTACAGCAATCTTGATACATCTTGATGCTTTCTTACTAAAAACGTTATTTCAATACATCTCCGCTGCGAAGCGCGGGTATTTTGCTAGTTTCCTAATAAATAGCATGTGGCTATGAGGCCACGTTGTAACCACATTATTATCCGATATCAGTAGTTTACAGCTGCATTTACTTTCATGCCCAGTATGTGGTCATTAAAGATCGCAGTGTTTGGTCTATGCACAGAATTCTGCAATCGTACAAGCAAGTTCTCTGATAAATGAAAGTCTGTGTTTAAGGAATGAAGATAATGCTGAGGGATAATAAAGAAATCCAACAATAAAAAGAATCTGATGTCTAAAGAGTCTCTGGTAACACATTACGGTCTGAATGGACATGTGATAGTTCCTTGCAGAGGAAGGTAAGTGTTGCAAGACTTTGTTCTGTGTAATCCAGAGTTTTACTTTGCTTACAGTACACAAACCCAGGATTATGTGTACACAGGAAACACAATCAGTTAAATGCTGTAATGCTGTGCTATAAGGCACCTTACCTTAACCCCTTTGTTGATGGAATGACCTTAAAATAGCTCCCCCAACACCCGGGGTGACGACCTAAACTGCCATGTCCATACCCCTGGTCCACCCTAGATTAGCTGTTAGTTATTCTCACCATTAAAAGTACCCAGGGTGAGGATCTAAACCACTAGGCCTTCAAACATGGCTTTAGCTTAGATCAGCATTTTTAGGCTGAGGACACAATGATTGCGCGCACTGTGCATGCACTTTGGTGGCCGTTTGCGCTGCGATCCCTGTGAAATTCTGGGTTCGGAGTGCATGCAAATCGCATTAAAATGGTGATTGCATGCAATCCGGTAACCGGAGCAATGGGCACCATCACACCTAGTGTGGCCACACCAATCGGCCAACACTAGTGTGCACTTTCTAACACGAGAATGGATTGCGATCGGATCGTGTGTTAAAACGCAACAGTGTGGCCTAGCCCTTACTACATTTCATTTTCACTCACTGATCCGGTTCAGCTCAGTCCACTTCCACTGTCTGCAGCTGGTCCAATAAAAGGACAAGCATTCCAAGAAGTGTATCTTCCCATTGGCCCAGCACCGGATTAAATTTGGGGGCAGAGGTGGATTGGACTAGAGAACAGCTGATCTAGGGTAAACACGGGGGTGAGGTTCTAGTGGGTTAGGACCTCATCCTGGATTCTTTAAAGTTAAAACAAAGAACTGGTGTGAAAGTATTATTGTCCTTTACAGGATTTAAAGGTTCGTACACATGGGCATTTTCACACGAGATCCCTGATGACAGCCGATTGAGATAACTGCCTGTGTATGCGTTAGTTCAGGTGTCAATGCCTGATCAAGTGTTAGGTTTGGTTAATGAGTAGGCTATAAAGTTTGGAGTACATGGATATACTGTAAGTCTTTTTTCAGTAAGTATTGCGGGTGCACATATTCAGTGTGTACAAACCTTAAAGCCAAAATATAAATGACACCTACTGGGCAGTCAGAAAACCTATTGTTACCCACTGGGAAATGCTATAAACTTACAGTTAGTTGCTAGTTAGGAATTACTGAATCCATTCAGGATTATTTACATTTTAGCTCCTATTTTCATTCTGATGTGTATTGACGCTGTGTTATTGAAAAAATAAGACTTTACTGGGTGGTAACACGTGTACACTGGCGTGCGTTTTACATGATTTACTGAGCGCATGCTAATCACATAAAAAGGTGAAAGTATGCGGATCTGGGCATCCTCATTGACATGCATTGGGTGACAGATTATAAGAGTGAAAAGCCCTTAAGCCTAATTACAGAATACCAGTAGAGGATATTAAAATGTCTCCATTGCACCGTTGTTCTTAAGATTTCTCAAACAATCCCGTCTGACTGATCAAGACTCATTTTTAGTCATCCAAATGCAAAAAAGGAATCAATGATCAAAGAAAATTGAATTAAATACAAACACACCGATTGGTGGAACGGAAAGGTTACCCTAAACTTTGGTTTCTCCACAAATATTTTCAGCACATTTGTGCCCTGAGGTTCCAGCAGGGCCGGTTAATTGCAGCGCTAGTGCACGCCCACCTTCTACAAACATCCGCATTCATTACCTTTCTGGCACATTGTAAATTAGCTGCCACTCACACTGTGATATGAAACAGCTATTTAACAGTTTCTACAATGAGCCATATTGGCTCCAGCTAATGCATTTTTAATATTAAAAACTTCTGTTGTGAACGCAAAGTGAATGGGCCTGACTGGGAACGTTGCAGGAATGTCAGTAGCTAAAACCGCCCTCCGGCAAACACTTTATGTACACACCAGCTTATTCTACCCCTCAGACAGAGTACCGATCTGTATGGGTGAGGCCACACTAGTCCTTATTTACGTGCTAAACATCGCACCCTAGTGTTGGCCAATTGACCTGTCCACACTAGGGGCACTGGTGTCCGTCGCCCTGCAACCTGCTTTTTGGAACACATGCGATTACCATTTTTTGGTGCAATTCACGTGCGCTCCAATAATGGGTTTACAAGAACGCACACAAAATGTACACATTGTAGTGTGGCCTCAGACTTAACCTGACTGTTGGTCTGTCTAGTAAGAACAAAGTGCAAGCAATCATGTGATCTATTTAAAACCATGTGATTGGGTGAAAATGTCCACGTTGTCCGATCCATTTCTCATTCAATTTTTCAGTCAACTGGGTTGAAATACCAAACCGCATGTACACAGCCTAACGGAGAGCCCTGATCAGCCCCCTCTCTGGGTGTGTAGTCAGTAAAATGCTCAGCTTGCCATGTGGGTGAATTGCACCTAAATTGCTTGTAACAATAGACTTGACTTTTTTGACTTTTAAGAGTTAAGCCTTTCTACCTCACATGACCATCGGAGTGATTTACAACTTCTGTTTTTTCCTTCAACTGTCTTTTACCTCTTCTTCCCTATTAACTGAAACTAAGGAGAAGAAGGAAGTAGGACAGAGACATTGGTTCCTTTTATTGAAGTGTTCCCGTCCATATATAAATCACTGGACATTAGTAATACCGCCAGCCTATAAAGTATCAAATTTGCTGGTTCAGCCATGAATTCATTTTATTGTCATGAAATGTCATGAAATGATCAAACATGAACCAAGCTGTTCTTCTAAAATCCATTTTAGCTTTCCCACAATATGTGCTCCAATGCATACATTATTGGCGTGCA
Organism: Hymenochirus boettgeri; assembly: GCA_019447015.1. Lineage (NCBI taxonomy): Eukaryota > Metazoa > Chordata > Amphibia > Anura > Pipidae > Hymenochirus > Hymenochirus boettgeri. The sequence goes on along the minus strand of CM033474.1, from coordinate 786,399 downwards.
TTTGTACAAAACTGTTATAAACTGGGATATGTAAGACTAACCCGAAATGCTGCATTGTGTTGTGTACTGCTTAATGGTTCTTCCGAGTAGCAGATTCCAGTCATGCTATTCCTCATGCTGTTTCCTCTGAGCATGTGCAAGATTGGAAAAGAGCTTGAAGAGGAGGCAGAAACCTTTTGAAGGGGAAGTAGGAGAAAGGGGAAAACATTTTGACTTATTATGTCTATCAGCTTTATAACTATTGTAGTTTTAGGGTTTATGGCTGATTTACCTATATGCCCTTTAAATTATTGGTTTACATTCTGTATAGTAACTGATTTATATTAATCCATGTAGTGGATTAACCCAATCCCTGTCTGCCAGAATGAATGAACGAGTGACCAAGCACCCATACATGTGTGATTCTCACCCGGAATGTTCGGTTGGGGATCGTTTCTTGGGTTCCACCTGAGTGACCTGAGAATTTTTTGTGTACGAGGCATAAGACCCTCTTCCCATGTTATCTGTTAATGTTAATAGATACATTTTGCACTAGAAGCTGTTTTATAAGTGAATTTCCCAACATCATCTTCTATCTCTCTGGTTCATCATTTTTTCCTGTTGCATTGTAATCTTACAATAATGAATTGGCCTGCAGACAAAATCTGATATCTGCTAATCCTATTTATTGGAACATTTAATAACAGTAGCATACATGTCGAATGCATGTTTTATTTTCAGAGACCTGCTTACATAGAAGCTTTGTACCACTGTCTAAACCCAATTCATATGACAAAAGAAATAAAGAATAAAGAAAAAAGGTGAATAATGTTGTGATGCAGAAATATAATATCACTAATGGGCAGAGTTTTATATAGTTTAGAGTCTTGTGCATATGAACCAATCATAGAGAGGATTTTGCAGTTTTACATGAAGTTGCCCAGCTGCCATGTTATAGAAAGGCCAAAGAGAGGTCCATACACCTGTTTAATCAACACAGTTGGGCTGAGATTTAATATTTATTTTTGTCTCCCTGGTTCAAATGTCGGAACATTTTAAAACTTGTGGTTGAAAATTAGAAATTCACAATCGAAAATTTAGAAATCACAGTCAAAAATTTTGAAATCGAGATTGAAAAGCTGTAGAAATTTTATTTGGTAGAATTCTTTTTTTTTTTTATTTAATTTCAATAAAATCCATGGAACAACTGGCCAAACGAAGCTCAGCAGCTTTGCTCATTTTTACTCTCTATCACTCTTCCTTAGGCTTCATATAGTACCATATAGTACTACCACTTAGTGCTTTGAAAACAAGGCACTACAGTCTACATACAGCCATTTATATGATAACGAATAGCATTACCATGTTATAAAACTGAACAGGCATGAGACAACCTTGCATTGTGTTCTCCCTCTTGTGAACGAAGCCTTAGGCTAGGTGTACACTTGCTGATAATTCAGGCCAATAAGAAAATGAAATGTTGTAGCAGTGCTTTAGTATCGGGTGGCAGTAACGATCTGACGGAAATTTTCAGTTTGGCCCAATAGGTCACAATGCCGATGCCGGTAGCTCGTCGCCATTACGACTTAGTCATAGACATTATCGATATTCAGTAAATCCCATTGGATCCAACTAGATTTGCCGGATTTTGGCAATGTGGATGGCCAACTTTACAGGTCAAGGAGGTAAATTTCCCTAAATTGTAACAATATTTTCCTTGACCTTGCATTGTGGGGTTTTCAATGGATTGAACAATCAGTCACATTGAAGTAATGGAAGTATTGCATTATTTATTAGGACAGCTGACTACCAATTGGTTTATTGGTGTTCTGTTCTGAAAAATAGGGTCAGGATTGGCCATATGTGTCAATTATCTAGCGTCAGTACAAATCTTACACACCATCTAACTCATACAGCTCTATCACTGCTGTAAAAACAAACATTGCTTTCTGTTTAGTATAAACACTCCCAGTAAAACACATACACTAAGCTCTCCCGTGTAGAACAGGAAAAGTGGCATTTCTGTAGATGTTCCTCTAACTTGTTATATTTATGCTGTAGCATCAGGCCCCACATTGTACAGTAACTGGAGGACTACAACAGTGGCAACTTCTAGGGAAATATCAAGTCAGTGTGGCAAGGACAATGTATCTCCAAAGCTTCCATTACATTATACACTAGAAAAACATGATTTATCCTTATCGCTCCTTCGAAATAATATAACCACCTAACTAAGGGTCAGTTTAAAGTCTGTGGGGGTGCTTAGCTAAGCATAATGTCTCCTCCCCCCTCCCCAGCTCTTTAAAGCCTTTGGTTTGTTAGCCTCCTAGGAGTTGAAGCCCTGTGAAATTGCCCTGCGAGCACAGCCTCAGACTCCCTCAGTGTGTGAGGGAGACAGGAAATCCCTCCTCCTCTCTGCTGTGTGAAGGACCTGCAGCTGCAGAGAAGATAAAGGAATCCACAGCCCTTCTCTCTCACTATGTGAAAACAGCCTTTTCAGGCAGAGTTCTCACTCTGCCTGAAAAGGCTGTTTCAACAGAGTTTTCAGGAGGGGTGTGTGTCATAGTGGCCCACAGCACCTGCGCAAGGGGCCACGGCACCCGTGAGTGGGCGGGGCCATGGCACCCGCGAGTGGGCGGGGTCACGGCACCCGCAAGTGGGCAGGGCGGTGACACCCACGAGTGGGCGGGGCCACGTGGGGCTGTAAGGGAATGGCCAAGGGGGGCCTGCAACTGGAGGGACCATGGGGTCCATGAGTGGGAGGGACCATGGGGGCTCCAAAGCGAAGGAGACACAGGGCAGATTGACTGACAGGTTTCAGAGCAGGAAGCAGGGGACCTGGTGATGCTGCTGCCATATCACACACAAAAATGTAAATATCTTCAAAACTATGTAAAATAAACAATGGAAATAAATAGCAAAAACTCTCAGGAGAGCAATTCCTATCAATTTACCTAAAGTCATTTTTGGACCACAGTTCCTCTTTAAGCTAGGTATACGTGCTATACTGGCTGTGATTCACAACTGGCCAAAAATCTGTTTGTGCATGGGCATTCTGTCGGGCATTTTTGATGGCACTTTACACCTGTGGGTAAAGTTGGATTAGCGGAACTGACCTTCTCCGTTTTTTGCTGCTCAGAGAATTAGGGAGGCCGGGCTCACTCTTTGGATTCATTTCAGTAAAATGCAGTGAGGATGGGGCCATTTATCAGGTAAAGGAAGGAGGAAGGCAGCTTATATGTTAAAGATATACTACCTACATTTTGTTTCAGGGCTAAGCCCCACTAGGCAGTTTACCTGTGCGCTGTGCGCTGTGTTAGAGCGGCGATCTGCGCACACCACGCACATTGCGATCACCATTTTTGGTGCGCATCACATGCGCTGCCATAGGGCTACATCCAAGGAACCGCAGAGCATGCGCTTGGTGGCGCACACGAATCCTGCAGAATTGCGATTGCGCTGCATCACACAATTTGTGTGCACTGCCTAGTGGGGCCTTGCCCTTACAGTATTAATGTGCCCCTTACCATTATAATATTATTATTACTATTGTGGATTTATATAGCGCCAACATCTTCCATGGCGCTTTACAGTTGCATTAATAAACATGAGGAAAACATACATGTTACATACAAGGGCAGGTAATACAAATGCAAATAATGTAAGTGCTGATCCAGCAGCATTCAGTGTGGTAAGTTACAGCATTACTGTGGTACAATAGGAAGGAGGGCCCTTAGGGCCGTACCTGAAGGGGCCTGGACCCCCTGCGAGTTTGGGGGCCAGGCCCCTGACTCCCTCCACAAAGAGCTGATCACACATATGAAGAAAACATACGCGCAATCAGCTCTTTAAAACCGGACCTGAACTTCCGGTTCAGTTCTGGAAGTTCAGGTCTGGTTTTAAAGAGCTGATCGCCCGTATGTTTTCTTCATATGTGTGATCAGCTCTTTAAAAAGGGTGAATACTGCAGGGATTTGGGCTTGTGGCGGGCCCTACTTCTGCCCGGGCCCCCCGCAGTGGTGGTGGGGCAGTAGTTACGCCACTGAGGGTCCTGCCCAAGAGCTTACAGTCACGCTTTTTTAGGTGAGGAAACTCCTCTGTGACTTTATATTTTTATATTGCACTGCAAGGGGCACATTATCCCTTATATAATGTTATTTGCATTTTATAGAGGGAAGGGCTTTTGTTACAGTTATTACCTACTTTTGGCACCATCTTATCTCTGTAAGGCAATGCCTTGTAAAAGAAAGATACAGGCTACACCCTATCAGCTACACATTTATTTATGTGTATATGTTACATAAAGGTTGGAAATAATTTTCCAAAAGTCCATGTGGCTGATGCAATAAATTGGGCATGTACAACCTGCAGCCCTCCAGATGTCTGGAAATAAGAACTCCCAGCATCCCCTGACTGCCACTGCACAGCTGTACTGGGGCCATTGTAATTTAATACACCAGTACGCACATGTACATTTTCTGTGCACTTACAAAATGAAATCTCCTGTGGTGCACACCACCATGTTTATACTACAGCAGATTTTTGTACGCAGGCCATTTTAACCTGTGTGTGCAGACCTTCCAAGTTGGGTGCACACGCGTCAGTGCATAGTTTAGAGGGAACACCAGTCACTTCTATTTAATCGGTGGCGTAACTACTGCCCCCGCCACACCCACGACAACAGTAGGGGCCGCCACAAGCCCATAATCCGTGCAGCGTAAAGAAAACATACACGCGATTAGTTGTTTAAAAGACTGGACCCGAACTTCTGGTTCAGTTCTGGAAGTTCGGGTCTGGTTTTAAACAGCTGATCGCAAGTATGTTTTCTTCATACGCTGTTCTTCATACGGCTGTTTAAAAAGGCTGCACGGAGGGGCTGAAACCTGGGAGGAGGGAGTCAGGGGCATAGCCCCCAAACTCCGGGGGCCCCTTCAGGTACATCCCTGAGGTGATGCATTTGGGGTTTAAAAATCCTTGTATTGCCTATACTATGAATGGGTCCGTACTTAATTAATATTTATTAGAGAAGGATTTGGGGGTTCTAGATAACTGAGTTGTAGCAAACAGTGCCAGGCAGCTAGAGCTAGCAAGATATTGTCTTGTTTAAAGAGGGGAATAGATTAAAGTCTTTACAAGGCACTGGTAAGGCCACATTTGGACTATGCTGTGCAGTTCTAGGATTCCATTTACAAAAGGGACATCATGGAAATGGAAGCAGTTCAGAGAAGGGCAACTAAATTAATAAGGGGAATGGAGGGGCTTGAATATGCAGGCAGATTAGACAAGTTAGGGCTGTTTACACTGAAGAAGCAGGGATTTTGCAGGGATATGATCACTTACAAATATATTAATGTGCCTTATAATAAACTCTCTGGTGCATTGTTCACCAATAGAGGTGGAATCTGGGTCCAACATGGAACCCCTCGGTTCCGAAATTGGAACGTTCCATCCAAAACCCGGCAGAATGTTCGGATTTTGGGACTTTCAGAACTTCGGAGCTCAATTTCGATGATTAATGAACGTTTGAGGCTATGTTCAATAATCCTTGAAAATAGCCTTAAACTTTCGATAAATCTTCGAAAATACGATCAGAAACTTGGAAGTAGTTTTCAATCGTATTTTCAAGGATTATGGAACATTTAACATTATTTTCAAGGATTATCGAAAATAGCCTTGATAATTCATCGTAAATGCGCTCTGAAGTCCCGAAAGTACATTCTGTTTTTGGATATTCAGGATTTCCCCGAAATCCTTAAACCAAAAAACGGAACAGATCTTAAAAGCTTTGGCCATCTCCATTCACTAATAGGTCATATCAGAGGACACGTGGACATCCTTTAAGGTTGGAAAAAAAGAAGTTTCATCTTCATGTTAGGAAAGGTTTCTTTATAGTGAGAATGGTGAAACTGTGGAACTGTCTTCCAGCAGATGTGGTAATGGCAAGTTCATTGGATAGATTTAAGAGTGGGCTGGATAAGTTTCTAAAATTGAAAAATATTGAGAATAATTTCTGGTTTATCCAAGGATCCTTTCTGATTGCTATTTGGAATCAAGAAGATTTTCTTTTCCACTTAAAATGTTTTGTTTGGGGTTATATTGATTCTAACACTGATCCAGTCGATATTGTTTCTGTAATTGTGAAAGACCGAATGAAACCTGAAAGTATACGCATTTATTTTCTTACATAGAAAGTACCTTGTAATTTGTATTGACATTATAATTAAATATTTATCAGATAATTTATATTGAGGATATACACATGCATTTGTCTACCGAAAGAGTTAATGGTAACTTAAGCTCTGATTAATTAGTCTCTTGTGAAGTTTATCCAACTGTAACATTAAAATGTTAAATCACATGATACCAAGCACTGTTTTCAGATAACTATAGTGTGGTTATTCTATACTGTGTGTAGCCACTAAGATATACAGGTCACAGATGTGCTCCACGTTCTACTATTTTTCTCAGTTCATTGAAACTGGATCCAATGACCCTTCAGTAAACTGGCTGATGTCAGAGTTAGTGGACACAAATACTCTAAATTTCATACATTACCACAAACTCCGACATGTACATAACAATTCCCGTGGAAACCGACCATCTCCAATTCTTCCATACGCCCAAAATAAGAATGCTCATGTTTTAGAGAAGAGAGAAAGGGGGGCCTTGGAGAACCTTAAAGGGAAAGTTCAGTGTAAAATATCATTATTTTTAAAATGAGTTTTAGTTTATATTACACATACCTAGTTATTCTACATATTCTCTTCCATTTTGAAAAACCAGTTGAATTTATACCCCTTGCTATTCCCTGCTGTTGACATTAGTGAGCTGACATTTCAGGTTCTGTAATGATCCTTCTTCTTCCCAGAATGCACACTACCTTGGAATGTTCCTAACAGTAATTCCTACTGATTGGCTATTGGATCCAGGCGCTGGGTCAAGGGCAAGGCCATCACGGTGTCTATTAGGGGTCCTGCAAACAGGAAGTCAGTATTTCGGAAGCATTTATTTATACACAGACAAAATGCTGAATTGGGCAGATTAAGGTCACTGGGATGGGAAAATACTACAATTTTTTTCTTTAAAGTATATGTATTTGCATTGAACTTCCCCTTTAAACACACACTCTTATACTGCCCATACACTGAAAACATGACTTTCCTTAAACCACTCGTCCCGATCACTTATGGTGTAAGTGATAACTGTAATGACGATCGCAGAGCATGTCCCAACCAGGGAACGTTGTGGGAACATCACAAGGTAAGAAAAACATGGTAAGAATTGAATGTCAAATTGACTATAACATCTGCCAAGTTTGTGGCAAACATTAGGGCTTGTACCCACAATCCAACATTTTGGCCTGCTCATCCAGACCAACATTGCTCAGGTTGAAATATCTATTCTATGTGTATGGTTTTCTGTGGGGGTGTGGCCATGCCCTTTAAATCTAAAACTGATCTGACAACTAAGACAGCTGTACAGTACACACACACTGTATATAAAGTCCTGTCTATGTGCAGAGATACTGTAAGTGACTTTTTTAGTTTATATTTCCTCTTGATTCATTACCCACAGATGGATGTATCACCAGCAATGGATAAAGATCGCTAATAAAGATTTATTATCTGTGGATAATACAGACATTACCTATTATCTACACGCCATATTACTATATTCACTTTTATTATTCATTTATTCATTTTAATGACCATTTTTCTTGGTACCTGACATTAAAGGTTCCCAGCTTTGGCAGAGAATAGGAATTGATAAATACAGCAGTGTAGAAACCAAACAATCTTTTTTTTAAATGTAAATGTTTATTAAAGTTTGAAAGTTTTCATTACAGATAAAAAAAAGAAAAACAATAATAAACATGTGACGATTTTTCTTTTTGATTGATCGGTCCATTGGATTCCTGTGTGTGTTGGGTTCATTTTCAATCAAGAGTCAATTGTTTTATTTAAAGGGTACCTCCACTGGTAAAGGAAGTATTGGCATTTAGTTTAAATTGAAGAACGGGGGGTAAAGGAGCTGTGTCTTACCTCCCGTTCTTCAATAAAACCTGCAGGAGCCAAGAACCAAGGGAAGGTACTTACCCAATTGCTCGCTCCTCTCGACAGACTCTGTCTTCTATGCACATCGCACTTGCACATGCGCATAGAGTACTTAGTCCTTCCACAAAGGTTGTGTCAACAGTTTTAAAGGGCATCCCACCCTCAAACTAAAATTTAACCCACTACTGGCCCCACTGTATAGTTTAAAAAAACTACCTTACCTTACATCTCTGCTCCTTATGGTTCTCCTGCAGTGCTTGTCCAAAGTCCAGGAAACTGATGAGTAGGAGCTGTCTTCCTGTCCAAAGTTTTCTGCCTCTTCCGTCACCTCCGGGGAGAGTGTGACATGTGCAGGGGAGCCTGGAACTGTCTTCCAGTGGACGTTGTTATGGCAGGTTCATTGGTCAGTTTAAAAAAAAAGCTGGATGAGTTTCTGCAAACAAGGAATGTTGCAAGTTACTGGTATTGATACATAAAGTAGAGTTGATCCAGGGAAATTTCCAATTGCCACTTGGAGTCGGGAAGGAATTTTTTTCCCCTTCATAAATTTGGTGGTTTTTTTTGCCTTCCTCTGGATCAACAGTTAGGCAGGAAATAGGGATATTGCTAGATGGGTTGGACTGGACGGACGTATGTCTTTATTCAACATCAAATACAATACTATACATCTGCAATTCAATTCAGTTTGAATTTACCCAGTGTTTAGCCATGGCCACAACCAGAAGTCACGCCCACCTTACTGTGGTGGCAGCGCTATACACACCACCTTATAGTGTTTGGAAGCGCCTTATATCTTATGGGCAGACACAATAAAAGATGAAAACGTTCTATTAATCTGCAGCAACCAATCAGACTTTATCTAAGTGCAGTAACTTCGTAAAAAGCTAATATTTGATTGGCTGCTGCAGATTAACAGCAGAGGAAACATTTGCACCTTTTATTTTGTGTTCTTTAAGGGGTATATTAAGTGCCAGTCACACCTATTTGATTTAGAATGTGTTTTAAGATCCAAACATTTTTCTGATGTAGATAAAGATGAGAGGGGGCCCCATTATTGTTTTGCTGGGGGGGGGGACCTGTGGAACCTGATTAGCAGTGCACGGCAGGTCAACAAGACCTGCACCAACATGTACTGAATCCTTTGCTAAATTATTCTGCTTCTCTGTTAAGCCGATTTTGAACATACGCATATAGGGAACCATTACTATATTTATTAATAAAAATGTTTTTTTTGGCTTTCCTATAGTTAACCTACACTTAAATTGTCTTATTTATTAATGTATTTCTGTATATGTGGGGTGGTATTTTACATTTCTAACATGCATAGTCTACAATGAATCAGAAACCAAACTGATGGGATTTTTAATGAAAAAATTGACCAATGGGAATCAGTCGTCTGGTTAAACAGACATGTCTTAAAATTTTCATGCAAAGATGGATTAAGATCAAATAGGGCACAGGGAAGGGCTGACATTTGTGGGCCCCTGGTTCTTGTATTGTATGGCTGTAGTACTGGGGTGGGGCACCCTGATGATTACTGGGCCCTAGGCAGCTGCAATGGATAATGCTGCTCTGCTCTTCCTGACTCCCACCCACACCCAGGAGCTCTCCACGTTTTACTCAAGGAAAACTTAAACCAGACACCACATTCCACCAAAATCTGTGGGTTGCAGGATCTATGGGAATTCAAAGGACACTCCAATGCAGCATGGATGAATTTGTTTCATCATATTGCTTTCATATGTATTTGATACCATAATGGATTTTTTTTCAATGATATATTGTTCCTTTTAAATTGTTTACATCACTTTTGTATCTATATCCCCCTCCTTCATTTTCTCTATGTAAGGTATAGGAGATACCAAGTGGAAGCCTAGTGCACATCCAATTCAAACTGCTTACATGTTTTATTCCCTTTATAATGCTGCTTTAAAAAGCTCGCCCTTCTCTCTGGATAAATAAAACAAATAAGTTCAGTTACTTGGCCAAATTATTTTAAGCCCAATTACCACTTCAGGGTTTGCTTTTTCAGCTGGGTCCTACTCTATCACTACTTGCCTTTTATGAGACTAATTATGAAGGGAATAAAACATGGAAGCAATTTGAACTGGATGTGCACTAGGCTTCTATTTGTATGTCTACTATATTTAATTGGTCACCAGTTGCACTCTATAATGTGTGGGTGTATTCTATCCCATCTTTATATATTTACCATGTGAGACAATGGTAAATGAAGTGACCTGACGTCATGTAACGCATCAGGCACCTTCCTTGTCCTTGCTCTCCCCTAGCAGTCTCTGATGAAGCAGCCATGCAGCCGTGAAACATGTAAGACTGGTTTCTGAGTTGCACCTCGTATGTATACATTTATGGCACTAGCGTTTTATATAGAGAAGTGATGTTCACAATAAACACACGCTCCTGTCCTCCTTCAGGTCTGCTCCTCCTCTGGGACTGCGTCGATTCGGGCCTGCCAATTTTGGTCCTGCCCTCTGAGCCTGCAGCCTATCTGGTCGGGTGTCCAATGCTGTTTCTGCACATAAGTTATCTAGGCGAACTGCTAAGGCACTGAGCGGCTGGAGGGCACAATTCAAATTTTTTTTTCTGATAAACAAGGCTGGAGTGCTTTTTTCTGTCCCCCTTCAGGCCTGTCCCTCCTCTCTTGTCTTGCAACTTCTCTGCTCCTGTCCGCCTTTAGATCTGCTCCTCCTCCAGTCCTCTGGTACTTCACCGATTAGGTCTGCTCCTTTCTGGACTTCTTCCATCTTTCCTTGGTCCTGCTCAGTCTCAAGTCCCTTTTTTTCTGGACTTCTTCCTTGGTCCTGCTCAATCTCAAGTCCCTTTTTTCTGGACTTCTTCCTTCTTTCCTTGGACCTTCTCAATCTCAAGTCCCTTTTTTTCTGGACTTCTTCCTTCTTTCCTTGGTCCTTCTCTATCTCAAGTCCCTTTTTTTCTGGACTTCTTCCTTCTTTCCTTGGTCCTGCTCAATCTCAAGTCCCTTTTTTCTGGACTTCTTCCTTCTTTCCTTGGTCCTTCTCAATCTCAAGTCCCTTTTTTTTCTGGACTTCTTCCTTCTTTCCTTGGTCCTTCTCTATCTCAAGTCCCTTTTTTCTGGACTTCTTCCTTCTTTCCTTGGTCCTTCTCTATCTCAAGTCCCTTTTTTTCTGGACTTCTTCCTTCTTTCCTTGGTCCTTCTCAATCTCAAGTTCCTTTTTTTTCTGGACTTCTTCCTTCTTACCTTGGTCCTACTCTATTTCAAGTCCCTTTTTTTTCTGTTCTTCTTGCTTCTTCCTTTTTTAATGTTGGAGAGTATGTGTGTCTATAAGTGTAACTATTAAAGGGGGGATGTTGGAGGGTATGTGTTTCTATAAGTGTAACTATTAAAGGGGAATGCTGGAGGGTATGTGTTTCTATAAGTGTAACTATTAAAGGAGTAATGTTGGAGGGTATGTGTTTCTATAAGTGTAACTATTAAAGGGGGAATAATGGAGGGTATATATATCTATAAGTGTAACTATTAAAGGGGGAATGTTTGAGAGTATGTGTTTCTATAAGTGTAATTATTAAAGGGGTAATGTTGGAGGGTATGTGTGTCTATAAGTGAAACTATTAAAGAGGAATGTTGGAGGGTATGTGTTTCTATAAGTGTAACTATTAAAGGGGTGATGTTGGAAGGTATGTGTTTCTATAAGTGTAACTATTAAAGGGGTAATGTTAGAGGGTATGTGTTTCTATACATGTAACTATTAAAAGGGAATGTTGGAGGGTATGTGTGTCTATAAGTGTAACTATTAAAGGGGGAATATTGGAGGGTATGTGTTTCTATAAGTGTAACTATTAAAGGGGTGATGTTGGAGGGTATGTGTTTCTATAAGTGTAACTATTATAGGGGTGATGTTGGAGGGTATGTGTTTCTATCAGTGTAACTATTAAAAGGGAATGTTGGAGGGTATGTGTTTCTATAAGTGTAACTATTAAAGGGGAATGTTGGAGGGTATGTGTTTCTATAAGTGTAACTATTAAAGGGGTAATGTTGGAGGGTATGTGTTTCTATAAGTGTAACTATTAAAGGGGTAATGTTGGAGGGTATGTGTTTCTAT
>CM033474.1:678011-774056 GCA_019447015.1 Hymenochirus boettgeri | reverse complement strand
GGAATGTTAGAGGGTATGTGTTTCTATAAGTGTAACTATTAAAGGGGGAATGTTGGAGGGTATGTGTTTCTATAAGTGTAACTATTAAAGAGGAATGTTGGAGGGTATGTGTTTCTATAACTATTAAAGGGGAATGTTGGAGGGTATGTGTTTCTATAAGTGTAACTATTAAAGGGGTAATGTTGGAGGGTATGTGTATCTATAAGTGTAACTTTTAAAGGGGGAATGTTTGAGGGTATGTGTATCTATAAGTGTAACTATTAAAGGGGAATGTTGGAGGGTATGTGTTTCTATACGTGTAACTATTAAAGGGGAATGTTGGAAGGTATGTGTTTCTATAAGTGTAACTATTAACATCCCATATGTAGCAGGGGTCTCCGAGAAATTAAGAAGAATTTTCAAAAAACATCGTATCCCTGTCTGCTTTAAACCGAACAACACACTGAGGCAGCAACTGGTACATCCGAAAGATCCAATACCTAAACACAAGAAAAGCGACATCGTATATGCAGTGCAGTGAAGAATGCTCTGATTTGTATGTGGGGGAGACCAAACAGCAACTGCATCAACGTATGGCCCAGCACAGAATAGCAATTCCTCGGGTCAGGACTCAGCCGGTTATCTGCATCTTAAATATAAAGGACATACCTTGAAGATTGTAATGTTAACATACTGGCGAAGGACGTGACGGGTTCAAGGAGAGGCTGTTAAGGAGGCCATTTATATGGTGGAAATCCAGAACCGAGCCTAAATAGAGTGGGGGGGTTCGACACACCCAACTGTCTGCTGCCATGTACCCATGCTGTTTTACACCTTACTCTGGGCGTTCCTATAACAAAACCTCTTAGCCACTCTCTAATCACGAAACAACACACACCAAACATAAAATCACACAACACAACCCTAACCCCCCTGGCTGTGATATGCTAATTGGGATTTTCCAGGGTACATAATTGGCCACAGATTCTTTTACAAGTTCTTCTGGAAATTGAGAAAGCCAGTCGATGACTAGCGAAACGTCTTCAGAACTACATTTCAAGTCCAGTGATCTAATTGAATACAAAGTATATTTACTACTGATACTAGCAACTACGTAACTATGTTACCATTAAACCAAACACCAGTTTACTATGATACTATGTTACTTTTATACTTTGTAACTCTATACATGTTACATACGATGTTACTATTTTAGTTTGTTAGTAAGATCCTAGTTACTAATTACTATGACTCTATGATGTGGCTCACCTTACCCCAGAGCCACTATCAATCTGGGTAAATTTCCCGATAATGATTCATATCCGGCGCTTGCGGACTGAGTATAATCCCAAAAAGGGTATTTACTCCAGTGTTGAAATACGCGCAAACACTAACTGTGTTTTGCAGAATCCTTGCATGCCGGCGCTAATATGAAGTTAAGTCACACTTAACCAGTGTGACCCGTTACAGCGCCACTTTACTGCAGTTCCTTCTGTTGTAATATATAGTATATATTGAGATAACTGTGTATAATACATTACTGTATTTCTGGTTGTACAGAGATACTATATAATATTGAGAATTACTGGTATTTTAATACATTACTTTAAGTTCTTGGTTGGTATGGGGATCCTAATTATATTGAGAATATACTGGTATTAATACATATAACTGTAGTTCTGGTTGGTACAGGGATCCTATATAATATGAGAATTTACTGTATTAATACATTTACGTAGTTCTGGTTGGTACACAGAGGATACATGAATATGAGACTTACTGTATTATACATATACTGTCGTTCTGTTGTAATGGGGATACTATATAATATTGAGAATGACTGGTATTTAATACATATACGGTAGGTTCCTGGTTGGTAACAAGGGATACTATATCCACAATTGAGAATTACTGGTTTATACATTTACTTTACTGTAGTTCTGGTTGGTACAGAGTACTAATATAATATTGAGAATTAACTCTTATTAATACATATACTGTGTTCTGGTTGGTAAGGGATACTTATAATATTGAATTACTGGGTTTAATAAATATACTGTAGTTTCTGGTTGGTACAAGGGATACTATATATATTGAAATTACGGTAATTAATACATTTATGTAGTTTCTGTTTGGTACAGAATATCCTATTAATATTGAGATTACTGGTATTAATACATTACCTGTCGTTCTGGTTTGGACGGTGATACTATATAATATTTAGAATTACTGGTATAATACAGATAGTAGTTCTGGTGGTACGGGATACTATATAATATTGAGGAATTACTTGATATTAATCATATAATACTGTAGTTCTGGTTTAGGTAGAGGTATCCTATATAATATTGAGAATTACTGTTATTACTACATATACGTAGTTCTGGTTGTACAATGGATACTATATAATATTGAAGATTACTGGTATTAAATACCTATACGGAGTTCTGAGTTGGTACAGGGGAATACTATATAATACTGAGAATTACTGGGATAATACAATGAGCTGTAGTTCTGGTTGTACAGGGATACTATATCTATTGAGAATGACTGGTTAATACATTACTGTAGTTCTGGGGTTGGTACAAGGGATATTTATATAATAGTGAGCATTACTAGGTATTAATACTATACTGTAGTTCTGGTTTGGTAAAGGGTAGATCCAATATTGGACTTACTGGTATTGTCCCCCCTCCCAAACTATAATCCCCACCAACTACTAATCTACTGGCCCACCATGTAGTGTAGTTTAATCTTAATTCTTACCTCACATCCCAGCTCCATATGGTTCTCCTGTGTCCCCCGCCCCAAAGTCCCAAAAACTGCCCACCTCAGGAGGAATGCGAGTCCATATAGGACTTCTGCCTCCTATCTGCATGGCCTCCGGAGTAGTTTGGCATGCGCACTGCACCCTTCTCCCACTCCCCCCCCCCCCCCCTCCCTCTCAAGTATTCCCCCTAGTGTAAATCCTTTAGAGATAATACGATTCCCCGCCTGGCCCCCCAGCCCCAACCTACATTTTTTATTTTTAGAAAGTGCCCCGACATTACTTACCTCCCCTCTTTCCCCCGCTGCACTGAATGACCGGACAGCTCTCTGCGTCACGTGATTGGCTGCCGCTCAGACCATCACAGACGCGACGGCCGGTCCCCCGCCCCTCTGCTGCATTTTCCTCGCAAGCAGAGGGCCGGCCAGCGAGGCGGGGGAAAGAGGGGAGATAAGTAAGTTTGGGGGCACTTTCCTAAGAATAAAAACATAGCGTTGGGCTGGTGGGGAATATTCTATTAACAAAAACAACCTTTTTTAGGGTGGACATGCCCTTTATAAAACAAATAATTACATCTCTCCTAATTTTTCGCTCGTCTCCCTATCCACGTCCTTTTATTTTTACCAGGGGCTGCCTCACTATTTCAATCTATTGGTAACACAATGTAGAAGGGTTCCGGTGGGGTCAGTGTATCCATTTTTATAGAGTCAGGATCGATTGCTGTAGAGATCAATGTGCATTGGAATACAGGGAGGGAGAGAATGAAAAGACTTCTGTAATCACTGTACTACGGGAGAAGATAACTTCCCCTTGCGCCTGGGAATGTGTACTGTATGGTACGTCTGATTGGGTCATGTTACAGATAATGGACCGTCTGTGAGCACAACAGGCTACAGGAGACCTCATTACCACCGTCTGTGGCTATAAACAAACGTGCTGGTAAAGGGCCACAAAAGGAAATCCCCAAAAAAAAAAAAAAAACACATGTCTTTTACACTTGTAATGTTTATTTGGACTTGAAACTTGGTTTTAATCTTTTAAAGGAGAAACTAAGCTAAATACGAATGATGCTAAATGTATGTTCAAGGCCCTTCTACGTGAGTAACTATTGGTTTTCTTACTGCTCAGTGGTTAAATCATTAGCACCGGATCCAATGCGAGACGTTTACACAGTGGGGCTGATTTACCCAAGGCCTGGGCAAATTTTGGAGTTAAAGTCAATGCTCATGTGTTCGTGCTGGTTAGTATGACTTTAACTCTTTATTAGCTCTGGATGGTGTGGGTTACACAAAAGACACCCGTAGCGTCCGACGCTCGCGATTAATATCAGTGTTTTGACTACTTTTTGGCTCTGGATTTAAGGCAAGCTCATATTGGTGGTGTACAAAATCCCGCTGTGTGATCTCTGCTCGGGTACATGAGTCTACTGTGTGTCTTATCGTAACCTACGGTTCACACACCCGCCGTAATAAAGTTTTTTATCAAACTTTAAAACCTTTAAAAAAAACCTCTAAGTCAAATGGTTTTGTCAGATTTTTCAAAGGGCGAAGTCTCGTTGACAGTTTACAGGGTGAGATTCAAGGCAGGAAAAGGAACTTTCATGACAATGTACATCTATATCCATTAATTTTTGACCAGTTACGTCCTGTCGGTGCTGCCAGCGGAATTTCAACCCTTGAGAAGAATAGCCTGTGTGAACTTTATGCCAAGAAACCCCAGCAGTTGGGATTACCCAGATAATTGGGCAAGGGAGGTCCTCATTGGTCCCTGGTTGTGGGGTCAAGGATTATTATTTATTGTTGGGGATATTACGCTGTATAAACGAATCTCCACATTACCCCTTGCTCCTTGGTGGCCCCTCACTGACTTTATTTCTCTTTTTCTGCTGCAATGGAAGTTGTCAGACTAGAACAACAAAACCAGGATTGGACAACACTGGACCTGAGTTGGAGTCAGGACTTGAAAACAAACCAGGATTGATCAAACAACCACAACACTGCCTGAGATGGAGTCAGACTGGAAAACAAAACCAGGATTGGATCAACACTGACCTGAGATGGAGTCAGACTGGAAAACAACAAAGTAGCCACACACTTATGATTGTCATACATCTGTACAGGCCTTAGGACAATGCTTATAGTGTTGTGTAAGAACATGTACGGGTAAGGATAATCTCCAATCCAATTATAGAACGTATTTCTTTTAGGATCAGGTTCACTTTATTATACGTGTAAACATTTAAGGGGTGATTTAGGGGGTATGTTGTTTCTAAAAGAGTAACTATTAAAGGGGGAATGTTGGAGGGTCTGTGTACTAAAGTGTACTATTAAAGTGGGAATGTGTTGGAGGTATGTGTACTATAAGTGTACTATTAAAGGGGGAATGTTGTATGGTAGTGTATCTATAAAGTTGTAACTATTAAATGGGCGACTGTTGGAGGTATGTGTGTCTATAGTGTAACTTATTAAGTGGTAATGTTGGGGTATGTGTCTATCATTAAGTGAACCTATAAAGGGGAATGTTGAGGGTATGTGTATCTATAAGTGTAACTATTAAAGGGGAATGTTGGAGGGTATGTGTTTCTATAGTAACACTATTAAAGGGGGAATGTTGGAGGTATGTGTATCTATAAGTGTAACTTTAAGGGGGAATGTTGGGAGGTATGTGTCTCTAATAAGTAACTATTAAAGGGGGATGTTGGAGGTATGTGTATCTATAAGTATAACTATAAAAAGGGGGATGTTGAGGGTTGTGTATCTATAATGTAACTATTAAGGAGAATGTTGGAGGGTATGTGTGTCTATAAGTGTACACTATAAAAGGGGAATGTTGGAGGTATTGTTTTCTATCAGTAACTATTAAAGGGGGAATGTTGTGAGGTATGTGGTTCTCTATAAGGTAACTATTAGGGGAATGTTGGAGGTATGTGTTCTATAAGTGTAACTATTAAAGGGGTATTGTCGGAAGGAGTGTTTCTATAAGTGTAACTATTAAGAGGGGTAAGTGTTGGAGGGTATGTGTTTCTTAAGTGTAACTATTAAGGGTAATGTTGGAGGGTATGTGTGTTCTATAAGTGTAACTATAACGGGGGATGTTGGAGGGTATGTTGTATCTATAAGTTAACTATTAAGGGGGAATGTTGGAGGGTTGGTGTATCTATAAGTGTAACTATTAAAGGGAATGTTGAGGGTATGTGTGTCTATAAGTGTAACTATTAAAGGGGAATGTTGGAGGTATGTGTTCTCTAATGTAACTATTAAAGGGAATGTTGGGGGTATGTGTATCTATAAGATAAACTATTAAAGGGTAATGTTGGGGGTATGTGTATCTATAAGTGTAACTATAAAGGGGAATGTTGGAGGGTATGGTTTTATAAGTGTACCTATTAAGGGGGAATGTTGGAGGGTATGTGTATCTATAAGTGTAACTATTAAAGGGGAATGTTGGGGGTATGTGTTTCTAAAGTGTAACTATTAGGGGGAATGTTGGAGGGTATGTGTATCTATAAGTGTAACTATTAAAGGGGATGTTGGAGGGTATGTGTTTCTATAAGTGTAACTATTAAAGGGGGAATGTTTGAGGGTATGTGTATCTATAAGTTTATATTAAAGGGGGAATGTTGGAGGGTATTGTTTCTTCTATAAGTGTAACTATAAAGGGGGAATGTTGAGGGTATGTGTATCTATAAGTGTAACTATTAAAGGGGAATGTTGGAGGTTGTGTTCTATACGTGTAACTATTAAAGGGGTAATGGTGGGTAATGTGTTCTATAAGTGTAACTATTAAAGGGGAATGTTTGGAGGTATGTTGTATCCTATAGTGTAACTATTAAAGGGGGAATGTGGAGGGTTATTGTTCTATAAGTGTAACTATTAAAGGGGGATGTTGGGGGTTGTGTATCTATAGTGTAACTATTAAAGGGGGAATGTTGAGGGTATGTGTATCTATAAGTGTAACTATTAAAGGGGAATGTTGAGGGTATGTGTTTCTATAATGTAACTATTAAGGGGAATGTTGGAGGGTATGTGTATCTATAAGTGTAACTATTAAAGGGTGAATGTTGGAGGGTAATTTGTTTCTAAAGTGGTACTATAAAGTAATTTTTGAGGGTATTTGTATCTATAATGTAACTATTAAAGGGGGAATGTTGGAGGGTTAGTGTTTCTATAGTGTAACTATTAAAGGGGAATGTTGGAGGGTATGTGTATCTATAGTGGTACCTATTAAGGGGGAATGTTGGAGGGTATGTGTATCTATAAGTGTAACTATAAAAGGGAATGTTTGAGGTATGTGTTCTATAAGTGTAACTATTAAAGGGGGAATGTTGGGGGTTATGTGTATCTATAAGTGTAACTATTAAAGGGGAATGTTGGAGGGTATGTGTATCTATAAGTGTAACTATTAAAGGGGGAATGTTGGAGGGTATGTGTTTCTATAAGTGTAACTATTAAAGGGGTGTGTTGGAGGGTATGTGTATCTATAAGTGTAACTATTAAAGGGGGAATGTTGGAGGGTATGTGTATCTATAAGTGTAACTATTAAAGGGGAATGTGGAGGTATGTGTTCTATAAGTATCAACTATTAAGGGGGAATGTTGGAGGGTATGTGTTTCTATAAGTGTAACTATTAAAGGGGGAGATGTTGGAGGGTATGTGTTATAAGTTTAACTATTAAAAGGGGGAATGTTGGAGGTATGTTTTTCTTAAGTGTAACTTTAAAGGGGAATGTTGGAGGGTATGTGTATCTATAAGTGTAACTATTAAAGGGGGAATGTTGGAGGGTATGTGTTTCTATATTGTAACTATTAAAGGGGATGTTGGAGGGTCTGTTGTTTCTATAAGTTGTAACTATTAAAGGGGGAATTGTTGGAGGGTATTGTTTCTATAAGTGTAACTATAAAGGGGGAATGTTGGAGGGTATGTGTATCCTATAAGTGTAACTATTAAAGGGGGAATGTTGAGGGTATGTGTTTTCATAGTGTAACTATTAAAGGGGAATGTTTGGAGGGTATGTGTTTCTATAAGTTGTAACTATTAAAGGGGGATGTTGGAGGGTATGTGTACTATAAGTGTAACTATTAAAGGGGGAATGTTGGAGGGTATGTGTATCTATAAGTGTAACTATTAAGGGGAATGTTGGAGGGTATGTTTTATCTATAAGTGTAACTATTAAGGGGAATGTTGGAGGGTATGTGTATCTATAAGTGTAACTATTAAAGGGGGAATGTTGGAGGTATTGTTTCTATAAGTGTAACTATTAAAGGGGAAATGTTGGAGGGTATGTGTTTCTATAAGTGTAACTATAAGGGGAATGTTGGAGGGTATGTGTTTCTATAAGTGTAACTATTAAGGGGAATGTTGGAGGGTATGTGTTTCTATAAGTGTAAACTATTAAAGGGGAATGTTGGAGGGTATGTGTTTATCTATAATGTAACTATTAAAGGGGATGTTGGAGGGTATTGTGTTCTATAAGTGTAACTATTAAAGGGATGTTGGAGGGTATTTGTGTCTATAAGTGTAACTATTAAGGGGGAAGTTTGGAGGGTATGTGTTCTATAAGTGTAACTATTAAAGGGTGTAATTGTTGGAGGGGTATGTGTTTCTATAAGTGTAACTATTACAGGGGAATGTTGGAGGTATGTGTATCTATAAGTGTAACTATTAAAGGGGGAATGTTGGAGGTTGTTTTGTATCTATAAGTGTAACTATTAAAGGGGGAATGTTGGAGGGTATGTTTCTATAAGTGTAACTATTAACGGGGAATGTTGGAGGGTATGTTTTCTATAAGTGTAACTATTAAAGGGGGAATGTTGGAGGGTATGTGGTTCTATAAGTGTATAACTAAAAGGTGGATATTGGAGGATGTGTATCTATAAGTTAACTATTAAGGGGAATGTGGGAGTTATGTTTTCTATAAGTGTAACTATTAAAGGGGAATTTGGAGGTATGTGTTTTCTATAGAGAGTGTATACTATTAAGGGGAAGTTGGAGGGGTAGTGTTTCTATAAGTGTAACTATTAAAGGGGAATGTTGGAGGTATGTGGTCTTAAGTGTAACTATTAAAGGGATGAAGGGGGTATTGTGTCTATAAGTGTACTATTAAAGGGGAAATGTTGGGGGTATGTGTTTTCTCTAAGTGTAACTATTAAAGGGTGAATGTTGGGGGTATGTGTATCTATAAGTGTAACTATTAAAGGGG
Source organism: Hymenochirus boettgeri (assembly GCA_019447015.1). Taxonomy (NCBI): domain Eukaryota; kingdom Metazoa; phylum Chordata; class Amphibia; order Anura; family Pipidae; genus Hymenochirus; species Hymenochirus boettgeri. The sequence continues at coordinate 765,112 of CM033474.1, read as the reverse complement.
AATGTTGGAGGGTATGGTTTCTATAAGTGTAACTATTAAAGGGGATGTTGGAGGGTATGTGTATCTATAAGTGTAACTATTAAAGGGGTAATGTTGTTGGAGGGTATGTGTATCTATAAGTGTAACTATTAAGGGGGAATGTTGGAGGGTATGTGTTTTTCTATAAGTGTAACTATAAAGGGGAATGTTGGAGGTATGTGTATCTATAAGTGTAACTATTAAAGGAATGTTGGAGGGTATGTGTATCTCTAAGTGTAACTATTAAAAGGGGAAATGTTGGAGGTATGTTTTCTATAAGTGTAACTATTAAAGGGGGAATGTTGGAGGGTATGTGTATCTATAAGTGTAACTATTAAAGGGGGAATGTTGGAGGGTATGTGTATCTATAAGTGTAACTATTAAGGGGAATGTTGGAGGGTATTGTGTATCTATAAGTGTACACTATTAAAGGGGAATGTTGGAGGGTATGTGTATCTATAGTGTAACTATTAAAGGGGGAATGTTGGAGGGTATGTGTATCTATAAGTGTAACTATAAAGAGGGGAATGTTGGAGGAGTATGTGATCTATAAGTTAACTATTAAGGGGATGTTGGAGGGTATGTGTATCTATAGGTGTAACTATTAAAGGGGAATGTTGGAGGGTATGTTGATCTATAAGTGTAACTATTAGGGGAATGTGGAGGTTATGTGTTCTATAAGTGTAACTATTAAGGGGGAATGTTGGAGGGTATGTTTTCTATAAGTGTAACTATTAAAGGGGAATGTTGGAGGGTATGTGTTTCTATAAGTGTAACTATAAAGGGGGAATGTTGAGGGTATTGTTTTCTATAAGTGTAACTATTAAAGGGGAATGTTGGAGGGTATGTGTTTCTATAAGTGTAACTATTAAAGGGGAATGTTGGAGGGTATGTGTTTTCTATAGTGTAACTATTAAAGTGGAATGTTGGAGGGTATGTGTTCTATAAGTGTAACTATTAAGGGGAATGTTGGAGGGTATGTGTATCTATAAGTGTAACTATTAAAGGGTAATGTTTGAGGGTATGTGTTTATCTATAAGTGTAACTATTAAGGGGAATTTTGAGGGTATGTTTCTATAAGTCTAACTATAAAGGGGTAATGTTGAGGGTATGGTGTCTAAGTGTAGACTATTAAGGGGAATTGGAGGGTATGTTTTCATAAGTGTCACTATTAAAGGGGGAATGTTGGAGGGTATGTGTTCTATAAGTGTAACTATTAAGGGGAATGTTGAGGGTATGTGTTCTATAAGTGTACTATTAAAGGAATGTTGGAGGGTATTGTGTTCTAATAAGTGTACTATTAAAGGGGGAATGTTGAGGGTATGTGTATCTATCAAGTGTACTATATTAAGGGGAATATGTTGGAGGGTATGTGTTTCTATAAGTGTAACTATTAAAGGGGTAATGTTGGAGGGTATGTGTATCTATAAGTGTAACTATTAAGGGGGAATGTTGGAGGGTATTGTTCTATAATGTAACTATAAAGGGGAATGTTGGAGGGATGTGTTATCTATAAGTGTAACTATTAAAGGGGAATGTTGGAGGGTATGTGTATTCTATAAGTTAACTATTAAAGGGTAATGTTGGAGGTATGTTTATCTTAAGTGTAACTATTAAAGGGGAATGTTGGGTGTTGTGTTTATCTATAAGTGTAACTATTAAAGGGGAATGTTGGAGGGTATGTGTATCTATCAAGTGTTAACTCTTAAAGGGGAATGTTGGAGGGTATGTGTATCTTAAGTGTAATCATTATAGGGGGAATGTTGGAGGGTATGTGTATCTATAAGTGTAACTATTAAAGGGGAATGTTGGAGGTATGTTTAATTTATAAACAGTGGTATGCTATTTAAAGGGGTGACGGATTTTGAGGTATGTGTTCTTAAGTGTAACTATTAAAGGGGGAATGTGTGGAGGGTATGTGTTTCATAAGTGTAACTATTAAGGGGAATGTTGGAGGGTATGTTATCTATAAGTGGTAACTATTACAAGGGGAATGTTGGAGGGTATGTGTCGTATCTATACAGTGATAACTTATTAAAGGGGATGTTTGGAGGGTATGTGTTCTATAAGTAACTATTAATAAGGGGGAAGTTGGAGGGTATGTGTTGCTATAGTGTAACTATTAAAGGTGGAATGTTTGGAGGGTATGTGTATCTATAAGTGTAACTATTAAAGGGGAATGTTGGAGGGTATGTGTATCTATAAGTGTACTATTAAAGGGGATGTTGGAGGTATGTGTATCTATAGTTGAACTCATTAAAGGAGGGAATGTGGAGGGTATGTGTTCTATAAGTGTAACTATTAAGGGGGAATGTTGGAGGGTATGTGTATCTATAAGTGTAACTATTAAGGGGGAATGTTGGAGGGTATGTGTTCTCATAAGTGTAACTATTAAAGGGGAATGTTGGAGGGTATGTGTATCTATAGTGTACTAATTAACGGGGAATGTTGGAGGGTATGTGTTCTATAAGTGTAACTATTAAAGGGGGAATGTTGTAGGTTATGTGTATCTATAAGTGTACACTATTAAAGGGGAATGTTGGAGGGTATGTGTATCTAAAGTGTAACTATTAAAGGGGGAATGTTGGAGGGTATGTGTATCTATAAGTGTAAACTATAAAGGGAATGTTGGAGGTGTATGTTTTACTATCATAAGTGTAACTATTAAAGGGGAATGTTGGAGGGTATGTGTTCTATAGTGTAACTATTAAAGGGGGAATGTTGGAGGGTATGTGTATCTATAATGTACATATTAAAGGGGGAATGTTGGAGGGTATGTGTATCTATAAGTGTAACTATTAAAGGGGGAATGTTGGAGGGTATGTGTATTCTATTAAGTGTAACTATTAAAGGGTAAATGTTGGAGTGGTATGTGTATCTATAGTGTATACTATTAAAGGGGAATGTTGGAGGGGTATGTGTATCTATAAAGGTGTTACTATAATAAGGGGAATGTTGGAGGAGTTGTTTCTATAGTGTAACATTTAAAAGGGGAATTTTGGAGGGTATGTGTATCTATAAGTGTAACTATTAAAGGGGGAATGTTGGAGGGTATGTGTGATCTATAAGTGTAACATTAAAGGGGGAATGTTGGAGGGTATGTGTTCTATAAGTGTAACTATTAAAGGGGATGTTGGAGGGATGTGTAGTCTATAAGTGTAACTATTAAGGGGGAATGTGGAGGGTATGTGTATCTATAAGTGTAACTATTAAGGGGGAATTTGGTAGGGTATGTGTTCTATAAGTGTAACTATTAAAGGGGGAATGTTGGAGGGTATGTGTGTCTATAAGTGTAACTATTAGGGGGAATGTTGGAGGGTATGTGTTCTATAAGTGTAACTATAAAGGGATATGTTGGAGGGTATGTGTATCTATAAGTGTACACTATTAAGGGGGAATGTTGGAGGGTATGTGTATCTAAAGTGTACTATTAAAGGGGGAATGTTGGAGGGTATGTGTATCTATAAGTGTAACTATTAAAGGTTGGACATGTTTGGAGGGTATGTGTTCTATAAGTGTAACTATAAAGGAAATGTTGGAGGTATGTTTATATGGTAACTATTAGGGGGAATTTGGAGGGTAATGTGTCTAAATTGTAACTATTAAAGGGGGAATGTTGGAGGGTATGTGTATCTATAAGTGTAACTATTAAAGGGGGAATGTTGGGGGTATGTGTTTCTATAAGTGTAACTATTAAAGGGGAATGTTGGAGGGTATGTGTTCTATAAGTGTAACTATTAAAGGGGAATGTTGAGGGTATGGTTGTTATATAAGTGTAACTATTAAAGGGGGAATGTTGGAGGGTATGTGTTCTATAAGTGTAACTATTAAGGGGTATTATGTTGGAGGGTATGTGTTCTATAAGTGTAACTCTTACGGGGGAATGTTTGAGGGTATATGTGTATCTATAAGTGTAACTATTAAAAGGGGGAATGTTGGAGGTATGTGTATCTTAAGTGTAACTATAAGGGGGAATGTTGGAAGGGTAGTGTGATCTATAAGTGTAACATTAAAGGAATGTTGGAGGGTATGTGTATCTATAAGTTGTAACTATTAAAGGGGGAATGTTGGAGGGGTATGTGTTTCTATAAGTGTAACTATTAAGGGAAGTTGGAGGTATTGTTCTATAAGTGGAACTATAAAGGGGAATGTTGGAGGGTAGTGTTCTATAAGGTAACTATTAAAGGGGACTGTTGGGGGTATGTTATCTATAGTGTAACTATTAATTAGGGGAATGTTGGAGGTAGTGTATCTTATAAGTGTAGTATAAGGGGGAATGTTGGAGGGTTCTAAAGTTACTATTAAAGGGGGAACCTTTAGGCCGAGGCCACCACTGTGTCATTGTCCAAACACGAATCTGTTGCTTTTTAACATGCGGATTTCGGGTTAAACGCCGGTGGTGTGGCCTAGCCATAATACTTGCGAACAGATCAGTATTCCTATTTATCCATCAGTATTAGGGATTGCTAGGTGGCCGTATATTAAAGCAATAATGAAAAAATATATATAGCTGAGACACACACACAGGTGCCCCTGGGTACCCTACTCAGAAAAGACACAAAACTTCACTACAGGTAAAGGCAATAAATATATAAGCATCCGGCGGCCAAAGGAACATCCAAATAATGTAAAATGTTAGCTCTTGGGATCCTAATAGAGGAGGAAGGTAGGTGATGTCTTCTCCAGTCGTGTTCACACTCGTCAACTATCGGGCATCGAGATGTAATGTGGTTTCTAATAGAACCCAGTTTCATCGATCGCATCTGAGTGGTTTGTAAAGTCCGCGCTGAAACTTTTAGAACTCCGAATTTCACGGAACCTGAATTTTAAAATTTTATTTTTTATCGAAACGAAGTTAGAAACCATATATTTGGAACAGATATGAAAATCGAATTAGATGATTTTGAAAAATAAGACGATTTTTCGAATAATGCGAAAGAATAATTGATTTTCAAAAATCGAAACTCGAATCTTTAGAATTTCCGAAATTTAGAATTTTAAAACGAACACAAACTCAACAGTTCGACCATCCTATCGGTTCATACCCCAATAGAAACTTTTTAAGAAGCAAGTAGCGGTCGCATGCGGTGCTAAGTTAGCGCTCTGTCGTGTTTCGTTCTGGACATCACGTCCACTACTACGGGCGTTTTTCAATCTGCCTGTGGAGCTTTCTAGGCATGGTGATGTGCATCATTAAGGTGATGACGTCTTATTGGCATGATAGATCACACAACACACATTCTGATATTACAGTATAAATCGCTTAAATTATAGGATATCGCTGTCTCCTTCAAATAATAAAAACCGCTACTCCTAAATAACACTGCTGCATAAGACCCTACTAAGTATCCTTAATTAAAATTTAATATGATATTTAATTTAAGAGTTCTCTGCTTTAAAAATAAGTCCCGGGCTGTTGCTATGAAAACATAGTAAAGGGCCTCCCTTAGACTCGTTTGGTTGGAGCTAGGGAAATTCGGCAGGTCTGCACTTGGGAACTGTCAATATCACCCTAATATATAACGGGGAACTGATATATTTTGTGGGGAAACAAGTCCAAACCCACCAGACAATGTGGACCTTTGACCCCCTATAGTCTTAATCTAACGTTTCCGGGGGGCACTCATGTTTGACATTCTCTTCATTAATCATGTTATTGGTGATTTTGCTTTCTACTGAGTTCCAAAGGACCGTGCTCCGGCCCTAAAAAGCTGAGTATGTGAATTCCCTACGCCTTCCATTGCTCTTGTGTGTATAGCGCGTCAAGGATATATCATGATTGATCTACCGGGTTGTTCCCTCAATATAGAATTACATACAACATACGGACATAGACGGCATTTTATATGTCCAACTATACTGGTGTTAAAAAAAAAATACATGTATTTCGCCAGAAGACCATCGTGGCCATGACACATATCATTGTGTTCAGTCGAATAAAAAATGTCCAGGAGTATTTAGAGATGGGATTCTCAAGTTTAATAATGAAACTTAGGTAGGGTGGCATTTTTGCAGTAATACCTATAACATACTAAGAATTAAACAGCAGCCGGGCATCACTTTCCCCACATTTTTGTTATGTTAGTCACATAAGCCCAGGACAAAGCCTCTTCCAAATAGATTCAATTCAGGATTTCTACACACGACATAGATACACCCACAATGACAACGTGAATTTCTACATCCACTACACCTCCACAGATGACAACGTGAATTCTACAAGCACGACACGCCATCCCCATAATGACAACGTTAATTCTATCACATAAATCGACACCACCGGCCATAATGACAACGTGAATTCTAGGCACATGACGACGCCTAATATGACAACGTGAATTCTATTCTACGACACACTATACCTCCCTACACTGACCACGTGAATTCGACAACGAGCGACAGACTCACGCATATGACAACGGTAATTCTAGCACACACAACCCATAACGGACAATGTGAATTCTACGGACCCAGACATGTCAACTACGACATTCACGCCCAATCTGACAATGTGAATTCAACACACGACAACCACCTCCAAATGACAATGGGAATCTCTGACACACGACACCCAGCCATAATTATGAATCTAACGACGTGTATTCTGACAAGGCAACAGATACGACACGGCCACTAATTAAATGGGAATTCATACACTAGCGACACCCATATGACCACGTGAATATCTACATAAGCATCGAATACCTCCCCCATAATGACAAGCGGGTGAAGTCTTAACCTCACTACCACCGCCCATATGGACTTAAATTGGAAATTCTACCACGACATCCCCATAATGACAACGGAATTCTACACACCTACACCCCCTAATGACAATGTGAATTCTAGGCACCGCTACCCATCGTACCATAAATGAACTAATGTGAATTCATCACAACTGCTCAGCACGACCTTTAATATCCATGTAAATTCTACAAAACCACCCTGACAAAGCTATCCGCCATAATGCCTAATGTGAATTCTAGTCATAATGGGCATCCACCTACAAATAAAAGTCACCATAACCAACTAATGACACCCACTACGCAGCTTCAAAAGTAAATGACAACCGGTGTACTTTCTCCAGACCGCACCCCATAATGAGCTAAACGTGATTCTTAGGACACACGACACCAGCTCGATAATGACAAATGTGAAATTCTAACACAGACACCCCATAATGACAATGTGAATTCTACACACAGACACCCCATAATGACAAAATGTGGAATTCGACAGCACAACACCGCACATAATGATAATTGTGGAATTCTACCACACACCGCATAATGATAATTGGATTCTACACTCGACTAACTGCGCGCTCATAACTGACGGATGTGAATTCTACCCGCAGCACGACACCCTCGGATATGACAATGTGAATTCACACATGACCAACCCCTGAATATAACAATGGGTAATTCTACATCACGACACGCTGCTCTGCCCCCCCATAGTGACACGTGAATCTACCCACGAGCACCCCATAATACGGTAATGTGAATTCTAGCCCACACTACCCACCATAATGACTAATGTGAATTCTGACACACGACACTCCCATATGACAATTGATTCTACAGCACTACAGCCCTCCGCGTAATTACATCATAGTGCAGTCTACAACACGCGACAGCCGTAGCCATCAAATTCTACCGTGAATCTACAACGGCCCGACGACTCCCAATAATGCACCGGGAATTCTAGCTACACTCACACGCGCGCACAATGAACAACGTGACGATTCTACAAACACACGCACCCCATAATGACGAATGTAATTCTACACACGAGCACCCATAATGGACACGTGAATTTCTCCACACACACCCGCATAATGAACTAACGTGATATTCTACAACACTAACACGCCTATAAAATGACAATGGAAGTCTATCAACATTACCCGGACCCTAATGACTAGCGTGGGGATTACTTTACACACTACCCCCTAAACCGACCCACCCCTATTGACAATACGTAATTCTACAACACGAGCACCACGCCCATAATGACACTAGTGAATTCTACAACAGACACACCCCATAAATGACAATGTGAATTCTACACATGACAGACGACACTTTCGATGTTGTGTTGCTCCTGCAGCTTGGACATGAGGGCCACTTCCTGTCTCTGTGCTTCCTGTAGGAGCTGCTCATTAACAAAATCGCTCATCGCGTCTCTGCTTGTCTCGGTATATGTCTTTGCAAAGAACTTCTGAGATCTGGGGATGAAACCTTCAATTGAACAGAAATACAAACAATGGGTCATATTTTTTCTTTGTAAACCAGTCACATGGTAGAGAAAACTTGCCACAGTCTACATGGCTCATGGTCTACACGGGTCATCCTCTACATGGCTCATGGTCTACATGGGTCACCCTCTACATGGCCCATGGTCTACACGGGTCAACCTCTACATGGCCCTGGTCTAATGGGTCCCCCTCGTACAATGGACCAAATGGTCTACACGGGTTCACCCTCCCATGCGTGCCATGGTCTACATACAAACGTCCTCCTAATGTTGCCCATGGTCTACATGGGTCCACCCTCCCTCACAATTGGCACCGTGGTCTACACGGGTCATCCTCTACATGGCTCATGGTCTACACGGGCCACAGTCTATATAGCTCCCACTCTCCATGGCCGATGGTCCCTACACAGGCCACATCTACATAGTCCATTGTCTACAGGGGTCAGCGCTCTACATGGGACAATGGTCTATACAGGTCCAACCCTTACATGGCCCATGGTCTACTTGGTCACCCTCTACATAGGCCCATGGTCTACAGGGGTCACCTCTACATGACCTGGTCTACATGGGTCACCCTCCACATGGTCCATTGTCTACATGGGCCGCAGTCTACACAGCTCACACTCTTCATGGCTGATGGTCTACACAGGCCACAGTCTACATGGTCTACATGGGTCACCCTCTACATGGCCAATGGTCTACATGGGTCACCCTCTACAGGGGTCACCCTCTACATGGCCAATGGTCTACATGGGTCACCCTCTACATGGTCCATTGTCTACATGGGCCGCAGTCTACACAGCTCACACTCTTCATGGCCCATGGTCTACACAGGCCACAGCCTACACATCGCATACTCTTCATGGCTGATGGTCTACACCATCACCATATTATACTTATTATTATCATCATTATTATTATTATTATCATTATTATCATTATCATTATTATAATTATTATCTTAATTATTATTATTATTATTATTATCATTACAATTAGCATTATATTATTATTATGATATTATCATTGATTATTAATTATATTTTTATTATTCTCAATTATTATCATTATCATTATTATTATCTATTAGTCATTATTATTTATTATTATAGTATCATTATTATTATTATTATTATTGTTATTATTATTATTATTATTATTTTATTATTATTGTTATTAATTTTAATTCTTAATCATTAATCATTATCATTATCATTATCATTATTCTTATTATTATTATTATCATTTCATTATTATTTATCAATTATCATTATTATTATTATTATTATTATTAATTATTCTTATCATTATTATTATGTATTTTATACTAATCATATCAGTATCATTATTATTATTCTATGATTATTAATTATTATGATTTTATTATTTATTCATTATTTATCATTATCATTTTATTATTATTATCATTTTATTATTATTATTATTATCCATTTTTATCATTATTATATTATTAGATTTAATTATTATTAATTATTATTATCATTATTATGTAATTATTAATTATTGGTTTATTATTATTATTATCATTATTATTATTATTATATTTTATCAATTTCAGTATTATTAATTATTCTCAAGTATCATTATTTTATTATTATTATTAGCATTATATTATTATTATTATTATCATTATTAAATTATCTTATTATTATTTCATTATCATTATATTATCATTAATCATTATCATTAATCATTATTATTATTAGTATTATTATTATTATCATTATTCTTCTTATCTGTTATTCTTATTATTATTATTATCATTATTATATTATTTTATTATTATTATAATTATTATTAGCATTCACTTCATTCATTATTATCCTTATTAGTATTATTATTGTTTCTTATTCTTATTCTTCCTTATTATTATTCTTATCATTTCCATTATTGTTATTGTATATTATTACTTATGATTATTATTATTATTATTATTTATTATCATTACATATTATTATTATTATTATTATCATTATTATTATTATTATTATTATTATTCTGTTATCCATTATCAGCACATCATCATCAATCATCAATCATCATCATCATCAAATCATCGTCGTCGTCCGTCGTCCGTCGTCGTCGTCAATCGTCATTCCGGTCAGCATCATCATCATATCATCTTCATCATCAATATAATCACAATCAATCATCATCATCATCATCATCATCATTATTATTATTATTATTATTATTATTATTATTGTACCGGTGTATCCTGGGATCATGCTAATGGTCAGTCTCTGGTCCCCCAGTTGCCTCTTCCTCCTCACTGGATCCTGGGGATGTTCCAGGGGTCTGTGGTTGGGGGAAGGGGAAGGTCCGGACTGTAGAACCAGGTGCCTGGACCTCTTGATGTTGGGACTGGTCAGGAGTTGCCCTGTGAGCTGTCCATAGGTTTTACCCAAATTGTATTTGAACTGAGGACAATATCCACTGTACCTGCAATGGCAGAGAATGGGTTAATTAATTAATTAATTATGAATAATAATGACGCTTACAATAACGCTAAATTAGTGTCATTTCACTAATGACTAGAGTTACCCTTATTGGTCCAGATTCTGGTGGTGATCTCTATGGGCTGTGAAGGGGATTTACCAGTAGATGGCGGTGTTGCTCCATTAAAGGAGAATTACTGTGCGTGGGAAGGATTTTAGAAATAGTTCCTGGGTCTCTAATACAGGAGGGCCCATGGAACTAAACCTGGCAGATGAAAACTGTACGTTCTGTAGCTCCTCAATGAAACAATATTGGGCGGTAGGGGAAATCAATCCGACCTCCCTTCCCCAGGTACTTTTCTTTTTTAAAAGTCATTTTTTTTACAAACGTAAAGTTTTCGGCTTTAAAAATAGATAATTTCCATCCTTTCCCTTATGCCCCTCTAACAATCAGAAACCCTCTACCAGCCCCATTCACTGTACCCATGTCTCCTACTATATCCACCTCCCATTGTGTCTTTACACTGCCAGTCCCACTGTCCCTATGGTCGTGTTATGTAGACGGGGCTAGTGAATTATTTCCAGTTACTGGGGGGTAATTGTCACTGAGAAACCATATTTCCCCTTTAATCCCAGATAAGTAGCTATATGCAGGTATATGTAGGTAAGTCCATGTACGTGCTGATCCATTCATCCTATAAACATTAATATTACAGAAACACTGTCCATTTTACCAGGTAACGATGACTCACCTGCATTGTTACAGACAGGTAGGTGCAGGTCGGGTGCGAGACTTAAAGTGTTTTGGTTTGGTCAATTCTGTGTTTGGCACTTATGTACACTCAGCCCTGCAGGCTACAGTTGGTATCCAAGGTGACACACACACACACACACAGCCACACACAGCCCGCAGCTACTGACACTGACAGACAATCCCAAATATAAAGCACCAATCACAGGGCACCTGTCTGCATATAAAGATCTCATTTACCTTTATAAACATATTACATATTACTGTATGCACATATAACATATAACTGTAAACACGTATTGCAAATAATCAGCTCTGATTACCCGTCTATCGATTACATTTAGCTGTCCCCAAGCATGGCGATTACCTTTGTCTTAATTGCGTTCTTCTACATCACATTCCCTATAAGCACTGATTACGCGTTTCTTGATAACAATTACCTGCGTCAAAGTCCTAACCAGAGCTGATTACCTATCTCTATTGTATAAAATATAGCATGCGCGCTGTAGTTAATCAGAACATGGATACGGTCGGGACCTCTCAGTGTGACAGTGGATATCCGTGTAAAAAGGCATGTTTCTTCCATATTAGTTCTTGGCTCAACAGGCATTGATTGAAGAATGAAAGGTAAGGATTTTAACGCGATACCCCACCGTAGGCGAGAGAGTACACATATATCTCACTATATAATACACTAACCCTCCCACAATTCCCTTTATAGTTAGCAACTTTAGATACACACTATGGAGCTGGGATGTGAGGTAAGGATTAAACTACACTACATGGTGGGGCCAGTAGTTGGGGGGATTATAGTTTTGGGGGTGGACATGCCCTTTAATTAACATTGAAATGAGAAATTTACATTGAAATCTAGACAGTTCAGAAAGTGGGGGCCAGGTAGTGCCCCTTTAAGTTGATACAAAAAAAAAAAAAAAAAAAAAAAACCAAAACAGGCCATACTTAGAGCAGGCAATGACTATTTAAAAAACAAGACAAAGCACATGAGGAAAAACAAAAATGACAATCTTTCATTAATTATTGCAAACTTTAAACTTAAATTCCCCCCTGGCATCTTTTACAAGAAAAAAAAAAAAAGTTAAGTTTTAAAGATTAACAAAAAAGTTGTTATCTCAAGGAATTGGCCCCCCCCTCCCCCCCCCCCAAAAGGGGATTCTCTTTCTTTTATTTTGGCTAAAACTACAGGGCCCCCCAACCATACCTTTACCCACCTTTTGATTTAAAAGGGGGAAAAACTCTGGGTCTCCAAAAGAAAAACCCAAAGTTGGAGTTTAAAAATGGGGGGAAAAAGGGTTTCAAAGGTTTCCTTACCTTAAAAACAAAAAAACGAGGCCATCAACAAAAACCACCTCTCTTATTGTTGCTCCCACAAGGCCCCAAAAGATATGTACAGGAAAATTTTGGGGGGGAACTGGGACCAGGGAAAAAAAAGTTAATTTGGGTGGGGGAGCTGGGGAAACATTGTTTGAACATTTCCTTACAAAGGGCTTTTCGTGGCACAGTTTTGCCGCCGGCGAAGCACAAGGGCCTCAGGGGGGGATCCCCTCAGTTGTGTGAGGGAGGACAGGGGGAAGGTCCCCCCCTCCTTTTCCCATCTTGGCGGGTTGGGGAAAAGAAACCTGGCAAGCTTTTGCAGAAGAAAGGTTTTAAAAGGGTAAATTCTTACAGGACCGTTCCCTCTTTCCCCACTATGTGAAACCCCCCCCAGCCTTTTTTCAGGCCTGTCAGGTTCTTCAACCTGGTTCTCCACTGTTCCTCACTCTGCCTGAAAAAAAAAGGCTTGTTTTCCCCACAGGAGTTTTTTGGGGGGGAAGGGGGCCGTTTTTCCTGGGGGGGGGTTTGGTCAGGGGGGGTTGGTTTCCAAAGGTGGGCCCACAGCCACCTGTGAGGGCCAAAGGGACGGGGGGGCTTAGGGGGGGGCACTTGTGTTGTAAAAAAAACTTTTATTACAAAGGGGGGAAAAGAAAAAGGTGGGGGGTTACATATGTGGGTTTCTATTACGTGTAAAAAATTATTTTAAAAGGGGGGGAATTGTTGGGAGGGGTTTTGTGTTTATTTTAATAAAGTGTAAAACCCCACTAATTAAAGGGGGGTTTGAAATTGTTGGGGGGGCTTATGTGTTTTTATAAAAGTGGGTAAACTATTTAAAGGGGAAAGGGGTGGAGGGTATGTGTATACTATAAAAAGTGTAAAAAAAAAAACTATTAAAGGGGGGAAAATGGTGGGGGAGGGTATGGTGTTTTCTATAAAGGTAAAAAACTATTAAAGGGTAATTTGGTTGGGGGAGGTATGTGGTGGTTTTCTATTAAGTTGTAAAAAAAAAAAAAAAAAACTATAAAGGGGTAAAGTGTTGAGGGGTATGTTGTTTCTATAAAAAAGGTAAAATTATTAAAGGGGGAATGTTGGGCGGGGTTTTGTTGTTTTCTATTTTTAAAAGTTGTAAAAAAAAAAAACTATTAAAAAGGGGGAAATTGGGTTGGGGAGGGTATTTGTGTTTTCTATAAAGTGTAAAAAAAAAAAAAAAAAAAAAAAACTATTAAAGGGGCAAGGTTTTTCCTTTTGGGGTTGGAGGGTATTGGTATCCTATTAAAAGTGTAAAAAAAACTTATTTAAAGGGGAAGAAGGTTGGAGGGAATGTGTTTTCTATAAGTTTGTAAAAAAAAAAAAACTAATTAAAGGGGGGAATGGTTGGAAGGGTATTTTGTGTAAAATCTATAAAAGTGTAAAAAAAAACTAGTCCCCAAAGGGGGGGAATGTTGGAGGGGTATGTGTTTCTATAAGTGTAAAAAACTTATTAAAAGGGGGGTTTGAAAAAGTTGGGCAGGGGTATTGTGTTTCTATAAGGTGTAACAAAAAAACTATTAAAGGGGGAATGTTGGGAGGGTATTGGGTGTTTTCTATTAAAATTTTTTGTAAAAAAAACTATTACAAGGGGTTAAAAATGGTTGGGAGGGGTATGGGGTTTTTTCTATAAAAGGTGTAAACTATTAAAAAAAGGGTGAAATGTTGGAGGGTTTTTCTGTGTGTCTATTAAAGTGTAAATATTAAAAAGGGGAAATGGTTGGCAGGTTTTATGGTTTAATTTTTATTAAAAATGTAAAACTATTTAAAAAAAGGGGTATGTTTGGTGGGAGGGGTATTGGTGGTTTCTATAAAGGTGTTTTAAAACTATTAAAGGGGTAATTTGTTTGGGAGGGTTATTTGTTATTATTCTATTTAAGTGTTAAACTATTAAAAAAGGGGGTAAATTGTTGGGAGGGGTATTGGTTGTTCTTTTAAGTGGTAAACTATTTAAAGGGGGGGGGGAATGTTGGGAGGGTATGTGTTTCATAAAGTGTTAAACTATTTAAAAAAAAAAAGGGAATTAAATGGTTGGGGAGGGGTAATGGGTTTTCTATAAATAAGTGTTTTAATTATTTAAAAGGGGGTTTAGGGTTAAATGGGTTGGAAGAGTTATTTGTGTGTCTAATAAAAAGTTTGAAAAAACTAATTAAAAAGGGGGGAATGTTGGGAGGGTATTGTGTTTTCTATATTGGGTGTAAAAAAAACAAAAAACTATTTAAAAGGGAGTTTGGGGGGAGGGGTATGTGTTTTCTTTAGGCAGTGTTGTAAACCTATTAAAGGGAAGTTTAAATTGTTGGGAGGGGTATTGTGTTTTCTAGGAAGTTGTAAAAAAACTTATTAAATCCTGTGGGGTTTTGAATAATGGAAGGGTTATTATTATAATCTTAAAGTGTAAAACAAAACTATTAAAAAGGTTTTTTGGAATGTTTTTTTGGGGAAGGAGGAGTATGTGGTTTCTATAAAGTGTAATTATTTAAAGGGGTTAATGGTTTGGAGGGGTATGTGTGGTCTATAAAGGTGGGAAACTATTAAAAAAAAAGGGAGGGGAATTGTTGGGGAGGGGGTAATTGTGTTTTTTCTATTGTAAGTTGTAAACTATTAAAGGGGTGGGTTGATGTTGGAAAGGTTATTGTGTTTCCTATAAGTGTATCTTATTTAAACATGGGTAATGTGAGGAGGGGTATGTGTTTTATACGTTTGTAAACTAATTTAAAATCTGAAAATGTTGAAAGGGTATGGTGTGTCTTAAAGGTTGCTAAACTATTGTTAAAGGGGGTGGGGTGAAATTTATTGGGTGAGGGTATGTGTTTTTATAAAGGTAAACTTATTTTAAAAAAAAAGGGGTTGATGTTGGAGGGTATGTTGGTTTTCTATAAAGTGTTTTTTCTGGTTGTATTTTCCAAAATTTAGAAATTCAAACTGGGGGAAACTTGAAAATTGTTAAGTGTCCTTGAAAAAGGGAACGTTTCGTAAGGGTCATCCGACTGGGGGGGCCTTTTTCTCCAATTTCAGGAATGACTTGTTAACCAAGAAAAAAATCTGTGGAATTATTTTTTTGTACCCTGGGGGAAAAAATCCCCCCAATTAAGGTGCATTATTTTCAAAACAAAAAGCAAGGGTGGGTTAAGGGGTTTTTGGTGATTAGGGATTAGTTGGGGCTAAGAAGGTGGTTATTAGGAAAAAAAAAAACGCCAGATTAAGGGTGTATAAAAAAACAAGCCATTGTAACATTTGGGCAGGGGGGGGGACCCAGTTGGGGTCGGGGGAACCCCCCCCAAACCTTCATGTAGGCCTTGGGGTGTCTTTATTTTTTTCACATAAAAATGGGCCTCCCTTAAAAAAACCAAACACCTCTTCTTGGGTTGAAAAAACCCAGTTCCACGGGTTTTCCCTTGTCGCCATAGTGTTAAAAAACCCCCCCCCCCATGTTTACAATCTTTCCAAAAGGTTTATGGTTCCCTTTATCCTTAAGGGGATTTGCAAGGGGGATTAACACGGGCTTGAGTTCCTTGGGACCCGAGGAAATTGGGCTCTTTTCTTGGCCTGGGGGCATTACGTTGGGATGGGCAAGTTTTTTGCTTGTTTGGTCTCCCCCAAACATCCCCCTTCCCCCCCCCCCCCCAAATCAGGGAAGCATTCTTCCCACTGGCAAACTGGGCCCCACCGCAATTTAATTGATGTCGGGTTTTCTTGTGTTTTTGGGTTAATTGGGGTCTTTTTGGAAATGTTTGACCCAATTGGCTTGCCCTCAAAGTGTGTTGGGTTTGGTTTTAAAGCAAGGGAACATTTTTTTGGGATTACGGAATGTTTTTTTGGGAAAATTCTTTCTTTTTAAATTTTCCTCGGGACCCCCCTGGCTTTACTAGGGGGATTTGGGTGTGTGGGGGGGGGGGGGACCATGTTTTCCTTTTTCCTCCTTTGTCTTGCTTTTTTTCCCCTTTCCACTGTTGGTAATTTGTGGTTTCTTTTTCTTTTTCTTTTTCTACTTTTTCTTTTGAACAAAAAAAAGGGCCCCCAGGTTCTGGTGATATCCCACCAGTTTTAAAAAGGGTGGCTCCTTTTCTTTGGAGGGATGGTTTCATTTCTTTTAAGGCCTTCGCCTCTGTTTGCTAGGTTGGGGGGGATGTCTCGGCTCTTGGTGTTTTTGCCAGGGGGTTCTGATGACCACCCCAGGGCTTGTGATTTCTAAAAGGGGGTGGGTGGGAGTTTCAAAAAAAACATCCCAAATACTTGGGATCCTGTGTGTGTTGGTTTTCTGTTAAAACCACTCTAACTTCCAAGTTACCCCATTTTTCCCTTAAAAAAAAACAACTCTTACCAAGCAAAGGGTCCAAAGGAAAAGCCAAGTTTGCTTGTTTTGTTTTGTACCTCTTCCCTTGTGAATTTAAATGGTTTTTGGTCCCCACCGCCATTAATTGTGTTTCTGTGAAAAAGCCAGTTGTAAACTTCCTTCTTGGGGTGGGATTTTAAAAAAAACCCAGGTTGTCATCAAAAAACCATTATCCTTGAAAAAAAACCAGTGGTTTTTTTTGCTGGGTGCTATGCCCTTAAAAAAAAGGTATAAGCGCCCTCTGTTTTTTCTTACCCTCCCTTCCATGTAAAGGTTGGGCCCACAAATGGGGTGCAAAAAAAAAACTGGGGAAGAATTCCCATTAAAGCCACATCGATGTTTTTTGCTTATAAGGGAAAAAACTTATTTTTTTTCCTGTATTTTGAAAAAATTTTAGGGATTGTATTCACAAGGGGCACAAAGTCCAAACCCCCCCCCCCCACAAAGGCGGCAAAAAAAAAAAAAAAAAAACACCAAAAACTGTTCCTGGGTTGAGATCAGTTTTTCTGCTGGTTAAAGAGTGCTGGGTTCCTTTTTTTTTTGGGCCCAAGGCCGTTTTTCCTCACCCATTTGTCAAAACAAGCCTTCCTTTGGTGGTTTTATTACTAGTTTGGAAGAGAGGGAAAGTCAACATCATAGGGGGGGGGGCTCACCCCCCCCCCCCCCCCCCACACCAATAAGTCTTTTTTTTTTTTTTTTTTTCTAACCCCAACCCAGGAGTTTTTACTTATAAATCTTTGTTCCAAAATCTGGTTGGTTAAAAATTTTCCTGAGGAGGTTTCGGGATTGTGATGCTTAGAAAACACTTCCCAAAACCAAAAATTGGGTTCCTAAGATGTAAAGGCTAGATTAAATTTTTGCCCCACCTTTTGTATGTTGCAGAAAGCTTTGATGCTTTGCCTTGGACTTATAGGTTGTCTTAGTGGGGGGCCCCCTTTTCCTTATTGGTATTCTTTTGGGAGGTCCATATTATTGCAATGGGATGTGGCCTTTTCACCAGGGGTAGAAGGGCCGGATTTGAATACAATTGTCTTTCATGGCTTTATTCCTTTTTTTTTTTTTTTGAAAAAGCTGGTTTTTGTAGTAAAGGGTCTATGGGGACTCCTTTATTGTAACAAGGCTGGGTGGGGGATCCCTTGTTAAAAGGCCTCATATGGTGTTTTGTTATCGGGCCAGGGGAGAATGTTTCACCTTATTCAATGGGTTTAAGTCTGAGGTGGTTGATGTAAACCACTTGTGGGGCAATCTTTCCTTTAAATCTGCCCGGTAGAATGGTTGATTTACTGGAAAAATCTTTCTTTTGAGGGGATTGTTAAAGGCTCTTCTTTTCCTTTGTGTAGTTCAGGGGTTAGATGTTTTCTTTTTTTTTCTTTTTTTGAAAAGGGGGGAGGTTTAAAGCACTGGCTTAGGGCTGTGCAGGATACCTTTAAGGCGAAGGGTTTGTTCTGCCTACATCTTGTTTTGGGATACCTTATTTTTACTGTGGATTAAGAGGCTTTGTGGGCTGCTATATATCCACCCCACAGGATGGGGCTTTACAGGAGGTGAATTGGCAAAAATTCAAGCCCCTTTACCAAGGGGGGACATTCCAATTTCTGGGCTGGGGTCAGGGGTTCCTTTGTTAAGCACAAGTTTTCTCACCCATTCCTTTCCCCTTGGTTTGATGAAAGTTGACAAAAAAAAAAAACTTCCCCCTCCTTTGGTAATCCAAAGGTAGTTGTTCTCTTTGGGGGTGGTTTGGGGATGGGGAACCCAAAAATTTAGAGGACCCCCCAAAAAGAAAACTTTGTTCTGTTGCCTTTTGTTGACCTTTACAGTTGATGGGAGGGGGAAAAAAGGCTGTGCTTGTTTTGGTTTTGGGACCCTCCAATCCCCACATTCTGTTCCCAAGATGGGGACACAGCGTAGCTGTTTTTTTGAGGCCAGTTTCTGTTTCTAGGTTGACTAATTTGTTGTTGGGCATTAAAAAGCAATCGGACTGTTTTTTAAAAAAATTGTGTCTGTCGTTAACCCGTTCACTTAGGATTCCCCTGTGTTTGAGCCTTTTTTGCATACCGTTTGGGCTCTTGGATGCCTTTTAAAATGTGGAAATCAGGAACGTTATTTACTTTCATGGGTTACTAACCCTTTGTTGGTTCTTGCCATCGGAGGTTTAAATTCTTCAAAGAAAAACTTACAAATTTCCAAAAGTTCCAGTGCATTCTTAATGTGGGGGAAATACAACAGGATATTTTACCATTTGGAACCTGGGATGAATTGAAGAAACAAACCTTCCCCCACAAGGCCATATTTAATAAATCAAAAAGTGTTGTGGAAAGGGGGGGGGAAAAAACAAAAAAACCCCTTTCAAAACTTGTACGGGCATTATATGAAAAGACAATTGCAAGGGAAAAAAAAATTGGCCAGGGGGGGGACTAACAGAAAAAAAAAAAAACCCCCACCCTTTGCCGATCAATTGTTAAAAAACCTTCCATGATGCAAGGACAAAACAAAAAAAGGGGGGGTGATAGTTACCATTGTGCAGTATTTACGTTCTGGATTTCCACGTGTTTAAAAAAAAAAGGCCATTCCGAGCCACAAAACCAGAATACTGGCAAAAAAAAAAAGGCTTCAAAAAAAACAAACAAACCAACAGCTTTCTAAATGAAAACGGGGGACGACAGGGGGGAACACCATTTTTACAAAGTTCGATTTGGCTCCTGTTAATGCACAAAAAACAAATTAGTCAAAACAACTAGAACAAGGAAACCCACTGGCCTCAAACAGGCTTTACCTGGTGGGTCCCCCATGTCTGGGGAAAAAAGAGTGATTGTTGGGTTCCACCCCCAAAAAAAAACAAAGCCACAGCTTTCTCATGCACTGGTAAGGGGGAGGGCAAAACCAAAAGGCAAAAAAAAGAAAAAAAACAAAAAGAATCTCTTTATTTTCTGTTTCCATCCCAAGAAAAAAAATTGACACCCCCAAAAAAAGGTGAAAAAAAACAAAAAACTTCCTTGGATTTACAAAAAAAATTTTTTTTTTTTTGGGAAGGGAAAAGTTTGTCACTTCATCAAAACCCAAAGAAGGGAAAATGGGTTGGAAGGGAAAAAAAAAAAACTTGTTTAACAGGGGGGGGACCTGACCCCAGCACAGAAAAATGGGAAAGTCCTTTGGTTTAAGGGCTTGGGGGTTGAATTTGCCATCACCCCTAAAAAAGGGGGCCAAATTTCCCTTTTGTGGTGGGGATTAATTAGTAAAGGGCAAGCCACAGAAAAGGCCTTTCTTATTTCCACCAAGTAAATTTAAAAAGTTATCACAGAGTGAGCCCAGGGAAACAAAAACTTCGCATTAACAGGTTAAATCTTTGCCAGCCCTTTAGGCCAGTGCTAAAAAAAAAAAAAAAACTTCCCTTTCATCTAACCTGGGACTTTACCACAGGAAAAGTTTTATAAGGGCCGCCTTTAAAAAACCACCCTCAAGGAAAAAAGAATTTCCCAAAGGTTAATTCACCCATTTCTAACCGGCCCAGGATTAAAAGGAAGGGGATGCACAGGTGGTTACCCCCCCCCCCCCCCCCCCCCACAAAACCCCCCCCCCCCCCCCCCTTTTCAGAACTTTAACCATTTGATAAAAGGTTGGGGGGACCATTTGCTTCCCTGGACGGATTAAAAACACCCCCCCCCCCCCACACATTATTGGAGGGGCTTTCTTTAAACAAAAAAAAGGGGATCCCAACCAAGCCGGTTTACAAAGAAAAAAAGGGAAGTCACATAGACCGTTACTTTTACAAACAGGCTTTTTTCCAAAAAAGGTTTAAAAAAGCCATTGGACCGGAGGGCAAGTAATTTTCAATCGCCTTCTAACCTTTTGGGTGGAGGCACATTTTCCATTGCATTATATGGGAGACTTCCCAAAAAAGATTAACATTAAGGAAGGGGGCCCCACTTAAGACCTATTAGGTCAAGCAGCATTTTCCAAAAACTCTGTAAAAAAACATACAAAGGGGTGGCAAAAAAAATATCTTTAAAAGCTTAAAACATTTTCTTTTTAGGGGGGGGGGGGAACCTTTGGTGTGGGGGGAAATTCTTAAAAGCATTCCCTCCCCCACAATTCCAGAAAATAACTCCTTCAAGGAAATTTTCACCAAAACAACCAAGATTGAAAGGATATAGGTCAACTCGGTTTGTAGAAAGAAAAAAAACTATGGTGTCCTATGATGTTTTTGGACTTCTCTTCTTCCCAACCTTGGTATTACCCCACCAAGAGGGAGGTTTCTAGGCTTGTGGGGGACATTGGTTTGAGGGGAAAAAAAAAAAACGGGCTGGCAAAACAAGACAGCCCACCTTTACCAAGCCAGAAAAAAAAACTGAATTCTTCAAAAACCCAGAAAAAAAACAGGGTGTTTCCCCTTGGTTTGGGGGGCAACTTGTGCCCTGTTGAATACCCCACCATTAATTTCAAAAATTACAGGGAATAAAGGTTCTCATTAAAGCAAAAAAACAAAGGGGCCTTGTTTTGTTTTTGGCTATGGGAATTTTTTCTCTTCCCAGTTTTTCCAAACCTATGTTGGCCAAAAAAACCTTACATGGAAGGGAGGTTAGAAAAAAAAAAAAAAAAAACAGAGGGCGACTTAATTACCTTTTAAAGGGTTGGCATTTAGGCCAACCCAGGGCCACTGGTTCAAGATATTGGTTGATGGGGGGGGGGGGGGGGAACCAACCCTTGGGTTAAAGGTGAAAAAAAAAAAAATTTCCACCCAGGAGGAAAAGTTTTACAAGCTTTTCTACAGGAAAACCCACAATTTAATGCTTGTGGGGACCCAAAAAAAAAACATTAAAAATTCACAAAAGGGAAAGGGTACCAAAACAAAAACAAAAAAAACTGGGGGCTTTCTTGGGGGACTTTGCTTTGGGTTAGAAAAGTTAAAGGGAAAAAAAAAAATGGTTATTTAAAAACGGGAAAGTAGGAGGTTACAGAAAAAACCAACACACCCCACCAGAATTTTCCCCAGTTAAAATTGGATGTTTTTGAAACTCTCCCCCAACCCCTTTAGATTCCACCCACAAAGCGGGGTGTCATCAATTTTTTGGGACCCGTGGCCAAAAACACAAGACCGGAGTGGGAAACACATTTTTCCCCCACCTAGCACAAAAAAGAAGGGAAGGGCTTTAAAGAAAAATTTGGCAAAAAACCCCCCCCCCCCCACATCTCAAGGATTTTGGGGAGCCCTTTAAAAAAAACTTGGTGGGAATTATTTTTTTTTTTCCCCCAGGACTGGGGCCTTGTTCAAAAAAAGAAAGGTACTAAGGAAAAAAGAAAAAAGAAAACAAAAAATTACCAAAAAAACAGTGGAAGGGGAAAAAAAGGCAAGGACAGGAAGGAAAAAGAACATTGGGGGTCATTCCCCATAGTAGGCAGGGGGTTCTCCGAGAGGAAAATTTAAGAAAGATTTCAAAAAAAAAAAAAAACAATTTTTTCGGTAATTCCACTGTATGCTTTAAAACAAAAAACGGAAAAAAAAAAACCAAAACACCCCCCAACTGAGGGCCAGCCAATGGGTACATCCAAAAAGACCCACAAATACCAAAAAAAACACAAAGGGAAAAAAGCCGACATTTTTTTTCAAATTAATTTTGCGGTTTTGCAAGGTTGGCCATGGAAGAATTGCTCCTTGAATTGGTAGTGGGGGAGGGAACAAAAACAAAGCACAACTTGCCATCCCAAACGTTAATGGGCCCCAAAAGCCACAGGAAAAAAAAGAGGCACAATTCCTCGGGTTTTTCAGGGGGGACTTTCAAAAAGCCGGTGTATCTGGGGGCATCTTAAAGGGATAAAAAGGGGGATCATAAACCTTTGAAAAGATTGTTTAATGTTAACCATTTTTTTTTTCCTTTTGTTTGACTGTTTTAACAAAAAAAGGGAACGGACTTTTTGTTTTTTCCCAAGGCAGAGGTGTTAAGGAAGGGGCCATTTATGTTGGGAAAAATAAAGAAAACCCAAGGCCTAAAATAGAGGTGGGGGGGTTTTCCGGGACACCCAAAAAACTGTCTTGCCATGTAACAATGCTGTTTTAACACCTTTACTTCATGGGCGATTCCTATAACACCGGGGAATCTTAGCCAGGCGGTACTACCTCACATAAACGAGCCCTTAACACACCGTGGCTGTGATATGCTAATTGGGAATTTCTAAATCCAGGGTGGACATAATATGGGCCAAGGCGATTCTTGTTACAGGAGTCATTCTGGGAATTGAGAGAAGCCGCAAGAGATGCGGATGACTAGGCGAAGGGGACGTCTTCATCGATCGAAGCAATAATTTCAAGTGCCAGGTTGATCTAATTGATTACTAACTGATAATACCGATGACCTGGACGTAAATGAGGGGAACTTCAACAAAGCGATATTCTAATAAGTTGTAACTTTTATGTTTTAGAGGGGTCGATGTTGGTAAAGGGATAGGATTGTATTCTATCACGCTGTAACTATGTATAGGAGATGATTGTTGGTAGGGGGATAATGTGGTTCTATCAGTGTAACTAATTAAAACGGAATGTTGGGAGGGTTTGGGAAAATATGTTTTCTATCAAGTGTAACATTAAACGGGGTGGATGTTGGAGGTATGGTTATATATTAAAAATGTAACTATTAAAGGGGAAGGAATAGGGTTGGAGGGTGAGGTGTGTTTTCTATAGTGTACTATTAAAGGGGTGATGTAGACGGGAGGTATATGTTATGGTCTTCATCAGTGTTATTATTAATACGGGGAGCATTTGGGGGGTATAGTTGGTTTCTATAAGTGTACGTATTATCAGGGGGGTGATGTTGGGCGGGTAATGTTTATCTATAGGGAAGTGTAACTATTAAAGGGTGGAAATGTTGGATGGTAGTTGTGGGTGGGGTCATCTGTTAGTAAGTACCTATTAAAGAGGGGGGTGTAGGAGGGTATATTTTCTAATCAGTGTTATATTTAAGTGGGAATTTGTGGATGGTCATGTGTTGTTTTCTATTAGTGGTAACTATACAAAGGGGTGATGTAGGGAGGGGTATATGTTTGCACTACAGTGTACACTCATTAAAGGAGATGTTGGAGCGGTATGGTCTATGGCGTTAACGGGAATGTTGGTGGGTAAGTGTTTATTTAGTGTAACTATTAAAGGGGAATGGTTGGGGGAAGTGTTCTATAAGTGTACACTATTAAAGGGGAAGTGAGTATGGTCTGGATATAGGTATGGAGGGTAGGTGTTTTTCTATAAGTGTAACTATTTAAGGGGAATGTGGAGGGTATGTGTTCTTCTATAAGTGTAACCTATTAAATGGGAAAAATGTCTGAGGGTATGGCGTTCTATAAGTGTGTAACTTAAAGGGGTAAATGTTGTTGAGGGTATGGTTTTTCTATAAAGTAATATTAAAGGGGAATGTTGGAGGGTAGTGGTTTCTACTATAAGTGTAACTATTAAAGGGGAATGTTGGAGGGTATGTGTTTCTATAAGTGTAACTAACGGGGTAATGTTGGAGGGTTGGGATGTGTTTTCTTTTCTATAAGTTGTAACTATTAAAGGGTAATGTTGGAGGTATATTGGGTTGGTCTATAAGTGTAAACTATTAAAAGGGAATGTTGGAGGGTATGTGCTTCTTAAGTGTAACTATTAAAGGAGGGTGTAAATGTTGGAGGGTATGGTGGTTTCTAGTGTATTTTTCTATAAGTTTTAACTATTAAAAGGGAATGTTGGAGGGTATTGTTCTATAAGTGTAACTAGTAAAGGGAATGTTGGAGGGTATGTGTATCTATAAGGTAACCTATTTAAAGGGGAATTTGGAGGGTAGTTTTTTCTATAATTTAACTATTCAAGGGGTAATGTTGGAGGGTATGTGGATCTATAAGTGTAACATTAGTGTAACTATAAAGGGGTAGATGTTTGGAGGTATGTGTTTCTATAAGTGTAACTATTAAGAGGGGTAATGTTGGAGGGTAATGTGATTCTATTCAGGGGTAAATATTAAAGGGGAAATGTTGGAGGGTATGTGTTTTCTACTAAGTGTAACTATTACATAAAGGGTAAATTTGGAGGGTATGTGGACTCTATTTAGTGTACTATATAAGGGGAATTGTGGAGTGTATGTGTTTTCTATAAGGTGTAATTATTAAAGGGGTAATGTTGGAGGGGTATGTGTATCTATTAGTGTTAACTATAAAGGGAATGTTGGAGGGTATGTTCTATAAGTGTCACTATTAAAGTGCGTCATGTTTGGAGGGTGGTGTATCTATTAGTGTAACTATTAAAGAGGAATGTTGGAGTGTATTGTGTTTTCTATAAGTGTAACTATTAAAGGGTAATGTGGAGGTATGGTGTTCTATAAGTGTAACTGTTAAAGGGGTAATGTTGTGAGGCATGTGGTTTTCTATAAAGTGTAACTATTAAAGGGGTAATGTTGGAGGGTATGTGTATCTATTAGTGTAACTATTAAAGGGAATGTTGGAGGTATGTGTTGTCCTATACGTGTACTAACCTTAAAGGGGAATGTTGGAGGTATGTGTTTCTATAAGTGTAACTATTAAAGGGGAATGTTGGAAGGGTATTGGTTTTCCTATAGTGTAACTATTAACAGGGGTAATTGTTGGGAGGTATCGTGTTTTTTCTATAAGTGTAATTATTAAAGGGGAATGTTGGAGGGTCATGTGTTTTCTTAAGTGTAACTATTAAAGGGGAATGTTGGAAGGGTATGTGCTGTCTATAAGTTAACTATTAAAGGGGTAATGTGGAGGTGATGATGTGTTTTTCTACTTAAGTTTAACAGTAAAGGGGAATGTTGGAGGGTACTGGTTCTAGCAAGTGTAACTATCAAAGGGAATGTTGGGAGGTTCATGTGTATTCTATAAGTGTTAACTATTTAAGGGAATGTTGGAGGGTATGTTTTTTCTATAAGGTGTCACTATTAAAGGGGTGAATGTTTGGAGTGATGTGTGATCTATCAGTGTAAACTATTAAGTGTACTATTAAAGGGAGGTAATGTTGGAGGGTATGTGTATGTTTCTACAAGTGAACTATAAAGGGGTATGTGGAGGGTATGTGATAATCTATTAGTGTAACATTAAAGTGGGAATGTTGGAGGGTTATGTGTTTCTTATAAGTGTCCTATAAAGTAGGTATTTGGAGGTGTCGTGATCATTAGTGGTGTAACTATTAAAGGGAAGTTGGATTGATTGTTTTGAGTAAATAAGGAGGTATTTGGAGGGAGTTAATGTGTAGGTAGTTAGTGAATATACAGGGGTCAATGTTTGTTGGAGGTATGTGTTTTTCTTAAGTGTTAACTATTAAAGGGGGAGGTGTAATGTTTGGAGGGTGTGTTGTTTATCTATTATGTTGGTAATATTAAAAGGGGAGTTGAGGAGGTGTTTCTAAGTGAAACTGATTGGAAGCGGGGTGATGTGGAGGGAGTGTGGTTTTTTCTATAAGTGTAACTATTTAAAGGGGTAATATGTTGGAGGTGCTGGGTTGTTGTGTATCTTATAAGTGTAACTAGTAAAGGGAAGGGGTAATGTTGAGGGTATGTGTCTCTATGTTTGTAAACTATTAAGGGGAATGTTGGAGGGAGAGGGTATGGTTTTCTATTAGGCGTGTAACTATTAAAGGGGGCAAGATGTTTGGAGGCATGTGTTTTCTACTAGTGGTAACTCATTAAAGGGAGGGGTAATGTTGCGAGGGATGTGTAATCTATTAGTGTTACTATTAAAAAAGGGGGAATGTGTGGAGGGGGGCGTATGTGTTTCTATAAAGTGTAATATTAAAGGGGTAGGAGTGGAGGGGAATGTTTGGTGGGGTAGGTTGTCTCTTATAGTGTAACTATTAACGGGGTAAGGGAATGTTGGAGGTGTATCGTTTTCTATACGGTAACTATTAAGAGAGGGTAATGTTTGGAGGGGTATTGTGTTGGTTCTAATAAGTGTAAACTAATTAGGGCGGGGTAATGTTGGAGGGAGGTGTTTCTATAAGTGTAACTATTAAAGGGGAACTGTTGGAAGTGGTATGTGTTATCTATGTGTAACTTTTAAAGGGGTAATGCTTGGAGGCTGGTATTTACTAGGGTATGTGTTTCTAGTAAGTTGAGTAACTATAAAGGGTAATGTTGGAGAGGTATGTGTTTTCGATCATTGTAACTTTAAAGGGGAATGTTTTGGAGGGTATATGTGGTTATCTATTCGTGTGTACAATTAGTTACTTAAGGGATGTGTGGAGTGTTCAGTGTTTTTCTATAAGGTAATCTATTAAGGGAATGTTGGAGGAGTATGGTATTGTGTTTCTATCAGTGTAAACCTATTAAAAGGGGAATGTTGGAGGGCTGAATGTATTCCTATAAAGTTGTAACTATAAAGGGATGTTGGAGGTAATGTGTTTCTATAAGTTAATTATTAAGGGAATGTGGAGGGTATGTGTTTCTATATATGACTATAAAGGGGAAGTTGGAGTGGTAATGTGTTTCTATAAGTGTAACTATCTAAAGGAATGTGTGGGTATGTGTTTCTATAAGTGTAACTATTAAAGGGGAATGTTGGAGGGTATGTGTTTCTATCAGTGTAACTATAAAGGGGGGAATGTTGGGGGTATGTGTTCTAAGTGTAACTATTAAAGGGAATGTTGGGGGTTATTGTTATTTATAAGTGTAACTATAAAGGGAATGTTGGAGGGTATTGTTGTCTATCAGTGTAACTATTAAAGGGGAATTTGGAGGGTATGTGTTTCTTAAGGTAACTATTAAAGGAGGAATGTTGGAGTGTATGTGTTTCGATAAGTGTAACTATTAAAGGGGAATGTTGGAGGGTATGTTTTTCTATAAGTTGTAATATTAAAGGGGAATGTTGAGGTATGTGTTTCTATACAGTGTAACATATTAAAGGGGAATGTTGGGAGGGTATGTGTTATATAAGTGTAACTATTAAAGGGGTAATGGTGGAGGGATGTGTTTCTATAAGTTGTCAACTATTAAAGGGGTATGTTGGAGGGGGGGGATGGGTTGTTTACCTCATCAGTGTAACTATTAAAGGGGAATGTTGGAGGGTATGTGTCATTATTAGTGTAAACTATTAAAGGGGGAATGTTGGAAGGGTATGTGTTTTCTATAAGTGTAACTATAAAGGGGGAATGTTGGAGGGTATGTGTTCTATAAGTGTAACATTAAAGGGGAATGTTGGAGGGTATGTGGCATCTATTAGTGTAACTATTAAAGGGGAGGGAATTGGTGTGTATGTGTTTCTTAAGTGTACTATTAAAGGTAATGTGGGGGTATGTGTTTCTATAAGTGTAAACTATTAAAGGGGTAATGTTGGAGGGTATGTGTTCTATAAGTGTAAACTATTAAGGGGTAATGTTGGAGGTATGTGATCTATTCGTTATATTTTGGTGTAAATTAAAGGGATGTTGAGAGGGTATGTGTTCTTAAGTGTAACTATTAAAGGGGGAATGTTGGAGGGTGTTTTCTATAGTGTAATATTAAAGGGGGAGGGAAATGTTGGAGGGTATGTGTCATTAAGTGTAACTATTAAAGGGTAATGTTGGAGGTAGTATTTCTATTAAGTGTAACTATTAAAGGGAATGTTGGGTTGTATGGTCTTCTAAAGTGTAACTATTTAAGGGGAATGTTGGAGGTTATGTGTTTCTATAAGTGTAAATATAAAGGGGGTGGTTAATGTTGAGGGGGGTATGTTCTATAAGTGTAAAACTATTAAAGGGGTGGTGGTAATGTTGGAGGGTATGTGTATCTATTGTTGTGTAACTATTAAAAGGGAATGTTGGAGGTGTAGTGTTTCTTAAGTGTAACTTTAAAGGGGAATGTTGGAGGGTATGTGTTTCTATGTGTAACTATTAAAGGGGGAATGTTGGAGGGTATGTTTGTATCTATAGGTAACTATTAAAGTGAGAATGTGGAAGTGAAGGGATGTCTATAAGTGGTAACTATTAAAGGGGGAATGTTGGAGGTATGTGTTTCTAAAAGTGTAACTATAAAGGGGAATGTTGGAGGGTATGTGTTTCATAAGTGTAACTATTCAAAGGGGAATTGTTGGAGGGTATGTGTTTCTTAAGTGTAACTATTAAAGGGGGAATTGGGGGGTATGTGTATCTTAGTGTAACTATTAAAGGGGGAATGTTGGAGGTATGTGTTTCTATAAGTGTAAACTATTAAAGGGGAATGTTGGAGGGGTATTGTTTCTATAAGTGTAAACTATTAAAGGGGAATGTTGGAGGGTATGTGTTTCTATCAGTGTAACTATTAAAGGGGGAATGTTGGAGGGTATGTGCTATCTATAAGTTGTAACTATTAAAGGGAGAATGTTGGAGGTATGTGTTTCTAAAGTAAACTATTAAAGGGGAATGTTGAGGGTATTGTGTTTCTATAAGTGTAACTATTAAAGGGGAATAGTTGGAGGGTATGTGTTTCTAAAGTGTAACTATTAAAGGGGAATGTTGGGGTATGTGTTTCTATAAGTGAACGATTTAAGGGGGATGTTGGGAGGGTATGTGTTCTATATAGTGTAACTATTCAAAGGGAATGTTGGAGGGTATGTGTTTCTATAAGTGTAAAACTATAAAAGGGGTGAATTGTTGGAGGGGTATGGTTTCTTAGTGTAACTATTAAAGGGGGAATGTTGGATAGGGTATGTGTATCTATTAGTGTTAAACTATTAAAGGGGAAGTTGGAGGGTATGTGTTTTCTATAGTGAGTAACTATAAAGGGGGAAGGTTGGGGGTATGTGTATCTATAAGTGTAACTAGTTTAAAGGGGGAATGTTGGAGGGTATGTGTATCTATTAGTGTAACTATTAAAGGGGGAATGTTGGAGGGTATGTGTTCATATAGTGTAGACTAGTTAAAGGGGAATGTTTGGAGGGTATGTGTTCTATAAGTGTAACTATAAAGGGGGAATGTTGGAGGTGTATGTGTTTCTAGAAGTGTAACTTAAAGGGGAATGGGGAATGTGGAGGTGTATGTGTTCTATTAAGTGTAACTATTAAAGGGGAAGGTGTTGGAGGGTATAGTGTTGATCATAAGTGTAACTATCAAGGGGTAATGTTGGAGGGTATGTGTTCTATAAGTGTACCATTAAAGGGGGAAATGTTGGAGTTGGATGTGTTTCTATAATGTAAACTATTAAAGGGAATGTTGGAGGTATGTGTTTCTATAAGTGGACTATTAAAGGGGGAAATGTTGGCGGGTATGTGTTGCTTAGTGTAATATCAAGGGGTAATGATGGAGGTATGTGTTTCTATAAGTGTAACTACTTAAAGGGGTAATGTTGGAGGGTATGTGTTTTTCTATACATGTGTAAATTTTACCCTACCTAAGGCCGCGCAACTTCTGGACGGTATGTGTATCTATTAGTGTAACTATTAAGGGGAGTTGGAGGGTATGTGTTGCTATAAGTGTAATATTAAAGGGGAATGTTGGGGGATGGTTTCTATAAGTGTAAACTATTAAAAGGGGTATATGGTGGGGGTAATATGCATTTAAGGTTGATGTTTTAATTAACATTGAAATGAGAAATTTACATTGAAATCTAGACAGTTTTGAAACTGACCAAATAAACCCACACTAGTGATTGGTTGAAATAAATAACATTCTACTATAAACATATATTCCCCTTAATCTGTGCAGCTCCCTTTCAAGGGTACGAATCACTTGCATTGAACCCAGTGCAGTCTGCAACATGCATTAGAAAAATGACAAATGTGGTTAAAGGATTGAAAGTATTTCATAGTCCCTAAGGCACAAAGCACCATGGGAAATTCAGAGCTACTGAGCAAGTCTTTAATGGTCCCAGCCATAACTGTGACATCATTCATCAGTGTCCATCCCTGTAAAGGACCATAACTGGTCAGTCTGTATTTAAAGCGACTTTGGCTAAATGTGTGAATTTGCTAGTCTGCTATGGGCTGTACTATAAATTGTACTGAGCATCAGTACCGCAGAGTCTGCAATACATTATTAGACACATTTCCACCACGCTTTGTCTTTTTTGTTTAGCAAAATGGCCGCAGTGTCCTAAAAGCTTCTTATCCAATTACAGAGAAATCGGATCGCCTTCACATCTTTTTTAATTGCGGAAGCATCGCCCCATCCAAGGCTATGGAGGGTAGGTTAACTAAGTTCAAGTCAAACTGTCATCACTTGGTTCCTATGACACAAAAGGACATATTAAAAGCCAATGGCTGCGCTCACCTTTAATCAATTGAAAGAATGGTATTTCACTATTTTCCCTATGATTGTTAATGTGTTTCACCCTATTACGTTATCCCATTAATAATAACACCCGTGTGTCGGCCTTATGCGGTTTTCCTGAAACAAAACTGGATGAGAAACTGTCACTTTGAGCACCGTCCGCTTTCCCATTGAACCGTAAACTTTTGTCTTGGATAATAAACCTCCATTAAAATCATTGTATTTTCTACAACAGACAAGGAAATTGTCTAGAGAAATTAGCGTGATAGAGGAACGAGCGAGGGACTCTATAGAACACTGTCTATCTCTCAGCGTGGCGAAATTCCACGCTCAGTGGGATCGGCAAAGGGGGTCAGTCCTCTTTTATTTCATTTGATTGATGGGGCGTTATCTCTAGAAATACTCCACTCGACCCTTTCTACAAAGGAAATATCTATTATTGCTCCGTTTTTCTTTTTTTGGAATGTCTGATGCATTCTGTTATTCTTAAAGGACAACTAAAGCCTCAGAACCACATTGAATTAGAAGGTAGATCTCCTTGTAATAAAAGCATTAATCAGTGTCTCACCTCTCATTTTAATATGGTTGTTGAAAATTTTAACTTTCTAAGATGACTTTCGTTTCTTATTTCCCAGTGTTCCAGTATCACACAGTGTGGTCACTGACCATTATTTTCTTTACACATGCTCAGTTCTAATATACTGCAGGAACTTGTTACAATTGGTGGATTTGGTCACACCCGCTAGTAGCTTCTAGCCAATCCTTTTACAGGACAGATTAGGCAAGGGAGCATGTGACTGAGATCAGGGGTGTGGCCAGTCACTGTACATGTACTGTATTGCTATTTTACAGTTTATTGGTGTTTTTAGAGGGGATATGTTCAGATTCTGAAGTGTAAAAATTTGGGTTTAGTTCTCCTTTAATTTTTCAAAACGTGTTGGGTATTTTTATTTGTAGGAGGGATGAAGTATTGCAGCATAGACATAATTTCGGAGAAAGCGTTACCGTTCCATAGATGCACGCAACATTAATAGAGGAGGAGCTAGGAAATCCTGCTGATATTTTATTTCTGCTTTAGTTCTCCTTTAAATGCAAACTGTATAAAAGCTGTCATGTCAGGTTTCCATTGTGCAGGGAATTTACGTATGCTCAATATAACTCAATAGAACAAGTTAGGGTTAGATAAAAACCTGCAGTCTCTCCTTTAAAATGAGCCCTGGATCACATCTGCACCCTGTGAGAAATTATATGGCAGATACTGTTCAAACTTACTGATTCCATTATCCTTGACCCTCTGATCCTCCCCTGTGCCTAGGGTCTGAGCATGCTCACTTAATGGAGACCATAGACGTAGCAATGTGGTTGTACAATCCGGGGATTGTATGGTTGTATTGGCCTCTGACAAAAAGAATTTCAAAAATCTCTAGCTCAAAATCTTTGGGAGTAGATACAGTCAGAAAAACTGCAAGGATGAAAGGGAAGAAGAAGAAATAGAAAGAACAGTAATTTGTCTCTTTAAGCCAAATTAATTATATGTGAAAATGATTTAAAGGGCATGTCCACCCCTTTAAACAAAAATCTGGTCATATGTCTGTTACCTGCACCAAACCCTGATGAGTAGATTGCGCATATTATTACCTTTATTACTAACCAGATATTTAATGATAATTCAATTCCGGCAGAGTAGGCTGGCTCCTCCCTCCATGCTGTCAATCAAGGCTATAAATGCTGACATCACAGCCAATGATTGACTGATGATTTCCCTGCTGCCTCCTCTGCACATGCTCAAGCTCATAAAAAGCTCTGTAAGCCAAGATTGGAAGAAAGATACCTTTTCCATAACAGAAGAAAACTTCTAATTAATAGAGATGGTCTAGAACTCAAACTTGAACCTGAGTTTGAATTGGATTTTACGAGTTTGAACAAACTTGGACTTTTCGAACTTTCGGGGGTTTTCGAATATTTGTGTATTTTTGATTTTTTAAAATTTATATTCAAATTTGTGAAAACAATCCAGCCACATGTCCCCAATTCCCCAATGACAGCTATCTTTAGCAGTGCCAACCCCCTGGATTTCCCCTATAGGATGGTAACTGTGGAGAGGAGCCAGTGTGGAGTGGTTTATGAGGGGCCAAGCCTGCCTGACTCCTCAGCAATGGTAGCAACTGCATTGAGCCTACTCTAACTCAAAGGTATTGATGCAATAAAGTGTTACACTTTCACCTGCTTCCCCCTATATGATGCAAATTGCAAAAATAAAGATTAAAGGGCAAGTTTGATGCAAGTTTTTTCCATCCCAATGACCTTAACCTGCCAATTCAGCATTGTCTGTGTATAAATAAATGCAACCGAAATACTGACTTCCTGTTTGCAGGACCCCTAATAGAGACAGTTATGGTTTTGCCCTTGACCCAGCGCCTGGGTGGATTCAGTTGCTCAGTAGAGATCTGAGCATGTGTGACCCATCCAACAGCCAATCAGTAGAAATGACTGTTAGGAACATTCCAAGGAAGTGGTGCATTCTGGGAAGAAGGACAGTTAGAACCTGAAATGTCAGCTCACTAATGTCAACACCAGGGAACAGCAAAGGGTATGAAATCAACTGATTTTTCAAAATGGGAGAGAATATGTAGAATAACTAGGTATGTATAATATAAACTAAGAATTTTAAAAATAATGATATTTTGCACTGAACTTTCCCTTTATTATTTATGGTAAAACCCCATTTTCACATTAGTAAGATTTGTTAAAGATGCCTCTGAAAGGACTTACCTAACTAACTGCAGGGCCCTCTCCCCTAGGCAGCAGATCCTCACTCAGCCGTTTTAAAACAGCTGGTTGCACGTATGAATTAAAGATGTGTGTGATCAGCTGTTTAAAAGGTCAGAACCTGCTCTTTTAAGCAGCTGATTGTGAGTAAGTTTCCTTCATATGCGCTGTCAGCTGTTTAAAAACAGTTGATCTCTTACTGTCCAGGCCCCCCTGCCCAGTAGTGGGGGCTGTAGTTACGCCACTGGACCCACCACTGGAACCTGACACAGGAGCAGGGGGTGGCTAGGGAATGGGTAAGGTAAGCCCTTTCAGAGGCATCTTTGACACTTCTTACTAACGTGAAAATTGGGTTTGGGGGGGTTGCTCTACTACAATATAAAAAGTATTTTTTTGACTGGACATGTCCTTTAACGACAGACGGAGATTCAATAATTTTGCCCGAACCAATCAGATGTTAGCTTTCAAATGTTAAATAAGATCTGATTGGTTGGGGCAAAGTTAGCACCATTTTTAACGATAAGAACTTTTAATGAATCTCCCTAAGAATATTTTATTTGCAACAAGAAAGTTTTGCCATTCCGCTTGTATAATAATGAACACCCCTTTCTAAGAGATTCAGAGACAGATTCTAGAAATATCGAATATTCTCGAAATATAATTTTCGAAAAATATAGAATTTCTGTGATAATTATCGAATGCAGAAGCTCGAAAGGAGCGCGTGTGTGAAGGATCGTGCGGACGAACGCACGATCAGACATGTTGGAAAACCACTGCCCATTTTGCAGACCTCTATGGACCACACACTCGGTAGTGGCTAACTGTTGGATGCGGCCGAAATTCCTTCTTCCTGGCTGAAATTCCTTCACCTGAAATTCCTTCTTCCTGGCCGACAGAAATTCCCTCTTCCTGGCCAACAGAAATTCCTTCTTCCTGGCTGAAATTCCTTCACCTGAAATTCCTTCTTCCTGGCCGACAGAAATTCCTTCTTCCTGGCTGAAATTCCTTCACCTGAAATTCCTTCTTCCTGGCCGACAGAAATTCCTTCTTCCTGGCCGACAGAAATTCCTTCTTCCTGGCTGAAATTCCTTCACCTGAAATTCCTTCTTCCTGGCCGACAGAAATTCCTTCTTCCTGGCTGAAATTCCTTCACCTGAAATTCCTTATTCCTGGCCGACAGAAATTCCTTCTTCCTGACTGAAATTCCTTCAACTGAAATACCTTCTTCCTGGCCGACCAGTCGGAAGCCTCGAACAGTCGGTCAGGAGGAAGGATTGGAACATGTGTATCCAGCTTAAGTTACCATTGGTATTTTAAAGTGTATACCCCCCCCCCCAAATTCTTATATTTGGTTGGCAACCCCCCAAAACCTCGACCTCACGAGGTTTATAAAATCCAAAGATGCTTCTAACAGTACTTACCCAGCCTTCTTTCCCCCGGCGCGCTTCTGCTTGCTTCCGTTCTTTTCGGTGCACAGT
Organism: Hymenochirus boettgeri; assembly: GCA_019447015.1. Classification (NCBI taxonomy): domain Eukaryota; kingdom Metazoa; phylum Chordata; class Amphibia; order Anura; family Pipidae; genus Hymenochirus; species Hymenochirus boettgeri. Next base: position 729,495 of record CM033474.1, on the reverse strand, counting down.
GAAAGGGGCAGGTCACCTGTGATTGGCTGAAACAAGATGTCTTTAACATTATTTTACCCAAACTTTTCAAACTGTTTATCCCCATTGACTTAAATGGGTCCGATTTCCGATTTTCAGAAGTTCATCAATCACTAACCATTAAATATCTGGTTACAAATGCAGTTGAGGTTGCGGACAGACTTTTTTTTGGTTTTAAGGGTAGACATGCTCTTTAAGGTTGGAGATCTCTTGTAAATAAAAGCACGTTGCACCTTTAATTTACCAGACATTCTTTATTTTTTAATTTTTACAAATATTTTGTATTTATTTTCACCCAATTCCCGGAGAGCCATAGAACCTTTTATTACATGTATTTATTTTCTATATTTAAAGTAAAATGTGCCGTTTGTTCTGGTCTATCTGACTGGGGACGTGTGGCTTTAAGTGCCCTGTATCCTTTTTTATTATTAAGAAGGAGTTAACCCAAAGCACTTAGGTGCATTTAGAGAAATGGATAGGATGCGAAATTGACAATCTTCTCGTCAACGTAATGTCTCTGTGCAATTCTGTGATTTGACGAACCTTTCGCATGGCTATTTGTTAATGTGTAGCATTGAAAAGAAATCCATAAGCCTTGATTTATATCTGGAGTTATGATCCACACATTGCAGGGTTCTCTCTGTACGGTGGAATATCAACTCTCAACAGCCTTCGAATTGGATGGCTGACCTCTCTGGTGAAATACACCTGTGGCAGACATTAGCTATTAGCCTGGTGGAGCCCATTAAGTGACATCACACAGTGTTGGAAACTATTGTCTGCTCTGAGTGAATGGAGTCACATAACAGAACAGAGAATTTAACACGACCTGTAGGCAGTCACACAATTGGAAACATGTCCACACACAAATAGTAAAAACATTGCAATAAATGTTTCATTACTTCCAAAGCTTTATATCTTGTTTATTCTTTAAGGAACACTACACTGACAAAATGACTTTTCTTATCTAATTATATAAATAAATATGTGTAAGTAGAACTTACTCTGAGGCATGTGTGTTGCTGCATGCCTTTAATCCAGCACAGGTTTGGCTCAGGAGCAACCACTCCCACTTCCATCTGACCTGACTTTCCCCCCCACAAACCAACTGTCAGGCCTGCACACAGCATACAGCATTCCAACTGTCAAAACTCTGTCACCATTCCATCTACAGCAAAACTGCTCACAGAAGAAAAGTTTATGATAATACGGCACTTGATTGACAGCTTAAATGTAAGATGTTTTAGATTGGATATCTAAAGAAATAGGGAGCAACAAAAAATTGCACAGAGGTGTTTGGGAAGAATTATAGTTTTCAATAATGGCCAATTTATACTAACTTTTTTCCCCCAGTATAGATGCCCTTTAAGAATTTGTGTAAATCTAGGTTTACAGTAAGATGGTTGGTCCATTCTTACAGTATATTTTATTTTAATTATAGCCCCGTGTATAGTCAATGAAGGGGAACTAAAGTCAATCGGGTATTAACAGCAGAGGATCATTGAAAACAAGAAAGGTAATATAACTTTGTTCTTTGTTCTCCTTTAAGCATTTATTTTATACACGGTGCATGTATAAAAACGAAAAGAAACACAGTTATTTTGCCCTTTTTGATCAAATTTCCGAGTCTGATACATAATGAGGCTTTTCAGTAAGTGAAACATTTCATTGGAACAATTGTAAACGGCAACAGGTGAATATTCTCCTTTATTTCCCTTCTCAATCCTTCTTGCAACTGATGACTTCACGGTCAACATGGTCCCTGCATGAAGAAATCCACGGGAATAAAACACTTAAGGTAATGACTCCGTCCTGTCAGAGTCTGTTTGTATTAGAGGTCAAGATGTTTAATGCTCTGTTTGAAGTAAATGAATAACGTCATTAATGATATGACAAATGGTTTGGGAAATTCTATTTAACACAGGAGTTTACAGCCCGGGGCAAGTTGCATCAAGAATTTCAGTCAAAAGAAGTAATGGTTTGCTGTAATTCTTATAATAACATTGAATTCTTACTTCTGTTACTGAAATACGTTTTATAAACTTTAACTTAAACGTAAAGTTAATTGATTCATTGTCCCCGTGTTTTGTTTTAATCATACAGAATGCAACGTTTAGAAACAATCAGGCCTATGTCATAAAAGTTGTTATCGTTAAAAATGGTGCTAATTTTGCCCCAACCAATCAGATGTTATTAACCATTTTAAGCTAACATCTGATTGGGTGGGACGAAATTAGCACCATTTTTAACAATAAGAACTTTTATGACATAGGCCTGTAAATATCACAGGAGGTGTTTCAAGAAACTTGTTAAATTATAGGTAATGGCAATTTTTCATTTAAATTAGATACAGTAGTTCATAATTAATGTACCATTCCTCCATGGAAGATGTTGATGCTATATAAATCCACAATAATAATAAGAATTTCAGGGATCAAACTTGATCTGATTGTCTGGCTTGCCATGTATCAAGTTTGGATCTAGCTGTCTAATTTGAAATGTATTAAGTTGGATCTAGCTGTCTGATTTGATATCTATTAAGTTGGATCTAGCTGTCTTATTTGATATGTATTAAGTTGGATCTAGCTGTCTGATTTGATATGTATTAAGTTGGATCTAGCTGTCTGATTTGATAGTTAAGTATGGATCTAGCTGTCTTATTTGATATGTATTAAGTTGGATCTACTGCTGATTTGATATTATTAAGTTGGATCTAGCTCCTAGTGATAATGTATTAAGTTGGATCTAGCTGTCTGATTTGATTATGTATTAAGTTGGATCTAGCTGTCTGATTTGATATGTATTAAGTTGGATCTAGCTGTCTGGTTTGATATGTATTAAGTTGGATCTAGCTGTCTGATTTGATATTATTAAGTTGGATCTAGCTTTGTGTATTTGTATAGGTATTAAGTGGATCTAGCTGTCTGATTTGATATGTATTAAGTTGGGTCTTCTGTCTGATTTTGATAGTGTATTAAGTTGGATCTAGCTGTCTGATTTGATATGTATTAAGTTGATCTAGCTTCTGATTTAATATGTTAAGTTGGATCAGCTGTCTGATTTGATATGTATAAGTTGGATCTAGCTGTCTGATTGATATGTATTAGTTGGATCTAGCTGTCTGTTTGATATGTTAAAGTTTGGATCTAGCTGTCTGATTTGATTGTATAAGTTTGGATCTAGCTGTCTGATTTGATATGTTTAATTGGATCTCTGTCTATTTGATTGTATTAAGTTGGATCTAGCTGTCTGATTTGATATGTATTAAGTTGGATCTAGCTGTTTGATTTGCAAGTATTAAGCTGGATCAGCTGTCTCTTTGATATGTTATAAGTTGATCGACTGTCTGATTTTGATATGTATTAAGTTGGATCTAGCTGTCTGATTTGATATGTATAAAGTGTGATCTAGCTGTTTGATTTGATAGGTATATAGTTGGATCTAGCTTTCTGATTTGATATGTAATTAAGTTGGATCTAGCTTCTGATTTATGTATATTGTATTATGTCATTGAAAGTTAATGGTCTGCGTCTGATTTGATATGTATTAAGTTGGATCGAGCTGTCTGATTTGATATGTATTAAGTTGGATCTAGCTGTCTTTTGATAGTATTAAGTTTGATCTAGCTAGCTGTCCGATTTATATTTATTAAGTTGGACTAGCTGTCGTTTGATATGTATGTTTGAATCTAGCTGGTCCTGATTTTTGATATGTATTAAGTTGGATCTAGCTGTCTGATTTGATATGTATTAAGTTGGATCTAGCTGTCTGATTGATATGTATTAAGTTGATCTAGCTGTCTGATTTGATTATTATTAAGTTGGATCTAGCTATGTTATTTGTATAGTATTGTGGATCTAGCTGTCCTGATTTGATATGTATTAAGTTGGGTCTTCACTGTCTGATTTTGATAGGTATTCAGTTGGATCTAGCTGTCTGATTTGATATGTATTAAGTTGATCTAGCTGTCTGATTTGTTATATGTTAAGTGGATCTAGCTGTCTTGATTTGATATGTATTAAGTTGGATCTAGCTGTCTGATTTGATATGTATTAAGTTGGATCTAGCTGTCTGATTTGATATGTATTAAGTTGGATCTAGCTGTCTGATTTGATATGTATAAAGTTGGATCTAGCTGTCTGATTTGATATGTATTAAGTTGGATCTAGCTGTCTGATTTGATATGTATTAAGTTGGATCTAGCTGTCTGATTTGATATGTATTAAGTTGGATCTAGCTGTCTGATTTGATAGTATTAAAGTGGATCAGCTGTCTTGATTGTATTAATGATCACTGTCTGATTTGATATGTATTAAGTTGGATCTAGCTGTCTGATTTGATATGTATAAAGTGTGATCTAGCTGTTTGATTTGATATGTATAAAGTTGGATCTAGCTGTCTGATTTGATATGTATTAAGTTGGATCTAGCTGTCTGATTTGTTGTATAAATTGTATCTATGAGTTGAATGTTTAATGGATCTGCCGTCTGATTTGATATGTATTAATTGGATCAGCTGTCTGATTTGATATGTATAGTTGGATCTAGCTGTCCTTTGATATGTATTAAGTTTGATCTAGCTAGCTGTCTGATTTGATATTGTATTAAGTGGACTAGCTGTCTTTGATATGTATGATTTGTCTAGCTGTCTGATTTTTGATATGTATTAAGTTGGATCTAGCTGTTGATTTGATATGTATTAAGTTGGATCTAGCTGTCGGACTTTGATATAGTATTAAGTTGGATCTAGCTGTCTATTTAATATGTAATAAGTGGATCTACTGTCTGATTTGATATGTATTAAGTTGAGATCTAGCTGTCTGATTGATATGTATTAAGTGGATCTAGCTGTCTGGTATTTATATGTATTATGTTGATCTAGCTGCTGATTTATATGTATTAAGTTGGATCTAGCTTTCTGATTTGATATGTAGTACGTTGATCTACTGTCTGTTTGCTATGTATTAAGCTGGATCTAGCTGTCTGATTTGATATGTATTAAGTTGGATCTAGCTGTCTGATTTCATATGTATTAAGTTGGATCTAGCAGTCTGATTTGATATGTATTAAGTTGGATCTCATGTCCATCTTTAAAGCTGTTAAAAATGCATTTAGCTAAAGGATGGCCTGTTTGGATGTTCCTAATGTGGAGCCTGGCGCACTTGGCATCTTGTGTTCTACGTCTACTTTCTGTACATATCACAAATAATCCACCCAACCAAAGTCTAAATCTGCTCCTGTCACTTTTTGGCTGGGCCTTCAAGTCTATGTTCATCAATGGTGGGATCTCAGGCTGGTGAGAACTTCCCTGCAGAACCTGTAAACTCCCGGAGAAACTCGCCCGAAGAAGAAATTTGTACCTTCAACATGATGACCAATAGCAGCCTCTTTTATAAGCTCTTAGGGATTGAAGGACCTCTACATTTCCCTCATGCCAGTCTATGGGTGAAGCGAACTTATTAACTTTCATTTCTCTGTCTCCTGATTGGATTTCATTTCTTTCCACAGGGTGCAAACACATCCAATCGTGGTTTGTGCCAAATACTCTTCCCTAAACATCTTCCGATTCTGAGCATGACAGGATTGAAATCCAGCTCACAAGACGTCTGCCTGAATCCATAACATAAATCGTATGGTGACGGATAGTTGATTTTCTTCCAACTTGGCGTTGTCTCTTGTCTTGGTGCCAATGTAGACAGATGTAGGAGCCCTTGGCTGGGCCAGAATGTGTTGCATAACAGAACCTTAGGATTCCAGGTTTTGTCTATTCGAAGGGATCGTTTTTGCTTTGAGAAGTATTTGTAGGGGAACATGTGATTGTTGTGATTACTTTCATCTCATTGAAACATGTATCCAACCATGCCAAGGTTTAAAGGCAAACAATCCTCAATCATTTTCAGTTTTGTCACTGTCTGCAGGAAAAATGAACAGGTGTGTGTATAAATAACATATATGTAACATACTGTAAATAGATAAAATATAGATACAGATGGAATATATATATATTTGTTTCAGAAAATCTCTTAAAAGATGGCTGTTTGTGGTACAGCTGACACCTCTCTGCTCTTCCCTACCCCCTCTCTGACATGTCCAAGCATGCAAACTACATCAGAGAAAGGGGTGGGTGACTGAGTGACAGGGGAGGAGCTCCTGTGCTGCTAAAACCATCCATTTTGAAAAAGTTCTCTCGGAGAAACAGGAAGTAGGAGATGTGTCACCTACCGCCTTAAAAATTCTGCTTCATAATATTCTTTTTTTAATCACGTTTCTATCGAACTGCTCACAACATCGAAAATATCAGAAAAAGAAGATCGGGCAAGGCAGAAACGTTTCCACCGACTCCCCATTTCAAAGGGAAACCTATGGAAAGTTGGGCGGGTCAAGGTGGGGAAATACGAGTGGTTCTTCCGATCGGATTTCCGATCATTGCACTCAATTGGAAGAACATCTGCTCGTGTATGGCTACCTTAACGCTAATAACGTAAAGACTTGTAAGGGTTATAAAACCGCCATTAACTAATACCCTGTGTACAGATCTATTCACACCCTCCATTTTATGTTAGTTATTAAGAACCGTACCACTTGTACTTCGCCGTAACTGATAGCACAGCTGGGGAAACAATTTAACTAGATTTGATATGTTGTTAAAGGCTTAACATTAGATTATTACAATGTTACGCAGCTTCAATTGATTTTACATAAAACACTTTGGCTTGTGTACAGTTCCCCTTAAGAGTTATTAGCACTTCACATCGCTACTTTGGAGACATCACACGTCACGTTAAGCGCTCATTAAACAATGTAAGACACACTGACAACTAGGCAGATCTTTTGATCTGTAAGACTGGCTGCAAAATGATTTGGCTCAAATATATCACAACTTTCTAATTAGTCACAAGGATATCAAAATCATCACTGGTTTATTCAAAGTTCAGATCTGGTCTGTAATGCTCGGGTGCATTGGCTTCATTAAAGTTGTTAGTCTGTATCTATCTATTATCTATATTATCTATCTGTCTATTATCAATCTATTATCTATCTATCTATATATTATCTCTGTCTATTATCAATCTATTATCTATCTATCTATATATTATCTCTCTGTCTATTATCAATCTATTATCTATCTATCTATATATTATCTATCTGTCTATTATCAATCTATTATCTATCTATCTATATATTATCTCTGTCTATTATCAATCTATTATCTATCTATCTATATATTATCTTTCTGTCTATTATCAATCTATTATCTTTCTATCTATATATTATCTCTCTGTCTATTATTAATCTATTATCTATCTATCTATATATTATCTCTCTGACTATTATCTATCTATCTATCTATCTATCTATCTATCTATCTATCTATCTATCTATCTATCTATCATCTATCTATCTATCTATCTATCTATCTTCTATCTATCTATCTATCTATCTATCTCTCTATCTAGATATTATCTCTCTGTCTATTATCAATATATTATCTATCTATCTATCTATCTATCTATCTATCTATCTATCTATCTATCTATCTATCTATCTATCATCTATCTATCTATCATCTATCTATCTTTCTCTCTATCTATCTATCTATCTATCATCTATCTATCTATCTATCTATCTATCTATCTATCTATCTATCTATCATATATCTAGCTAGTTACTTCTAATCACTACTATCTTTATATTATCTCGTCTTATTATCAATCTATTATCTATTCTATCTATCTATCTATCTATCTATCTATCTATCTATCTATCTATCTATCTATCTATCTATCTTATATCATCTATCTATCTATCTACTATCTATCTATCATATCTCTATTACATTATCTATCTATTCTATCTAATCTATCTAATCTATCTATCTATCTATCTATCTATCTATCTATCTATTCTATCTATCTATCTATCTATCTATCATCTATTCTATCTATCTATCTATCATATCTATCTTCTATGTATCTATCTTCTATCTCTCTCTATCTACTCTCTATCTTCTCTATCTATCTTCCTTCTACTATATCTCTTGCTCTATTCCCAGTTTACTTTACTGTATTTTTGACTATGTTAGATCAGTGCTCCATAATATATGCAACTTCATATGCTTCTCTCATTCTAAGAGATGAGTATTGCCATTCATTCCCCCCTCACTAGCTGATAACATTAGATCCACCTAGCACCCCCCCCCCTTTTATCCCGCTTTTAATTCAGTTTATTCTAAGTACATTGTCTTCATTCATAAGTACAGCTTGTGCTGGTTGAGTGACAGCTCATCACTCATTTTCCCACAACTTGTCTAATTTATGGTGTAATGTTATTTTAGTTTAATGACAATCATGCTGAGGTTCGAGCATGGGGGGATTTGAAAGATATGGTTTATACTTAGAATAAACCCGGCTCTCAATAACTATTGCTAATTAAAGTAATTAGACTTTAAGTCCTCCTGAATCAAGCAAAGTAGATATGTGCTAATGATCAAGGGAGGAAGGGAACGTTTTCTCTGCAGCTGATTTGGGTTGATTGATCTATGGGACTTTGTTGGGGAAGAAGCCACTTTCAAAACACTTGAGATGTTAATAACCAGGACTCTGATTTTGCATTGATTTTGTGCTCACATGTTGGTTGGAGGACACAACAGGAATATTATCCAAATGTTTAATATTCTCTCCAAATGTTTCAGGCAAAAATTTGTCATGGTCCAAAATGTTAATGCATCAAACTGATTTTGACGTCATTCCTAACTCTACAACCATCATTTCGAGATAGAGGGAGCGTAGAGGGACCTTGGAATTGGGAACTTCTAGTTCTGATCACAGAACTTTCAGGCTTATGTATTGAAAGTTCTTATTTCAAAACGGGGCTTATTTTGCCCCAACCACTCAGATTTTAGCTTTCAAAATGGTGCATAATTCTTAATCTTTTCACTCAGAAGAAGATCTCTGATTGGTTCAATCTCTCGACATTGATACACATTGAATTGGAGGAAGTCAGATTGAGAAAGGAAATAGTCCATGGGCCATCTCCTCTAATATAGATGCAATCATATGGGCCTTTGTTTGGTTTTATTAGTCATTAGAATAAAGGGGAGAAGCTTTGTTAAAAAAAAATTAAATAAGGATTAGATATCTCTAATTTATGGGGCATTTTTCTAATATTTCAGTTCGCCCATGGTCTTTCAAAATCCTGGCATTTTGACAGGCCCTTCCTTCAAGGGTATTATAAACCAGTAAAATAGCATTACTATAATTTGCAGTATTAATGCCCTACCAAGGGTAATTATTCCTAAGGTCCAAGGGTAATTACAAGGGTTCATACCCACCAAGGGTATATTTCCTAGCCCCCAGGGTAATTACACAGGGTTAATGCCCCACCAAGGGTAATTATTCCTACAGTCCAAGGGTAATTAACAGGCTTAATGCCCTACCAAGAATTAATATTCCTAAGTCCAAAGTAATTACAGGGAGGGTTTAATGCCCTACCCAATGGTAATTATTCCTAAGTCCAAGGTAATTACAAGGGGTATGCCCTACCAAGGGTAATTATTCCTAAGTCCAAGGGTAATTACAAGTGTTCATTCATACCCTACCAGATAATTATTCCTTAGTCCAAGGGTATTACAAGGGTTCATGCCCTACCAAGGGTAATTTCTCTTCCTTAAGTCCAAGGGTAATTACAAGGGTTCATGCCCTACCAAGGGTAATTATTCCTAGTCCAAGGGTACTTCAAGGGTTAATAAGCCCTACCAAGGGTAATTATTCCTAAGTCCAAGGGTAATTACAGGGTTCATAGCTGCCCTACCAAGGGATTTTTCTTCTATTTCTTCCTTAGTCCACGGGTAATTACAAGGGTTAATGCCCTACCAAGGGTAATTGTTTCCTAAGTCCAGGGTAATTACAAGGGTTAATGCCTACCAAGGGTAATTATTCCTAAGTCCAAGGGTAATTACAAGGTTTAATTGCCCTACCAAGGGTAATTATTCCTAAATCCAAGGGTATTACAAGGTTCATGCCCTACCAACGTTAATTATTTCCTAAGTTCAAGGGTAATTACAGGGTTAATGCCCTACCACGGGTAATTATTCCTAAGTCCAAGGGTAATTACAAGGGTTTCATGCCCTAACCAAGGTATTATTTCTAAGTCCAAGGGTAATTACAAGGGTTAATGCCCTACAAAGGGTAATTGTTCCTAGTCCAAGGGTAACTACAAGGTTCATGCCCTACCAAGGTAATTTTCCTAAGTCCAAGGGTATCAAGGGTTCATGCCCTACAAGGGAATTAATTCCTAATCCAAGGGATTACAAGGGTTAAATGCCCTACAAGGGAATTGTTCCTAATTTCCAAGGATAATTACAAGGGTTCATACCCTACCAAGGGTAATTATTCCTAAGTCCCAAGGTAATTGCAAGGTTTAAATGCCCTACAAAGGGTAATTATTCCTAAATCAAGGGTAATTTACACGGGTTCATACCCTACCAAGGGAATTATTCTCATTCCAAGGGTAATTACAAGGTTTAATGCCCTACCAAGGGTAATTATTCCTAAATCCAAGGGTTATTACAAGGGTTCATGCCCTACCAAGGGTAATTATTCCTAAATTCACGGGTAATTACAAGGGTTCATGCCCTACCAAGGATAATTATTCCTAAGTCCAAGGGTAATTACTAGGGTTAATGCCCTACCAAGGGTAATTATTCCTGAGTCCAAGGTAATTACAAGGTTCCTATGCCCTACCAAGGTAATTATTCCTAAGTCCAAGGGTAATTACAAGGGTCATACCCTACCAAGGGTAATTATCCGAGTCCAAGGGTAAGTTACAAGGTTAATGCCCTACCAAGGGTAATTTTTCCTAAGTCCCAGGTAATTACAAGGGTTCATACCCTACCAAGGGTAATATTCCTAAGTCCAAGGGTATTACAACGGTTTAATGCCCTACCAGGGTAATATTTCTGAGTCCAAGGGTAATATACAAGGGTTCCATACCCTACCAAGGGTAATTATTCCTAAATCCAAGGGTATTCAAGGGTTCTCATCCCTACCAAGGGTAATTATTCCTAAGTCCAAGGGTAATTACAAGGGTTCATCATGCCTTACCAAGGGTATTATTCCTAAGTCCAAGGTAATTACAAGGGTTCATGCCCCTACCAAAGGTAATTATTTCCTAGTCCAAGGGTATCTAAACAAGGGTTAATGCCCTACCAGGGTAATTATTCCTAAGTCCAAGGTAATTACAAGGGTTCATGCCCTACCAAGTGTAATTATTCCTAAATCCAAGGGTAATTACAAGGGTTAAATTGCCCTACCAAGGGTATTATTCCTAAGTCCAAGGGTAATTACCAGGGTTTAATTCCCTACCAAGGGTATTATTCTAAGTCCAAAGGGTAATTACAGGTTTCATTCCTAACAAGGGTAATTATTCCTAAGTCCAAGGGTAAATTAAAACAAGGGTTATGCCCTACCAGGGTAATTATTATCCTGAGTCCAAGGGTAATTACAAGTGGTTAATGCCCTACCAAGGGTAATTATTTCCTAAGTCCAAGGTATTACAAGGGTTCATATACCTACCAAGGGTAATTATTCCTAAGTCCAGGGTATTACAAGGTTTAAAATGCCCTCCAAGGGTTAATTATTCCTGAGTCCAAGGGTAATTCACAAGGTTCATGCCCTACCAAGGTAATTATTCCTAATGTACCATTCAAGGGTAATTACAAGGGTTCATGCCCTACCAAGGGTAATTATTCCTAAGTCCAAGGGTAATTAACAAGGGTTCTGTGCCTACCAAGGGTAATTATTCTAAGTCCAAGGGGTATTACAAGGTTCTTGCCCTAACCAAGGGTAATATTCCTAGTCCAAGGTATTCAGGTTCTTCCTCCTGTTGAAGTTACGTCAACGTCATCCAAAGATTCTCTGAGCATTTTACCATCTCAGGATGTTCCTAAACTAGTGTCTTGAAATGTAACTCCAACCTAATCAGTAACATAGGAATTGTGGGCCTTTCTTGATACCAAGCTTTATATATTATGTTTGATTGGTAATGGTCATTGCGAAGTTTAAAAAACTTTGGAACGGTTTTCTTTTCATGTATTTAGGACAACCACCCCATGCTGGTCAACAGCCTGAAACCAAATATAGTCGGATGGAGACATTTAGGAATCCTCTCAGCTCATCCTCTCGAAGCTCAAATGCTTCTGTAGAGTAACATCACCGTGAGGCATGGTGGTCGGCCAGAGGGGGAGTTGCAGCACAGTTCAACATAAAATCCTATTTCCTGCATACTACATTTTCTGCCCACAGGTAGAACACAACATGGAGTTCAGTTCATAGAACAGAGAAAGGGGCAGCGGCCCTCACCTTACAGACCCTCACCTGGGAATGGTAAAAGAAGGGACAGTAAGTGTGTAGTTGTCACTAGTAATAAAAGAACTATTGTACAGGGGCAAATCCACTCACACTATCTCCTTACTGGCAAGTGGTGTGGACTGAAAACACTTTGGCCAAAGTGTTTTCAGTCCCACACACTGCCAGTAAGGAGATAGTGTGAGTGGAATTCTGCCCCTGTACAATATTCTTTCTATTACTAGTGACAACTACAACTTACTGTCCCTTCTTTTCCATTCCCAGGTGCAGGGACTGTAAGGTGAGGCACTTGCCCCTTTCTCTTTCTATGAACTGACCTCCCATGTTGTGTCTACCTTGTGGCAGAAATGTAGTATTGCAGGAAATAGGATTTTATTTTAACTGTGCTGCAATCCCCCTCTGGTGCCGACCACCATGGCCCTCACGGTGATGTTACTCTTACAGAGCTCATTGAGCTTGCAGAGAGAGCTGGAGAGGATCCTAAATGTCTCCATCCGACTATATTTTGGTTTCATGGCTGTTGACCAGCATGGGTGGTTTGTCCTAAATACATTGAATAAGAAACCGTTCCAAATGTTTTTTAAACTTCGCAATGACCATTACCAATCAACTAATATATAAAGCTTGGTATAGTAAAGGCCACAATTCCTATTACTGATTTAGGTTGGAGTTCATTTCAAGACACTAGTTTAGGACATCCCTGAGATGGTAAAATGCTCAGAGATCTTTGGATGACTGTTTGACGTAACTTCAACAGGTAGGAAGAAACCCTAATTACCCTTGGACTTAGGAATATTACCCTTGGTAGGGCAAGAAACCTTGTAATTACCCTTGGACTTAGAATAATTACCCTTGGTAGGGCATGAACCCTTGTAATTACCCTTGGACTTAGGAATAATTACCCTTGGTAGGGCATGAACCCTTGTAATTACCCTTGGACTTAGGAATAATTACCCTTGGTAGGGCATGAACCCTTGTAATTACCCTTGGACTCAGGAATAATTACCCTTGGTAGGGCATTAAACCTTGTAATTACCCTTGGACTTAGGAATAATTACCCTTGGTAGGGTATGAACCCTTGTAATTACCCTTGGACTTAGGAATAATTACCCTTGGTAGGGCATTAACCCTTGTAATTACCCTTGGACTCAGGAATAATTACCCTTGGTAGGGCATTAACCCTTGTAATTACCCTTGGACTTAGGAATAATTACCCTTGTTAGGGCATGAAACCTTGTAATTACCCTTGGACTTAGGAATAATTACCCTTGGTAGGGAATTAACCCTGGTAATTACCCTTGGACTTAGGAATAATTACCCTTGGTAGGGCATTAACCCTTGTAATTACCCTTGGATTTAGGAATAATTACACTTGGTAGGGCATGAACCCTTGTAATTACCTTTGGATTTAGGAATAATTACCCTTGGTAGGGCATTAACCCTTGTAATTACCCTTGGACTTAGGAATAATTACCCTTGGTAGGGCATGAACCCTTGTAATTACCCTTGGACTTAGGAATAATTACCCTTGGTAGGGCATGAACCCTTGTAATTACCCTTGGACTTAGGAATAATTACCCTTGGTAGGGTATGAACCCTTGAATACCCTTGGATTTAGGAATAATTACCCTTGGTAGGGTAGAACCCTTGTAATTACCCTTGGAATCAGAAATATACCTTGGTAGGGCATTAAACCTTGTAATTACCTTGGACTTAGGAATATTACCCTTGGTAGGGTATGAACCCTTGTAATTACCTTGGACTTAGGAATAATTACCCTTGGTAGGGCATTAACCTTGTATTACCCTTGGACTCAGGAATAATTACCCTTGGTAGGGTATGACACCTTGTAATTACCCTTGGACTTAGGAATATTACCCTGGTAGGGCATAGAACCTGTATTACCTTGGACTAGGAATAATTACCCTTGGTAGGGCATAACCCTAGTAATTACCCTTGGACTTAGGATAATTATCCTGGTAGGGCATGAACCTTGTAATTAACCGTGAATTGGAATAATTACCCTTGGTGGGCATGAACCCTTGTAATAACCCTTGGATTAGGAATAATTACCCTTGGTAGGGCATTAAACCTGTAATTACCCTTGGAACTGAGGAATAATTACCCTTGGTAGGGTATGAACCCTGTAATTACCCTTGGACTTAGGAATAATTACCCTTTGTAGGGCATTAAACCTTGCAATTACCCTTGGACTTAGGAATAATTACCCTTGGTAGGGTATGAACCCTTGTAATTATCCTTGGAATTAGGAACAATTACCCTTGGTAGGGCATTAACCCTTGTAATCCCTTGGATTAGGAATAATCCTTGTTAGGCATGAACCCTTGATACCCTTGGACTAGGAAAATTACCCTTGGTAGGGCATGAACCTTGGTTACCCTTGGACTTAGGAACAATTACCCTTTGTAGGGCAAACCCTTGTAATTACCCTTGGACTTAGAAATAATTACCCTTGGTAGGGCATGAAACCCTTGTAATTACCCTTGGACTTAGGAATAATTACCCGTGGTAGGGCATTAACCCTGTATTACCCTTGAACTTAGGAAATTACTTGGTAGGGCATGAACCCTTGTAAACCCTTGGATTTAGGATAATTACCCTTGGTAGGGCATTAAACCTTGTAATTACCCTTGGACTTAGGAATAATTACCCTTGGTAGGGCATTAACCCTTGTAATTACCCTTGGACTTAGGAAACAATTACCTTGGTAGGGCATTACCCTTGTAATTACCCTGGACTAAGGAATAAAGAAAATTCCCTTGGTAGGGCAGCATGACCCTGTAATTACCCTTGGACTTGGAATAATTACCTTGGTAGGGCAATTAACCCTTGAATACCCTTGGATTAGGAATAATTACCCTTGGTAGGGATGAACCCTTGTAATTACCCTGGACTTAAGGAAGAAATACCCTGGTAGGGCATGAACCCTTGTAATACCCTTGGACTAAGGAATATTATCTTGGTAGGGTGATGAACACTTGTAATTACCCTGGACTTAGGAATAATTACCCTTGGTAGGGCATTAACCCTTGTAATTACCCTTGGACTTAGGAATAATTACCTTGGTAGGGCATTAACCCTTGTAATTACTCTTGGACTTAGGAATAATTCTTGTAGGGCATTAAGCCTTAATTACCCTTGGACTAGGAATAATTACCCTTGGTGGGGCATTAACCCTTGTAATTACCCTGGGGCTAGGAAATATACCCTTGGTGGGATGAACCCTTGTTTACCCTTGGACTTAGGAATAATTACCCTTGGTAGGGCATTAATACTGCAAATTATAAGTAATGCTATTTTACTGGGTATAATTACCCTTGAAGGAAGGGCCTGTCAAATGCCAGGATTTTGAAGACCATGGGCGAAACTGAAATATTAGAAAAATGCCCCATAAATTAGAGATATCTAATCCTTTATTTCATTTTTTTTTAACTAAGCTTCTCCCCTTTATTCTAATGACTAATAAAACAAAACAAAGCCCATATGATTGCATCTATTAGAGGAGATGGCCCATGGACTATTTCCTTTCTCAATCTGCTTCTCCAATTCAATGTGTATCAATGTCAGAGATTGAACCAATCAGAGATCTTCTTCTGAGTGAAAAGATTAAGAGATTATGCACCATTTGAAAGCTAAAATCTGATTGGTTGGGGCAAAATAAGCCCCGTTTTGAAATAAGAACTTTCAATACATAAGCCTGAAAGTTCTGTGATCAGACTAGAAGTTCCCAATTCCCAAGTGTCCCTCTACGCTCCCTCTTATCTCTCGAACTGATGGTAGAGTTAGGAATGACGTCATTAAATCAGTTTGATGCATTAACATTTTGGACCATTGACAATTTTTGCCTGAAACATTTGGAGAATATTAAACTTTGGATTAATATTCCTGTTGTGTCCTCCAAACCAACATGTGAGCACAACATCAATGCAAATCAGAGTCCTGGTTATTAACATCTTCAAGTGTTTCTGAAAGTGGCTTCTTCCCCAACAAAGTCCCATAGATCAATCAACCCAAATCAGCTGCAGAGAAACGTCTCCCTTCCTCCCTTGACTCATTAGCACATATTCACTTTGCTTGATCAGGAGGACTTAAAGTCTAATTACTTTAATTAGCAATAGTTATTGAGAGCCGGTTTATTCTAATTATAAACCATATCTTCAAATCCCCCCACTCCGAACCTCAGCATGATTCATTAAACTAAAATAAATTACAACCATAAATTAGACAAGTTGTGGGAAATGAGTGATGAGCTGTCACTCAACCAGCACAAGCTGTACTTATGAATGAAGACAATGTACTTAGAATAAACTGAATTAAAAGCGGATAAAAGGGGGGGGGGTGCTAGGTGGATCATAATGTTATCAGCTAGTGAGGGGGGAATGGAATGGCAATACTCATCTCTTAGAATGAGATGAAGCATATGAAGTTGGCATAATTATAGGAGCCTGATCCTAACCATAGTCAAAAATACAGTAAACTGGGAATAGAGAGAGATATGGGTGGATGGGTAGAGAGAGGAGAGAGAAAGAGATAGAGAGATAGATAGATAGATAGATAGATTGATAGCCACCAGCCAGTGTAAAGTCAGCCCTCCAGTCCACCAGCCAGTGTAAAGTCAGCCCTCCAGTCCACCAGCCTGTGTAAAGTCAGCCCTCCAGTCCACCAGCCAGTGTAAAGTCAGCCCTCCAGTCCACCAGCTAGTGTTAAATCCACTTCCACAAACTATTATATTGTTATATGTATAATTATTGTATTATTAAGATTATTAATTGTGCATAAATAAACAACCAAAAATATTATTGTATTTTTAGCTATTATATTGTTTTATCATTATATGTATAATTAGATTATTAATCCTGCATAAATAACCATAATTATTATTGTTTAATTATATTGTTATTCCTCTCTCTAACACCCATCCACCCTATCTCCTCTCTATTTATTCCCAGTTTACTGTCTTTTTTACTATGGTTCGGATCAGCTCCTATAAATTAATGCCAACTTCTATGCTTGCCTCTCATTCTAAGAGATGAGTAGTTGCCAATTGTTCCATTCCCCCTCACTACTGATAACATTATGACCACCTAGCACCCTCCCCCCCCCCCTTGTATTCCGCTTTTATTTCAGTTTATCTATTACCTTTAATTATTATATATATTTTATATTTTCTTATTATTTCTCTCTTCTTCTTCTCTCTTTCTTTTTCTCTTTTTCTTTGTTCTTATTCCTTTTTCTTTCTTCTCTGTCTTCTTTCTTTTTCTTTTCTTCTTTACTCTTTTCTCTCGTTTCTTTTCTTATTCTATCTTTTTTTCTCTTCAGCATTTCTTCTTCATCTCCCTTCTTCTTCTCATTTTCCTCTTCTTTTTCTATTCTACTCATTTTCTTCTTTTTCTTTCTTCTTTTTTTTGTTCTTTCTCTTCTCTCTTCCCTGTCTTTTCTCTTTTCTTTTTCTCTTCCTTCTTTCTTTCCTTCTTCTTCTCTCTCTCATCCTTCTTCCTTCGTTTTTTTCTTTCTTCTCTTCTTTGCTCTCTTTCTCTTACTCTCTCTTCTGTTCTCTCTACTTTCTATTCTTCTTCTTTTTCTCTTTCTCTCTTTTTTTTTCTCTCGTACCTTCCTTTATTCCTTTTACTCTTCGTCTCTTCCGTTTCTTTTCTTTTTTATTTCCTTCTTTCTTCCCCTTCTGTTTTCTCTCTTCTCTTGCTTCTGCCTCTCTCTTCTGCGCTCTCTGCCTTTTCTTTTTTCTTTTCTTGCTTCTCTTTCTCTCTCTTTTATCTTTTCATCTTCTTCTCCTCTCTTTTCTCGTCTCTTCTCTCTTTTTCTTCCCCTTCCGTCCCCCTTGTCCCTTCCGTCATAAGTACAAGCTTTGGTGCGGGTTGAGTGACACTCCGATCACTCTTTCCCACAAGCTTGTCTAATTTATGTGTGTTGTACTTTATTTTAGGTTAATTGGAAATAATGCTGAGGTTCGGAGAAGATGGGGGGATTTGAATGATGGTTTATATTAGAGAATAAACGCTCTCAATAACTATTGCTAAATTAAAGTAATTTAGACTTTAATTCCTCCTGATCAAGCAAAGGAAAGAATATGTGCTAAAAGGCAGAAGGAGGAAGGGAGACGTTTTCTCTGCAAGCTGATTTGGGTTGTTACTATGGGACTTTGTTGGGGAAGAAGGCACTTTCAGAAGAAACACTTGAAGATGTTAATAACCGGACTCTGATTTGCAGTGATGTTTGTGCTCACATGTTGTTTGGAGGGAAAAAACAGCAACAGGAATATTAATCCAAGTTTGAATATTCTCCAAATTGTTTTCAGGCAAAAAATTGTCAATGGTCCAAAATGTTAATGCATCAAACTGATTAATGACGGCATTCCTCAACTCTAAACTATCCATCGAGAGCGAGACGATAGGAATGCGTGAGGGACCTTGGGAATTGGGAACTTTCTAGTTTCTATTCAGACAGAACTTAGGCTATGTATTGAAAGTTATCTTATCGTTCAAACGGGCTTATTTTGCCCAACCAATCAGATTTAGCTTTCAAATGTGTGATCATATCTGAACTTTTCACTCAGAAGAAGATCTCTGATTGGTTCAATCTTCGACATTGAATCAACATGAAAATTGGGGAGAAGCAGATTGAGAAAGGAACATAGCCCATGGGCCATACCTCTAATAGATGCAATCATATGGGCCCTTTGTTTGTGTTTTATTAGTCATTAGAATAAAGGGGAGATAGCTTTGTTTAAAAAAAATTAAATAAAGGATTAGATATATCTATTTTATGGGGCATTTTCTAATATTTCAGTTTCGCCCATGTGTCTTCAAATCCTGGCATTTGACAGGCCCTTCCTTCAAGGGTAATTATACCCAGTTAAAATAGCATTACTTATAATTTGCAGTATTAATGCCCTACCAAGGGTAATTATTCCTAAGTCCAAGGGTAATTACAAGGTGTTCATACCCACCAAGGGTATTATCCTAAGTCCAAGGGTAATTACAAGGGTTAATGCCCCACCAAGGGTAATTATTCCTAAGTCCAAGGGTAATTACAAGGCTTAATGCCCTACAAGGTTAATTATTCCTAAGTCCAAGAGTAATTACAAAGGTTAATGCCCTTACCAAGGGTAATTATTTCCTAATCTCAAGGGTTGAATTACAAGGGTTAATTGCCCTACCAAGGGTAATTATTCCTAAGTCCAAGGGTAATTACCGTTTTCATACCCTACCAATGTAATTATTCCTTAGTCCAAGGGTAATTACAAAGGGTTCATGCCCTACAAGGGTAATTTCTTCCTTAAGTCCAAGGTAATTACAAGGGTTCAGCCCTACCAAGGGTAATTATTCCTAAGTCCAGGGTAAATTACAAGGGTTAATTCCTACCAAGGTAATTCATTCCTAAGTCCAAGGGTAATTACAGGGTTCATGCCCTACCAAGGGTAATTTCTTCCTTAAGTCCAAGGGAATTACAAGGGTTTATGCCCTAACCAAGGGTAATTGTTCCAAGTCCAAGGTGTAATTACAAGGGGTTAATGCCCTACCAAGGTAATTATCCTAAGTCCAAGGGTAATTACAAGGTTTAATTGCCCTACCAAGGGTAATTATTCCTAAATCCAAGGGTAATTACAAGGGTTCATGCCCTACCAAGGGTAATTATCCTAAGTTCAAGGGTAATTACAAGGGTTAATGCCCTAACCAGGTAATTTCCTAATCCAAGGGTATTACAAGGGTTCATGCCCTACCAAGGTAATTATTCTAAGTCCAAGGGTAATTACAAGGGTTAATGCCTACAAAGGGTAATTGTTCCTAAGTCCAAGGGTAACTACAAGGGTTCATGCCCTACCAAGGGTAATTATTCCTAAGTCCAAGGGTAATTACAAGGGTTCATGCCCTACCAAGGGTAATTATTCCTAATCCAAGGGTAATTACAAGGGTTAATGCCCTACCAAGGGTAATTGTTCCTAATTCCAAGGATAATTACAAGGGTTCATACCCTACCAAGGGTAATTATCCTAAGTCCAAGGGTAATTGCAAGGTTTAATGCCCTACAAAGGGTAATTATTCCTAAACCAAGGGTAATTCAAGGGTTCATACCTACCAAGGGTAATTATTCCTAGTCCAAGGGTAATTATACAAGGTTTAATGCCCTAACCAAGGTTTATTCCTAAATCCAAGGGTTATTACAAGGGTTCATGCCTACCAAGGGTAATATTCCTAATCAGTGTAATACAAGGTTCATGCCCTACCAGGGATAATTATTCCTAGTCCAAGGGTAATTACTAGGGTTAATGCCCTACCAAGGGTAATTTCCTGAGTCCAAGGGTAATTCAAGGTCATGCCCTACCAAGGGTAATATTCCTAAGTCCAAGGGTAATTACAAGGGTTTCATACCCTACCAAGGTAATTATTCCTGAGTCCAAGGGTAATTACAAGGGTTAATGCCCTACCAAGGGTAATTATTCCTAAGTCCAAGGGTAATTACAAGGGTTCATACCCTACCAAGGGTAATTATTCCTAAGTCCAAGGGTAATTACAAGGTTTAATGCCCTACCAAGGGTAATTATTTCTGAGTCCAAGGGTAATTACAAGGGTTCATACCCTACCAAGGTATGTTATTCCTAAGTCCAAGGGTAATTACAAGGGTTCATGCCCTACCAAGGGTAATTATTCCTAAGTCCAAGGGTAATTACAAGGGTTCATGCCCTACCAAGGGTAATTATTCCTAAGTCCAAGGGTAATTACAAGTTCATGCCCCAAGTAATATTCCTAAGTCCAAGGGTAATTCAGATGGTTAATGCCCTTACCAAGGGTAATTATTCCTAAGTCCAAAGGTAATTACAAGGGTTCATGCCCTACCAAGTGTAATTATTCCTAAATCCAAGGGTAATTACAAGGGTTAATGCCCTACCAAGGGTAATTATTCTTCTAAGTCCAAGGGTAATTACCAGGGTGTAATTCCCTACCAAGGGTAATTATTCCTAAGTCCAAGGGTAATTACAAGGTTTCATTGCCCTAACAAGGGTATTATTCCTAAGTCAAGGGTAATTACAAGGTTAATGCCCTACCAAGGGTATTATTCCTGAGTCCAAGGGTATTACAAGGGTTAATGCCCTAACCAAGGGTAATTATTCCTAAGTCCAAGGGTAATTACAAGGTATAACCCTACCAAGGGTAATTATTCTGTCCAAGGGTATTACAATGTTACAAGGTTAATTAATGCCTACCAAGGGTAATTATTCCTGTCCAAGGGTTAATTTACAAGGGTTCTGCCCTACCAAGGGTAATTATTCCTAAGTCCAAGGGTAATTACAAGGGTTCATGCCCTACCAAGGGTAATTATTCCTAAGTCCAAGGGTAATTACAAGGGTTCATGCCCTACCAAGGGTAATTATTCCTAAGTCCAAGGGTAATTACAAGGGTTCTTGCCCTACCAAGGGTAATTATTCCTAAGTCCAAGGGTAATTACAAGGGTTCTTGCCCTACCTGTTGAAAGTTACGTCAAACAGTCATCCAAATATTCTCTGAGCATTTTACCATCTCAGGGATGTCCTAAACTAGTGTCTTGAAATGAACTCCAACCTAAATCAGTAACATAGGGAATTGTGGCCTTTACTGATACCAAGCTTTATATATTAGTTGATTGGTAATGGTCATTGCGAAGTTTAAAAAACATTTGGAACGGTTTCTTATTCAATGTATTTAGGACAAACCACCCATGCTGGTCAACAGCCATGAAACCAAAATATAGTCGGATGGAGACATTTAGGATCCTCTCCAGCTCTCTCTGCAAGCTCAATGAGCTCTGTAAGAGTAACATCACCGTGAGGGCCATGGTGGTCGGCACCAGAGGGGGATTGCAGCACAGTTAAAATAAAATCCTCTTTCCTGCAATACTACATTTCTGCCACAAGGTAGACACAACATGGGAGGTCAGTTCATAGAAAGAGAAAGGGGCAAGTGCCTCACCTTACAGTCCCTGCACCTGGGAATGGAAAAGAAGGGACAGTAAGTTGTAGTTGTCACTAGTAATAGAAAGAATATTGTACAGGGGCAGAATTCCACTCACACTATCTCCTTACTGGCAGTGTGTGGGACTGAAAACACTTTGGCATGGTGCTGGGGGGCTGGTTGAGCTGCCTGGGCCCTGGGTTATAGTGTGGGATAGAGAATGATGGGAACTGTAGTCAGGGAGTCATTTGTTTTTCCCTTGAGTATACGTGTATGTATCTGGTGTAAGGGTCTGTTCCGTGTTTGTCTACTGTATCTGTGTGTGTGTGTGGTGGCTGTTCCATGTGTGTGTCTTTGCATGTTTTTATGCGTTAATCAATGCATGTGAGTGTATCTGTATGCATGGGTGCATTATGTATGCATGGGCAAACTTATATTTTATAGTCTGTGTTATGGACATATTTACCAGTTCACCAGCCCCCCAGTCCACCAGCCAGTGTAAAGTCATCCCTCCAGTCCACCAGCCAGTGTAAAGTCAGCCCTCCAGTCAACCAGCCATGTGAGGCAGCCCATCCACCAGCCAGTGTAAAGTCAGCCTCCATCCACCAGCCAGTGTAAGTCAGCCCTCCAGTCCACCACCAGTACCGCAGTCCCGTCCCCAGCCGTGTAAAGTCAGCCCTCCAGTCCACCAGCAGTGTAAAGTCGCCCTCCGTCCACCAGCCAGTGTAAAGTCACCCTCAGTCCCCAGCAGTGTAAAGCAGCCCTCACAGTCCAACCAGCCAGTGTAAAGTCAGCCCTCCAGTCCCACCAGCCAGTGTAAAGTCAGCCCTCCAGTCCAACACCAGTGTAAAGTCAGCCCTCCAGTCCACCAGCCAGTGTAAAGTTAACCCTCCAGTCACAGCCACGTGTAAAGTCCCCTCCAGTCCACCAGCCAGTGTAAAGTCAGCCCTCCAGTCCACCGCCGTGTAAAGTCAGCCCTCCAGTCCACACAGCCTGTAAAGTCAGCCTCCCGTCCACCAGCTAGTGTTAAATCACTTCCACAAACTACTTATATTGTTTATATGTATAATTATTGTATTATTAGGATTATTAATTGTACATAAATAACCATTATTATTGTATTATTAGCTATTATATTATTATATGTATAATTATTGTATTATTAGGATTATTAATTGTACATAAATAACCATTATTATTGTATTATTAGCTATTATATTATTATATGTATAATTATTGTATTATTAGGATTATTAATTGTACATAAATAACCATTATTATTGTATTATTAGCTATTATATTATTATATGTATAATTATTGTATTATTAGGATTATTAATCGTGCATAAAGAAACAACCACTATTATTGTATTATTAGCTATTATATTGTTATATTATTATATGTATAATTTGTATTATTAAGATTATTAATCCTGCATAAATAACCATTATTATTATTGTATTATTAGCTATTATATTGTTATATCATTATATGTATAATTATTGTATTATTAGCATTATTAATTGTGTATAAATAACTAATATTATTATTGTATTATTAGCTATTATATTAATATATCTATAATTATTGTATTATTAGCATTATTAATCGTGAATAAATAACGATTATTATTATTGTATTAGCTATTATATTTATATATGTATAATTATTGTATTATTAGCATTATTAATCGTGCATAAATAACCAATATTATATATATGTTTTAATAGACCTTCCTATCAGATATAAACAAACCCATAATAATCTCTTGTTGTACAGACATGCTACGTCAAGTACGACGAGCGGAGATTGGCGTGACTGTTTCTACACGCAGTAAAACAAATACAGATTCAATACAGAAGAGAAACGAACACATTCCATCTCCCAACACCTTGTACCTCAATCCAAATATTTCTTTAACCTTTACCTTGTAACGTCGCAAAGCTGATTCATCATTTCGCTTTTCTATATATATATAAAATATCTCAATTTTTTTTTTTTCTCAGGTCATATACTTGTCATAGCAGACATCCTGGTTAATTTTTAACTGAAAACCAACACGTATGACATGCCCTTTGCAGACATATTACTATAATGGCTGCTATTTTATTTTTTCAAACAAAGCTTAAATGCGGTTCTAGTTCGGGAAGAAAACGCTGGCTGTTTGCATGTTGCTCTTTGTACAGCTGTTACCAGCAATTGATAAGACTGACACCTTTAATCCTCTGTGGATTCCTCAATTCTATGATGTCAGTAAAAAATCCTTCAAACGCGGCTATTAGAAAAGAACGGTCAACAAGCTTCTTGTTGCGAGATTTTTCCAAGCCTACCTTAGAGCGACATAAATGGCGTGGTATTTGTTTGAATGTGAAGGGATTATATGGTCTTTGGAAAATGAGGAATTTAGCCTTTATTTGGGGGGGGGGGAATGGTGATTTGTTTTTTTGTTTTTATTATTAGTCGAAGC
The DNA here is from genome assembly GCA_019447015.1 of Hymenochirus boettgeri. Taxonomy (NCBI): domain Eukaryota; kingdom Metazoa; phylum Chordata; class Amphibia; order Anura; family Pipidae; genus Hymenochirus; species Hymenochirus boettgeri. The sequence continues at coordinate 704,680 of CM033474.1, read as the reverse complement.
TTTGATTTGTCAGTTTCTTTCAGTGAGTATTAAACCACTTGTAATGTCTTGTACCAACCAGGATAAAATACACAGGACTGCAAAGAAAATCCAACGTAATCGCAGGACGCAGAAGCGTTTATTGTGAGGTTTCTTTTTAATGATATATATTATTGCTGGACCTGTTCGCAGCGCAAACACGGGGTTAGAAATGAGCAAAAGGACAAGGAAAAAAAGAATTCCAATTGTTCAACGTAACGCACAAAACGGTTGGTCGGGGGTTTAGGACACTTCGGAATTACGATGGCGGGAATTACGTGAAAACCCATTGTCAAAAAGGTTGAGCATTTTAAAATTTTGTGCTAAAGGACAGAAAACTCGTCAAACACGACGAAAGTCCTAGATTCATTGCTGTTATGTTATGTAACATAATGAAACATAGGCCCATATTTATAAAGGCGCGTTATAGCTTTTTAGTGATACTGTGCCTTTAACGATCGGTCTAACGATCATTTATTTATGATTTTTAAAGCGATTGTTAAAACAATCGTTAAATCTATGATAATAATGGTAAATCTATGATTGTAGATTTACAATCCCCGTACAATACAATTGCAGCAATTTACTAACGCATGGTTTTCTACGACCGAATGTTCGTAAATTACATCTCCATACATCTCAGAGCTGATCCGCTGATATCGTCCCGAACGCAACCTCCGCTCTGCAAATGATATCCTCCTCTCACCCACCCTTGTCACCTCTTCCCATGCCACATTCAGGACTTTTCACGTGCTGCCCCTCTGCTCGTGCTGCCCCTACCTTCCTCCGTCTGTCCGTCATTTACTGTCCCTTACCTATGGACTTGTCTGACATAAAGCCAACAGCGGTGTGCTGGAGTGTGACCTGGACTGCTTTGTGCTTGAGTATTACACTGAGCATGTCCAAACCAATGACAGAGTGGAAGAGGCAGGATTAGAATTAATTGACAAGGATGAATTTACTATTAGGGACACCCTGTGGTGGGAGGGGCGACTGTCAATCCCCGCCATTTTCATTAGCAATTTTATTTACAGCATGTCCCCCTGCTTTGATCTGGCTGTAGACGCTATAATCATGGCCGTACAATCGGAATGGGCTGCAAAAAAAATTTTCCGATAGGAAAAAATATCGTCTGATTGTCCATAAACGGCTAACAGATTAGCAGCATTGTACCGGGGTTTATCGAAAGGATTTTTGGAAGCTGCACCATTATTTGATCATCTTCACAATAAGCGATATAACAAATATATTATGCTTGTGAAGGTTCTCATTCATCCAGGTCATGGTATATCTGTTGTATTCAATTAGATCAACTGGACTTGAAATGTAGTTCTTGAAGACGTTTCGCTAGTCATCCGACTGGCTTTCTCAATTCAGAATGACTTGTACAAGAATCTGTGGCAATTATGTACCCTGGAAAATCCCAATTAGCATATTTTCCAGGGTACATAATTGCCACAGATTCTTGTACAAGTCATTCTGAATTGAGAAAGCCAGTCGGATGACTAGCGAAACGTCTTCAAGAACTACATTTCAAGTCCAGTTGATCTAATTGAATACAACAGATATAACAAATATATTAGCGTGGGCTTTACACACCAGGTACCCAATGCAATGCCAAGAATATTAATTCTCGCACTACTATAAGGCATGAAACCCAACATACTATAAATAATATCATTATATTACATAGTAAGAGCTACATTATCTCTAATATACCGATAGTTACAGAATATTCTGTAAATAATAGCTTTATATTACACAGAATGAGCTACATTATCCCTAAAATATTACACAGTAAGAGCTATATTATCTGTAATATAATTAACAAGAATATTCTGTAAATAATATCCTTATATTACACAGTAATAACTACATTATCCCTTATATTATATCACCAGAAACAATCTATACTAATAATCCTTGTCTTACAAAACAAAACCGTACTAACTACATTATCCCTTATATTAATACACACAGAACATACTATAAATAAAATCTATATTACACAGTAAGAGCTACATTATCTCTACAAAATAATACACAAAGAATCTTCTATAAATAACTATCCTTATATATACACAGGACAATAACTAATTATCCTTATATTATACCCACAAGACATACTATAAATAAATTCTATATTACACAAGTAAAACTACATTATCCCCTAATATAATACCAGAGAATAGTTCTGTAACAATACGTTTATATTACACAGTAACGGATATATATCCTATATATACACGAAGAATAGTCTGTAAACAAATATCGTTATATTACACAGTACGAGATATATTATCCTAATATTATACCAAGAATGTTTCTGTAACAAATATCGTTATACTTATCACAGTACGAGATATATTAATCCCTATATATTATACCCAAATGTTCTGTAAATAATCTCCTTATATTTACACAGTAATACCTACCATTATCCTAATATATACCACAAGAATCATTACTTAAAAATATACTTATATTACATATATGACTACATTATCCCTAAATATACACAAGATAATTCTGAAACATAATACGTTATTACACAGTAAATAACTACAATTTATCCCTTATATTATCACAAGAACTACTATAAATAAAATTTGTACTATTTACACACAGTAAAGACTACATTATCCTCTAAATAATAGCAACAAGAATATTCTGACACATATTCTTATATTACACGTAGAGAATAATTTATCCCTAATATAAATACACAAGAATATCTTGTAACACATATACGTTTTTTATATTACACAGAAGTACGAGATATATTACCCGAATATAATACACAAGAAAATATTCTGTAAACATATCGTTATATTACACAGTACGAGCGTAACGAGATATATTAAGCCTAATATTATACACAGAATGTTCTGTAAATAATTCCTTATATTACACAGTATAACCACATTATCCCTTATATTATACACAAGACATAATATAAATAAACTTTTTATATTACACAAGTAAGAAGCTACTTATCTCTAAAAATAATACACAAGAATATTCTATAAATAATCTCCTTAGATGACCAGTAAACTACATTATCCCTTATATTAACACAAGAACATACTACATAAATAAAATTCTTATATTACCAGTAATGAACTACTTATCCTATATCATACACAAGAATATTCTGTAACAAGATCGTTCTTACCGAGTACGAATATATTATCCCTAAGGATTATACCCAAACAAAAATTTTGCTGTAAATAATATCCTTATATTACCACAGTATAACCACAATTATCCCTAATATAATACCAACAAGAATATTCTGTAAACTAATTCCTATATTACACAGTAATTTTTAACAACCTACAATTAATCCCTTATATAATACAAGAATATTCTGTAACAATATACTTATATTACACACAGTAATGAACTACATTACCCCTAATATAATCACCAAGATATTCTGTAACCCTATCATCCTTTATATAACTAACATAGCCCTACACCGATATGTAAACATTCTGAAGTAGTATATTTCCCTAATGTAATATCATTAACAAAATCCTTATAAACACTACAAACGCCAGCTGGTATTATTATACTGTATTAGAACCAGTTGGTGAACATTAGTCCTGTCACACGTTGGCTGTAAATTTCGTCATTGTGAATTTCCGTATGGACCCAGAACAGCAAATATAATTCAGTTGGTGAAAATAGACCATTTATTGAGCTGTTGTCTCCTTTCCCAACTGTCTCTCTTCCCATGGATCACTTGAAGCTCTTGTTACACGCGGGCGCTGCTATTACAAAGGAAAATCCCCTTCTGTTTAATCTTTGTTTGCTGGATGTTCATGCCTTAAAACTGGGCACCGTACATTTAAAATACTTTTCCCTGTTCGCTGGAATGGAGAGAGGTCGACTACATTTCAATAATCAATAGACCTGCCTAAGTTCAGGGAAAACCCTATAAAGGAACTACAGACAAAACCTGCAAATAAACTACTCTGGGGATTTGGCCTTTTTTACTACCAGGTTCATACACCAGACCCCGACCTGCTGTTTAGTCTTCTTCCTAAAGTTGTACTGGGAAGTTTAAAAAGAGTCCTAAACTTAAAATCACTTTTTTATTCATAACCAAACACTGTTCATAAGAACACACCACCGTGCCACAATATATAGCAGTGGTTTCATCCACAAAATGTCTGAAACTACCAGCCCCAGTCATTTCCCTTGGATTCCTTCCTGAATTGTTGAGTGCTGTAGTTGGATGCTAGGGAGTTATATTTTTCAAACAAAGTAGGCCCACAGGTAGGAATCCCTTGTATGTACAATGTACTATATTCATACCTCTACTGGTCCCCAGTACCTACCAATGGGCCTTACTGTCCCACTTCTAACTACCCATGGGCCCTACTACTACCCCACCTATACCTACCCATGGGCCTCTACTGTCCTCAACTTCACCTACACTCATGGCCGCTTACTGTCCCCAACTTCCTCCATTCCTGGGCCTCCTTACTGTCCTCAAGCCTTCTCACTACCCATGGGCCTCTACTGTCCTCAACTTTCACCTACCCCTGGCTCCTCTACTGGTCCTCAACTTTCTACCTACCATGGGGCCTCTACGTCCTCACAACTGTCTACCTACCTCATGGGCCTCTACTGTCCTCAACTTCTACTACCCTGGGCCTCTACTGTCCCCAACTTTACTACTGTCTCTACTTTCTACTCACTACCACCATGGGCCTCTAACTGTCCTCACTTTCTACTTCTACCACCCATGGGCCTCTACTACTGTCCCCAACTTCTACTTAACCCATGGGTCCTCTACTGTCCTCAACTTCTACCTCCCCATGGGCGCTAATGGTCGCCAACTTCTAACTCCTATCCCCTCTGGGCCATCTACTGTCCCCAAACTTCTACCTACCCATGGGCCTCTACTGTCCCAACTTCTACCTACCCAAGGGCCTCTGTCCTCAACTCTACTACCCATGGGCCCTCTCCTGTCCCCAACTTCTACCATACCCATGGGCCTCAACTGTCCTCAACTTTCTACCTACCCTGGGCCTCTACTTGTCCTCACTCTGTCCTCAACTTCTTCCCACCCAAGGGCCTCCTACGGTCCTCAACTTCTACCTACCTACCCATGGGCCTCTACTGTTCCCCACTTCTACCTACCCATGGGCCCTCTACTGTCCTCAACTTCTAACCTCAAGGGCTTTCTACTACTTCTAGAACTTCTACTTCAATATCTACTACCCTCTATCTACTGGCCTACCTACTGTCTTGTCCAACTTCTACCTACAAGTGTCTATCTCTACAACTTCATCTTAACTGCAACTTCTACTCTTCACTCAACTTCTCTAACCACCCACTTCAAAACTTCCCTATTCTAAGCTACCATCCCCCATGGCCTCTACTGTTCCCCAACTTCTACCTTCTCCCATGGGCCTCTACTCTCTAACTGTCCCCCCCTTCTGCGACCTAACCCCAGGCCTCTACGTCCCAACTTCTAACCTACCCATGGGCCTCTACGTCCCAACTTCTACTATTTACTGGTTTATTTACGATTCGTAACCAGATATTTAATGATACGTTATTTTGTATTCTAGAAATGTTATCTACCTCAACATGAGCTTTTTATGAGCTTGGCCTGTGCAGAGGAGTTACAGGAAACAGCAGTCCCTGGTTGTTTGTCAGTATCATAGTGCTAATAAATTATTAAACTAACAATGATGAGATAAATAAAATGTAAGTGCCCTAGAGATCACGAACGCAACTATCACAATTGGAAAATCAATCCCTTGTCTAAAACGTTAACAAATGTGGTCATATTTGGGCTCGTTTTGTGAAACAATCCCTTATTAATTAATTGTCCTGAACTAAGATGAGGAATTGCATTTAACACCAGTTGCCATAATGTTCAGATTAAAGTAATTAGAAGAAAAATTGTAACAGTTTAATCAACGGGTCCTTTTGTCTGGCGGATTCCTTGAAACGGTCGCTCTTAACAGAAATATGCATTGACCCTGTGTTTATTGACGAAGCAGACAGCAAACATGGCCACACTGATCTTTGTTATTTCACTGGTTACAAAGGAGAAATCTCAGGGCCTCGCAATGTTCCATCCTCTGATGTGCAGCCTTTTTAAGAGGAAGATAGCTTTTCTACCTTTTAATTGGGGGTATTTACTGGGAGACATGTTGCAAAGCAATTAACGTAAAAACATTTTGTGCCTGTTGTCAATTGGTTTCCAAGTAAATGGTTTATGTCTGACCAAGGAATTTTGTCCTTTTTTTTTTTTTTCCCAGTTTCTATTTTCCCAGGTTACAACTTATCCATTGAATCACCCAGCCAATTAGACTGTCCGTGTAAAGAAAATCACTTTGGTCCCACCACTTTCTCCTTCTCCTCATCTCATCCCTTTTCTTTAATGACCGACTAATGTGCTATAGTAAAAAAAGGGGAGAATCTTCTGAAATATGTGAGGGTCTATAGGTGTCTTTGGGTACCTGTGAAGAGGCCCTTGAAGTAGCTTAAAGGGACAATAGAATATTGCGTCCGTCTGGGTGTTTATTGTTTCCACTGATTTATATTTCACCGCACCAGCAACTGCTGAATGGGAGGATTAACAACAAGTTTTCACCTTATTGAAAAACCGGTATTTCAAAGCAAACAAAAAGCATTGGAAGGTTGGTCAATGAAATGGAAGATTTGATTGTATTGTTTTTTGTGTCCCACCTGAGTCAGATCTAAAAACGAGAACATGGATCATGGCGGAGATCTCAGTTATCTATAGTATCGATTTGGTGGTAACCGTGTTGTGCACTGGACTTCCACATCTAAGGGTAGTGATGGAGGTCTAGGACGTTTAAAAGTCATGTCCTCCCCAAAATATATTCTTTGACAGATATGTCAATTCCCCCCAACCCTATTTGTACTATAATCGGATGCTCCTGACAGACTACAAGCCTGATCCCTCACTGGTGCTTCTCCTTTCCCTGCCGGCCGCTTTCAGTTTTCAGCTTCAGTCGCCCACAAGGTGACATCACACCATGGCTGTGCGTGTTCTTAAACAACAGTTCGAGAAGAGTAAACTAGGACAGTGTGGGATTGTGGTACTGTAAGTCTTTCTTTCTACCATTATGAGGATTAATATAACTGTAAAGATAGATTTTGGGTGGACATGCCCTTTAAATAAAAGGAAACAGGCTTTATGGTGTTTTCTTAAATTGGCCAATGATTTGCTCGTTGAACAGTTTTTAAACCCGTCAATTGTGGGTAAATTGTTTTATGTGTGACTGGCATGTCCAAGCTCCAGTATCACGGGGAACCAGTACAATCATCTGTTGTGACATCACAAAGCTTTCCGACACAAATGTGAGATCGTCACGGGCTGTTCAATATCAAAATCTGATTGGGTGGTTCTTGGAATATGTAATTCAGCAAAAGATCCCATTGGTAGTAGTCAAGGCTCTTCATGTTCCAGCTAAAATGTTTTTTTCTATTGGTGGTGGATAATATGATGTCACAGGTGATGTATTTTGGTGTCATGGTAACATTTTTAGTCAGATGTCAGAATATATTTTCCTCCGCCAATGCATTTTAACTGACTAATTTCGATATTTTTAATGGTGGGTTATAAACATCAGAAAGACATGCAATATGTATTCACAGTATAGACGTTATATGTTTATATTATTGTTTATATATTAATTCTTGTAGCAAATGTACTGTCCACCACCTAGTTTTGTGATCCAGCTAAACCAGTATAGAAGAGGGACATCCCCCATCATCTTCCTGATCCAGCAAAAAATTGGACAGTGGGGAGTTTTCTGATTGACAAGGATTGAAGAGGTTCTCACCAATCTAGTTTGTCCTAATTGGTATGTTTCCCCACCAACAAGAGACCTGTGCACATCCAATTAAATTGCTTACATTTGTATTCCCATTGATTGTGACTTATTTTTTTAAAATTCCTGGTGAGTGTCAACATGTAATGTACATGCTTAATATTACATTTTTTGTACTTGTGTTTTATTGCGATTTAATGTGCATTCAAAGTAGTGCTTCAAAAGAGTATCTGCCACCTCCCTCTGCTCAATCCACTTTTTCATATCTTAGGAGGCAGCACGCCATGCAGTCAATCATTGGTTGTGATGTCAGCTGTTATAGCTTTGATGACTGCATGGAGGGAGGAGCCAGCTTACTCTGCCTGAATGGAGACAATAATTATCCTTAATATCTGGTAATAATACAGGTAATAACGTTCGAAGTAGATATCGTTAGGGTTGGGGCAGTAATGACCAGTTTTTTTTGTTTCAAAGGGTGAACATGCCCTTTAACTTCCACTTTGTATCATGGTTAGATATAAGATCACTTTAAGCTGTAACCCCTTAACCTTTAAAATTCCCAAGGGGGACAAACTAATGACGGGGAAGATTTTGCTCTGCAGAAGCTATTGCTACTAATCTACTGTAAACCCTATTGGTTTTAGGTTCTATGGAGGTTGGGGCTTTAATCTACATGCATGGGTGTATTTGTATTACAATGAGGTGGAGCGACACCATTCTGTTCTATCTCTAGTTAATCATCATCCAATAGAGGGATTACCATGACGTGTGATCATCTGCCGCCTGAACAATGAATTATTATCAACGACCAATCTTGTAACAAGTCAACTTAACCTATGTTTAAAACCGTAATTCCTATTACAATGTTCAATGACAGTTCATTTATTTTACATGTTTCCCAACACCATATCATCCTAATTTATTTGTACGATTCCTACACGCGCTTGGAGCCATTAGTCATTCTAGGCAGTCGTCCCTACTCACATTTATCACGCCCATTCTCCAACTTCAGCCCCATTTAACGTTCAGTAACATAGATTGGAACTGAAATGGCAAATTTTTAGCTTGCTGAAAACCATCTGAGTCGTGGTCATAAAACAGGGCAATGTATAAAAGATCGGACGCTCGTGGGCAGAATTCAGTAGGACGTCTCCCAGATTTGTATTTGGGAAGCTTTGTTAGGAAGTTGCATTCTCTATTAGCGCTGCAAGAAGGAAACGTATTCACCTCATTATTTTCATCAACAAATAGATCATTAACCCTATGTGAATATTAGTTATAACTCCACCCTTTCCTATTTTCTGTATATTACCCACCTAATTAGATTGTAAGCTCTACGGGGCAGGGACCTCATTACCTCAGCGTTACATGTTTCACATTGCTTTTTTTTTTGTATTCTATATTGTAACAGCGCTGCGTTCCCCAATTGGCTATATAAATAACATATACATACATACTGTATAATCTGTATTGTTATAATGTACAGCGCTTTGATCCCAGTGCGCTATATAATAAACATATACATACATACTGTATAATCTGTATTGTTTATAATGTACAGCGCTGTGTACCCAGTGGCGCTATATAAATAACTATACATACATACATACTGTATAATCTGTATTGTTATAATGTACGGCGCTGGTCCCCAAGTGGCGCTATATAAATAACTATACATACATATGATAATCTGTATTGTTATAATGTACAGTTGCTGTCACCCAAGTGGCGCTATATAAATAACAATACCTACATAATGTATAATCTGTATTGTTATAATGTACAGGCTTGTGTTCCCAATGTGCGCTATATAATAAACATATACTACTACTGTATAATCTGTATTGTTTATAATGTACAAGCGCTGTGTACCAAGTGGCGCTATATAAATAACATATACATACATACTGTAAATCTGTATTGTTATAATGTACAGGCTGTGTCCCCCAGTGGCGCTATATAAATAAACATATACATACATACTGTATAATCTTGTATTGTTATAATGTTACGCCTGTGTCCCAGTGGCTCTATAATAAAACATATACATACATACGTATAATCTGTATGTTTGTAATGTACAGCGCTGGTGCCCCACTGGCGCTATTAAATAAGCATACCATAGCTACTTTATCTGTATTGTTAAATTGAGCTGTGTACCAAGTGGCCTATATAACTAACATATACATACATACTTTATACTCTGATTGTTATAAGTACGGCGCTGGTCCCCAAGTGGCGCTATATAAATAAACATATACATACACTGTATAATCTGTATTGTTATAATGTACAGCGCTGTGTACCCAAGTGGCGGCTATATAAATAAACATATCACAACATACAAACTGTATACTCTGTATTGTTATAATGTACAGTGCTTGTACCCAAGTGGGCTAATATAATAACATATCCATACACCTGCTGTATACTCTGTATTGTTATAAGATGTACAGCGCTGCTGTACCCAATTGGCGCTCATTACCAAGAACATATACTCATACTGTATAATCTGTATTGTTATAATGTACAGGCGCTGGTCACCCAAGGGGCTATTAAATAGAACTATACATACATACGAAATCTGTATGTTAGTACAGAGCCTGTGTACCAAGTGGGCTATAAAATCACATATCATACGCTGTTAATCTTATTGGTATATGCTCACGTTTACCCGTGGGCTTATAAATACAACTATCATACTCTTGTATAATCTGTATTGTTATAATGTCACGCCTGCTTCCCCCAAGTTGGCGCTATAATAATACATATACATACATACTGTATATCTGTATTGTTTATAATGTACAGCGCTGTGTCCCCAAGTGGCGCTATATAATAAACTATACATACATACTGTATAATCTATATGTTATAATGTAACAGCTCTGGCCCCAAGTCGCTATATAATAAACATATACACTACATACTGTATAATCTGTATTATTATAATGTACAGCGCTGTGTACCCAAGTGGCGCTATATACATAACATATACATACACTACTGTTAATCTGTATTGTTATTAATGTCAGTGCTGTCTACCCAAGTGGCAACTATAAAGTAAACATATATACATACATACTGTATAATCTGTATGTGTGTATAATGTACAGTGCTGTCTAACCCAAGCGGCGCTATATAATAAACATATACATCCTACTGTATAATCTGTATGTGTATAATGTACAGCGCTGTGTACCCAAGTGGGCGCTATATAAAATAAACATATACATACTACTGTATAATCTGTATTGTTACAATTACACGCTGCTACCCAGTGGCGCTATAAATAAATAAACAACCATACATACTGTAATTATCTGTATTGTATAATGTACAGCGTTGCGCCCCAAGTGGCGCTATATAAATAACTATACTACATACTGTATAATCTGTATTGTTTTAAATGTACAGTGCTGTCTACCCAGTGGCGCTGTATATAAAATGCGAACTATACATACATACTGTATAATCTGTATTGTTATATGTACAGTGCTGTCTACCCAAGTGGCGCTATATAATAAATTATACATACATCTGTATAATCTTATTGTTATAATGTACCAGCACTGTGTACCCAAGTGTGCTATATAAATAACGGTAAACAAGCATACATACTGTATAATCTGTATTGTTATATGTACACGCTGTGTCCCCAAGTGGCGCTAATAAAGAAACATACACATACATACTGTAATATCTGTATTGTTTAATTACAGCTTGCTCCCCAAGTGGGCGCTATATAAATACAATACACAACATACTGTAATCTGTATTGTATAATGTACAGAGCTGCGTCCCTCGTGGCGCTATAATAATAAACATATACATACATACTGTATATATCTGTATGTTTATAATGTACAGCCTGTGTACTTAAGTGGCGCTATATAAATCAAACATATACAACATACTACTGTATAATCGTATTGTTATACTTTACCGCTGTGTCACCCTAGTGGCGCTATATAAATAAACATATACATACATACTGTTATATCTGTATTGCTATAAATGTACAGCGCTGTGTCCCCATGGCGCTATAATAAACATACACAAACATACTGTATAATCTGTATTGTATAATGTACAGCGCTGTGTACCCAAGTGCGCTATAAAAATAAACATATACATACTACTGTTAATCGTATTGTTATAATCGTACAGCCTGTGTACCCAAGTGGCGCTATATAAAAACATATACATACATAACTGTATAATATCTGTATTGTTATATGTACGCGCTGTGTACCCAAGTGGCGCTATATAAATAACATATACATACAATACGTATATCTGTTTTGTTATAAATGTACAGCGCTGTTGTCCCAAGCGCTCTAGATAAATAAACATATACATACTGTAAACTGTTATGTTAATTGTACAGCGCTGTGTCCCCAAGTGGGCGCTATATAAATAAGCATATACATACATACTGTATGATCTGTATGGTTATAAAATGTACAACGCGCTGTGTAACCCAAGTGGCTATATAAATAAACATATACATACATACTGTTAATCTGTATTGTTATATGTAGCACGCTGCGTAACCCAAGTGGTGCTATATAAATAAACGCATATACATACATACTGTATAATCTGTATTGTTATAATGTACAGCGCTGTCGTACCCAAGTGGTGCTATATAAATAAAACATATACAACATACTGTATAATCTGATTGTTATAATGTACAGCGCTGCGTCCCCAGTGTGCTGTATATAAATAAATATACCATACATACTGTATAATCTGTATTGTTATAATGTACACTCTGTGTACCCCAGTGGCGCTATATAAAAACCATATACATCATACTGTATAATCGTATTGTTATAATGTACAGCGCTGTGTACCCAATTGGCACATATAATAAATCAGTATACATACATACTGTATATCTGTATTGTATAATTACAGCGCTGTTACCACCAAGTGGCGCTATTAAATAACCATATACATACATACTGTAATACTCGGTATTGTTATAATGTACATGCTGTGCCCCTAGTGGCGCTATATAAATAAACATTAAATACATACTTGTATACTCTGATTGTTAGAATGTACATGCGTGTTTCCCTAGTGGCGCATATAAATAAAATATACATACATACTGATATCTGTATTGTTATATATGTACAGTGCTGTGCCCCTAGTGGCGTATATAAATAACATATACTACATACTGTATAATCTGTATTGTTATAATGTACAGTGCGTGCCCCTAGTGGCGCTATATAAATAAACTTATACATACATATGTACATATTAGACTTGAGAGTTGAAAGCCCACATCTACTTTAGGGTTTGTGGTATTGCGAGATAAGATAGCAAAATAGGAAAATGTCATCATGCCTACATCCACCCCATGTCCCTGCCGGACGTCACTGTATCCACGTATCGCTATTCGCAGACAGTACCCAAGTGACATAATACAAGCTGCTGCACCTCCATTTTTTGTCATTGTGTGAGAAATTAATGAATCATTCACTGAACCCCGGTAATTTGCCCCTAGATGGTAGACAGAAAAGCCAAGAATGAACCATTATTTGTCTACTAGAGTCTCGGTTTTGTAGACCCTTGTATGTAGACAGTGATACAATGATACTGTACAACGCTCAAGTACGTTCATTATAGAGCATTGTCACCGTTCCAGGTGGGTTCAGTCCTATGTGCTCTCCATGGTTGAAATCCTTGGTTCTCTAATGTATCAGTACTGTGGTGGTTTGGGATACTCTGCTTCAACTAACTATTATTTCCTAATGGATGTAGGGCTGTCACCACATCTCTCACCTCTAATGGTTTTTGTAGTTATTCTGTGGAACACTTTGGATAGGTGGAACTATACAGTTGATGTCAGGGAAAGGATCAGAGAATGGGGTTCAGGGGAATTTTTTGCTGGAAACCTTTCGCGGATACAAAACCAAAAATGTAGAATACATTATCTCAATATAGAACTGTACACGCAGGGTAGACACCTATCAGCACCCTTTAGCGCTTCAGCTCTGCTGGGCAATGGTAGTTCAAAACAGCTCCTATAGAAAAGAAACAACCGTAACACTTGAGGTTACATTAGGGAAAGCTTCAACCATTACAATTTAAAGGGCAGATCACCATATTAACTTTCCATACAGAATCACGCGCCATTCGTTATTTAACAAAAGATGTTTCTAAACTACTTACCAGCCCAATCCCCCACCGCGTTCTCTCTCTCTCCTCTGCAGCTTATGTGAGATCGTCTTTCAGTCAAAGCGTGTGACACTGATTTCACAGCCCAATAGGCTGTAAAGTGTCACTTGGGTGATACGCAGCGCGCTGTACGTAAAAATAACAGATATACAAACAGGGGATAAGTGCAAGACATTATTACAGATCAGATAAAGATAAAAATTAAATTAAATGAATACAATTTTCCATTAACATCGGTTAAGAAGAAAAGCCTATATACAAATATAACGTATAAATTGATATAATTCACAAGCCTCAACACATTAGGAATGAGATTCCTGCCGAAGAGCTTACAATCTAAGTAATCGCTGTCGCATTCGACTCACTGCTCTTTTAAATTTTTTTCTGACCCGACAGAGGGAGCGCTATTTTACATGCTGAGCGAAGACTTTTGAAAAGGCAAAAAAGACGTGGGCAAAGGTTTTTTCCGGGCAAAGGAAGGGGTTAATGATGCAGCATGGAAATAAATGATGGATTCCTTGTTAAAGCACTCCTTGCGAGAACGGTCTTGCAGAAACATATCACATTGTTCAGCCCTATAAAAGCACATTTTACCCTGGACTGGGGATCTTTTTGGGAGGAAATGAGGAACGACATTTGATTTGGTCACATATTAAAAATATATTGGATTAAGTGCGCTTTGGAGTGGCCTGTTTGGAATACGGACATGTTGTCCTTTATGCAATACGACCCCAATATTGTCACAGGGACAACCAAATAAAATAGAGATCATTAACTATGCAACGGATGGAATATGGATCCCCTTCTATTTCCTGTCCAAGCAGATAAGTGTGGATGAGACGGAGAATTAATCAAGCAAATGTATAACGTTGGGTTTAACTTTAAGTTGAAATGTCATGATGTGTTCTCCAAGGTTCCTGATGTTCTAAATCTGGTTAACTTATCATATCGTAAAAAAACCTGTTTTTCAAAACACGGGGGGAAACTTTATTTAAAATGATCGTAATGTCACTTTAAATGGAAGGAAGCTGTTTCTTGCTGGACCTCTGGAGAGAGCATGCCAAAGACATGATTCACCAATGCAATGTGTTACACAAGGGGGATAGTGATGGACGTGACTGCGAAACCCAAACTATTAGTGCGGCTGTATTTTCGATAATTTTTGTACAAGCGTCTCTAAACCCTAGATGATCGTTTGGTACCCTGAAATGTAATGTTCAATTTCCACTGACCCCGAAAGTAGCCTTCGACTTTCAGTAACCCTGGAATGTAGTAGTTCTATTTTACGGTAACCCTCGAAGTATCGTTCGCTAACTCTCGAATGTTACCTCAACTTCTTCGAATGTAGCCTTCAACTCTTCGAATGTAGCCTTCGCAACCCCTGAATGTATCGTTAGATTTCGATAACCTCCAATGTATCGTTCTGTAACCCTCGAATTCCCGAACCCTCAAATGGTAGCTTGCGAAACCCGGTGTCACAGCCATAATACATTGTTACAATTGTTACAAATTGTGTAGTTTATCTGTATTTGATCCAAACTTTTCAACTATCTTCCATGACTCGTTTTCTGAAACTTCCTCCAAATTTTACTGAAGTTTGGACATAAACATGAACTTTCGTAAGTTCGGGCCATCTCAATGGGGGTACCTGGTTTTATTTTTATTTTCTTTAATTTATGGCTTTGGTGGATTTTGGTAATGGAAGTTGTATACCCTTTTCACCAAAGCAATCACTAAAAACACTCTCACAGTGAGAGTGAGACCCCCGCACAAACACAGTGCCACAAGGCCTAGACATTACTGGCAGAGAAACAAGTTCTGATTTCCAAAGTGCGTGGGTGACTTAAAGTAGGGGTAGGTTTAAAAATGAAACAGTTTTCATTACCTGTGTTATTTAACCTTTGAGGGCTCAGTGCAAGGTACAAATGGAACTATGGATTGCACAGTAGAAAAAGGTTTCATCATGTTGGTGAGTACGAAACTCTCTAAATCATTAAACAAGTTTTACCTTTTTAAAGGGCAATGTCCAGCCCCAAAATGAAAACTTACATACAGGTAAATCACCCCCCAAAACCCTAAAACGTTAAATAGTTTTGAGATGTTGAAATATATAAGTCTAGACTGACAATCCTGCACCATGTTCTGTTTCCCTGTTTCTGCTTCCTGGTTCTTCCAGTAGGTAACTGTAGTTATGGATTTGACAGTTGACTCGACAGCACAGACTGAATTTAATCCCCTTCTGCCTCTTTCTGAGCATGCCAGGGCTCAGTAAGCTCAGTAAGCGGTTTCTAAATTGCTGCTTCAGTTTCCATGAGGCATCCAGGAACATATCAGCATACAGTAATGAATTCATAGGGGGACAAACTATGATATCAACATATTTTTAAAGGCCATTCCTTTCTAAAAAAGATATTCTTATGAGGTTGGAGTTGTCTTTTGTTCAGTGAATGTTCTAAGAGACAGAAACTTTGTAACTGTTTGGCTTTGATTGAATATGGTTCTTATTTACACCCTATTCTTATGCCTATTTAATATGTATTTGTTTCGAATTTAGCCTAAATTTGCTCTTTATACGGTCAACGTTTTTTTTTTAAACCACCTAAGGGTTAACAGAGCCCAATATCGGCAATTTTGTTAAACTGTACAAGGTTCTTCGTTGTCATTAGTTACATGTGTATCGGTTTGCTTGCAGTTCTAGAAATTCTAAGCAATAATATAAATAAACCAGCCAGCCTATGTCAGAATGAAATGCTGCCACACGAATGGCACTGGTAACGCTTCCCACGTATATTGAAATAATAATATTGAGGATGTATGCTTAGTGGAAGCGGCTTTTTTACTGCTTTTCCTGTGCCACGCTAAATATCGTTTCAGAGGCAATATCCTGGCAGATTCTATATTTAGAGGCAGGGAGTAGTATTAAACATGTACCATGACGATTCTCCACACACAAACAGAAACATTCACTTTCAATTAATGAAGATGTAGATAAGGGATAACCACCTAATCCCTACCATTATATATATTATAGTTATAATACATATCAAGGCTTAAATTATAATGGGAGCGCAGTGTAAAATTTTCTTATAATAATCACTTAGCTATATCACTGAGTGATTTATTATATAGAGAAGTCCCACCTTGAGCCATCCACTGTCCAACCCCCTAACTGATGTTTTTAAAGCGAATTATGGGGTTTTGGAAAAGAAACCCTGTGTATGGGCACTTTAATGAGCAGTTTGTATATGGGTGAACTGCCTGAAATTCTCCCAAATCACCAAAGCTTACTAAAGCATTTTTCATTCATTTCACATTTATAAAAATCGTTTCCATTCAAAATAATAGCAAAGAACGGTTTACACCTGTTACATTGGGAGATTTTGAAACTTCTCTTTAAATAGTTTTTATTTAGTTAACCTATTATTACGATATTATATAACCAATATAACTATAACAAAACAACAAATACCGGTACATTTAAATACCTATCCTACAAACATCTACCAATGGACGATATTCTCTCTTTTTTAGTTGTTGTAAATACATTTTCTCCCCAGTTATAAATATGTCAATTTTGTCTCTATTATTCTTTTGGGTAGAACAAAACTCACAAACTTCTTGCTAAGTAAATATGCATGATGATTGGTTAATTAATAATAGATAATGAATTATAATTGTGTATTGACGTCTTAGTATGCAAATGAAACATTATTTACTATGTGGGTATGGTAATCTGAATTTAATGTGATGATGGAGGATTGAATTCCGGAGCTTGGTTTGTGTTCAGACGAGGCTCGACGGATTTTTGGGAAACAAAAAAAACTATTCAAAAGGATTTTCCATTATTTTATCCCTTTACGGAAACCGTCGTCCTTTGGTAAAATTCCACAGCCACAAATGTGTACAAGTATATATAATAATTTAGTGGAAGCCCTGGAATGTTTGGATTAACCATCTATTTTACTTATTTATATGTTTATAACATGTCTACTAATCCCCTATGTTTATAAGGAATGTACTTGACAGTTTATCTATAATAAGATATAGGGCCCCGTATGGTATAAACCATCTATTAGCGTTATTTATCTAGGATTATAAACATTATAATCCCCTATGTTTGTAATGATGTCATGTACAGATACTATAATAAAAATATATAGCGCCCGGAATGTGTATATACCACTCTTTATCGTTATTATAGATTAATAACTGTAATTAATCCCCCTACTTGTTTGTAATGGATGTACTTGTACGGATACTATAATAATATATAGGCCCCGGAGAAGTTGTATTAAACCATGCTATTATCGTTATTTATAGGTATGTTATAACATGTAGTAATCACTATGTTTCAATGGCTGTACTGGACAGATACTAATAACTAATATATAGGGCCCCCGGAATGTATATTACCATCTATTATTCGTTTATTTATATGATATAAAAACATTTGGTAATTAATCCCCAGTTTTGTAATGGATGTACCTTGTACAGATATCTATATAATAATATGGATCCCTTGGAAGGTGTAATATAACCATCTTTGATGTTATTAGATGATTATAAACATGGTAATAATCCCCTATGTTTTGTAATGGATTGTCCTTGTACAGATACTCTATAATAATATATAGCCCCGGATTGTGTATTAACCATCTATATAGTCTTATTTATATGATTATAAACAGTATGTAGTAATCACCTATGTTTATAAGGATTCTTGTACAGGAACTATAATAATATATAGGCCCCGGAATGTGTTTACACTAATACCATCTATTATCGTTATTGTATGAGTTATAAAAACATGTATATCCCCTATGTTGTATAATGATGTACCTTGTACAGATACTTTAAGTACTGTATGGGCCCGGGAACCCTGTGTATTAACCCATCTATTATCGGAATTAGGATATGATTATAAAACAGTAATTAATCCCTATGTTGTTGTAATGGATGTAACTGTACAGATACTCTAATAATGTATGGGTCCCTGGAATGGTATTAACAAATCTATTTCGTTATTTATATGATGTAAAAAAAAAATAAATTATAAACAGGTAAATAATCCCCTATTTTGTAATGGATGTTACTGTACAGCACTATACTATAATGGGTACCCTGAAGTGTTATAGACCACTATTATCGTTATTTATATATTATAACATGTAATATACCTATGTTGTTTTATGGATGTTACTTGTACAGATACTAATAAAATGTAGGACCCTGAATGTGTTTTTGACTGGTCTCTTGTCTTTTAATTTATATAATTCTAAACAGGTAATATCGCCTCTATATTTTGTAACAGATGTAAGATACTACCATTCTATTTATATGGCAGGTACTGTTGTGTGGATTTTATTTACAACACGGACAAGTTTTTAAGCTGTATTTTTGTTTTCTGTCTTTATCCATCCATATTGTGCGGGAGTGAATAATACTGTTGAGCTCCCTGCGAGTCATTTGTAATTGACTTTTGTAAGTGTTAGTGAATTACATGTTTCCCCTTCTGTAACCCCGATGGTGGTGAGATATTATTCCGAGGGAAATCAAGCTGATGGTCACTTACTGTTGATGCTGAATCAATTAAAGAAGCATTACTGTCCACTTCTCTCTGAGGTCAGTTCCAAGTCAGGTCGTTCTAGATATCCCACCCCTTTTCTTGGCAATATGTTATTGCTCATATTATCCAAAGAACATCTTTGGTTAGTTTAGTGTTGTGCGTTTCTAATGTTGACCCAAGGAGGCATTTAACTAACCTGTGGTCCCAGAGCCAGTGTAGAGGTGTTTGGAACAGGGCGGGTTGGGAGCCCACAGGATGAACTTAGTAATTTAAAATCCTTAACACCACTCCCACTAAAAACGTTGCCCAGTAATAATAATTAAGTTGGTATGTTTCCATAATGACCTTAGTAATCAATTAAAGGCTCATTGGGCAGGTCCTAGGCTAGCCAGTATCCACACTGCCACAGATATCTTAACAACTGCATAACCTACACCTCAGTGGTTTGGCACGCGCGCGACGAAAAATTAAGTTAAGTAAATAAAAGCGTAGTATTGTTTACAAGTTTTGTGAGACTTAAAGGCCAAGGGAATATGTAGATCAGGATGTATTTAGAAAATTCGCTTTTCGCCTCGATTTCCGATGAATGACATATTTATTAACAATAGGAAAGAACTCACAGCCTAGAGCAGGACCAAATTGATTTAAGAGAGGTAGTGGGATGCCAATGCTCGCAAACTGGACCTACCATCGTCCGTGTAAAAGTCATTTTAATAAGGCGATACAGGGACAGTATCAAACTAATCCGCCCGGGTATCACTCATTTTCGGCTGTAAGGGCCATATATGACCACGGAACAAATGGGTTTTCAACCATCAGAAAAACTTACACTGTTGGGGATGAGGGTTTTATGTATAAAAAGATTTGTGTATCGGACTTTGTTAATAACTAATAGAATGTAATTGTGGGTTCCATAAGCAACCAGTTTCAAATTAAATCTGAGGGTTTCGAAGTCCCGATGAAACGTCCAGAAACTCGTGTAGTGTGTTATAATGATGGATTATAGAGATGATATAGAGATGGTATAGAGATGATATAGAGATGATATCCGAGCTGTCTAAGAGCTGACATATCGAGACTGGTCTATAGATGGTTCAGAGATGCTCTCGCGCTGCTCTCGCGCTGGTCTAGCGTCCGCTCTCGCGCTGGTATAGAGCTGGTCCTCCTCGCTGCTCTCGCATGGTACTCGCGCTGTCTCGCGCTGCTCTCGCGCTGGTCTCCGCGTGCTCTCGACGCTTGGTCTAGCGGCCGCTCTCGCGCTGCTCTCGCCTGGTCTCGCGCGCATCTGCGCTTGGTCTCGCGCTGGTCTCGCGCTGTCCTCGCGCGTGTCTCCGCGCTTGGTCTCCGCACTGTCTCGCGCTGGTCTCGCGCCCGCTCTCGTCGATGAGCTCGCGCTGCTCTCCGCGCTTCTCTCGCTGCCGGCGTATCGCGCTGTCTCGCGCTGGTCTCGCGCTGGTCCCCGCTGCTCTTCGCCGCTGGTCTCGCGCTTGCTTCGCGCCTGCTCTCGCGCTGCCTCTCGCGGGCCCCCCCTCCTCGCGCGCTGTTCTACGCGCTTACTCTCGCGCTGTTCTCGCGCCGCTCTCGCTCGCTCTCGACGCGGGATCGCGCCGCCTCGCGCTGGTCTACGCGCGGTCTCGCGCTGCAGCTCGCGCTGGTCTCGCGCTGGTCATCGCGCTGGTCCGCGCTGGTCTCGCGCGGTCTCGGCGCTGGTCGCGCCGCCCGTCTCGCGCTGGGCCCCCCTCTCGCGCTGCTCTCCTCGCTTCCTCGCGCTGCTCTCGCGCTCGCTCTCGCGCTGCCTCGCGCTGGTCTCGCGCTGCTCTCGCTCGCTCCTCGCGCTGCTTCGCGCTGCTACTCGGCTGCTTCGCGGCTGGTCTCTCGCCTGGTCTCCGCTGCTCTAGCCGCTGCTCTCGCGCTGGTCTCGCGCTGCTCTCCCGCGCTGACTCTCGCGCTGGTCTCTCGCTGCTCCGGCGCTGGTTCCTCGAGCGCTTCGCGCTGCCTCCCGCGCTGGTCCTCGCGCCGCTCTCGCGCTGGTCTCGCGCTGGTCTCGCGCTGGCGTATCGCGCTGGTCTCGCGCCGCTCCGCGCTGGTTCTCGCGCTGGTCTCGCGGCTCTCTCTCCCGCTGGTCTCGCGCCGTCTCTCGCGCTGGTCTGCGCTGGTCTCGCGCCGCTCTGCGCTGGTCTCGCGCCCTGGTCCTCGCGCCTGCCTTCCGCTGGTCTCGCGCTGGTCTCGCGCCGCTCTCGCGCTGGTCTCGCCGCTGGTCTCGCGCTGCTCTGCGCTGGTTCGCGCCGCTCTCGCGCTGTCTCCCGCGCTGGTCCTCGGCCGCTCTCCGCTGGTCTCGCGCTGGTCTCGCGCGCGTCTACGCCTGGTTTTCGCTCTTGTCTCCGCTGCGTACCGCGCTGCTCTCTGCCGGCTGCTCTCGCCGCTGCCTCTCGCGCTGGCGTCCTCGCGCTGGCTACCGCGCCTGCTGTTCCGCGCTGGTCTCGCTCTGGGTCTCGCGCTGCTCTACGCCCTGGTCCTCGGCTGCTCTGCGCTGGTCTCGCGCTGGTCTCGCTCCGCTCTCTCCGCTGGTCTGCGCTGGTCTCTCGATGGTCTCGCGTGCTCTCGCGCTGCTCTCGCGCTGGTCTCGCGCTGCTCTCGCGCTTGGCTCTCGCGCTGGTCTCGCGCTGTTCTCGCGCTGCTCTCGACGCCTGGTCTCGCGCTAGGTATCGCGCTCCTCTCGCGCTGATCCTCTGGTCTCCGCGGTCTCGCGCTGCTCTCGCGCTGCTCTCGCGCTGCTCTCCGCGCTAGTGCCCTCGCGCTGGTCATCGCGCTGCCCCTTCGCGCTGGTCTCGCGCTGTCTCTCGCTGGTCTGCGCATGCTCTCGCGCTGCTCTCGCGCTCACTCTCGCGCTGGTCTCAGCGCTGCTCCTCGCGCTGGTCTCGCGCCGCGTCGCGCTGCTCTCGCGCTGGGGTCTCGGCCGCTCTCGCGCTGGCGCGCGCCTGGTCCTCGCGCGTGCCTCGCGGCTGGTCTGCGTGGTCTCGGCCTGTACTCGCGCTGGGCTCTCGCTGGTCTCAGCGCTGGGCTCTGCGCTCGTATCGCGCTGCTCTCGCGCTGCTTCCGCGCTGGTTCGGCGCTGCTCTCGCCGCATGCTCATCGCCTGCTCTCCGCTGGTCTCGCCGCTGCTCTCGCGATTCTCCTCGCGCTGCCTACAGCGCTGCTCTCGCGCTGCCTCGCAGCTGGGGTACTCTCCTGGTTCCTCGCGCTGCCATCTCGCGCTGCTCTCGCGCTGGTTCCGCGCATGCTCTCGCGCTGCCATCGCGCTGGTCCTCCGCGCCCTGGTCTCCGCGCTGGTCTCGCGCTGGTCTCTCGCTGGTCGCGCCGCTGCTCTCGACGCTGCTCTCGCTCCTGGTCTCGCTCTGGTCTACGGCGCTGCTCTCGCGCTGGTCTCGCGCTGGTATCCCGCTGTCATGCGCTCTCTCGCCTGCTCTCGCGCTGGTCCGCGCTGGCTCTCCGCTGCCTGCTCTGCCGCTGGTCCTCGCGCTGTTCTCTCTCTTGGTCTCGCGCTGCTCTCGCGCTGCTCTCCGCGCTGCTCTCGCGCTGGTCTCGCGCTGGTCTGCGCGGGTCTCGCGCTGGTCTACGCGCTGACTTCGCGCTCTCTCGCAGCTGGTCTCGCGCCTGCCTTCGCGCTGCTCTCGCGCTGGTCTCTCGCTTGTCCCCCCCACCTCGCGCGCTGCTCCTCTACTGGTCTCGCGCTGGTCTCGCCTGCCTCTCTCCTTGTCTCGCGCTGGCCTCTCGCTGGTCTCCGCGCTGCTCTCCGCGCTGCTCTCGCGCTAGGGTCTCGCGCTGGTCTCGCGCCTGCTCTCGCTCTGGTCCTCGCGCTGGTCCTCTCGCTGGTTACGCGCTGCTCTCGCTCTGCTCTGCTCCTGCTTCTCGACGCTGGTCTCTCGCTGGTCTCCGCAGCTCTCTCGCGGCCTGCGTCTCTGGACGCTTGGCCTCTCGCTTGGTCTCGCTGCTGCTCTCGCCTGCTCTCCGCGCTTGGGCATCCGGCTGGTCTCGCGCTGCTCTCGGCGCTGGCCTCCGCGTCTCGCGCTGTTCGCCGCTGCTCTCCGCGCGCTCTCGCTCTGGTCCTCTCGCTGGTCTCGCATGCTCTCGCGCTGGTCTCGCGCTGGTCTCGCTCTGGTCTCGCGCGCTGGCTCGCGCTGGTTCGCGCTGGCTCTCGCGCTCTCTCGCGCTCGTACTAGAGAATGGTTCTCGATGCTCTCGAGACTGGTCCTAGAGCTGGTATAGAGATGCTCTAGATATGGTATAAGAGAGCCCTGCTCTCCGAGGGTCTCACGCTGGTCTCAGATGGTATAGCGCTGGTCTCGCTCTGGTCATCCTCGACTGCTCTCGCGCTGCTCCTCGCGCTGGCTCTCGCTTCTCTCGCGCTGGTCTCGCGCTGGTCTCGTCCGACTGGGGTCTGCTCGCTGATACTCGCGCTTGCTATCCAGCGCGGGTCTCGCGCTGGTCTCTCGCTGCTCCCGCGCTGCTTCGCGCTGCTCCTCGCGCTGGTCATCGACGCTGGTCTCGCGTGCTTCCGCTGGTTCCTCCGCGCCTGGTCACGCTGGTCTCTCGCTGCATCTCGCGCGCTCTGGCCGCTGGTCTCTCGCTGCTCTCGCGCTTGTCCTCGCGCTGGTCCTCGCGCTGGTCTTCGCTTCTCTAGCGACTGCTCCGCCCTGGTCTCGCGACATGGTCTCATCGCTGCTCTCCGCGCTAGCTCTCGCGATGCTATCGCGCTGGTCTCGCGCTGCTCATCCGCGCTGGTCTCGCGCCTTGGTCTAGCGCTGGTCTATCGCGCTCTCGCCGCTGCTCTCGCGCTGTCTGCGGCTTGGTCTCCTTACGCTGCTCTCGCGAATGCCTCGCGCTGCCTCCGGCTGGTCTCCGCTGTCCTCCTACGCGCTGGGTCTCCGCTCTGCTCTCGCGACTCGGTCTCGCGATGGTACTCGCGCCTGTCTCGCGCTTGCTCTCGCGCTGCTCTCTCGCTGGTCTCGCCTGCTCCCGCGCTCTCTCAGCGCTGCTCCGCGCTTGCTCGCCCTGCTCCGCGCCTTCCTCGCGCTGCTCTCGCGCTGGTCTCGCGCTGGTCTCGCGCCTGACTCTCGCGCTGGTCTCGCGCTGGTCTCTGCGCCGCTCCTCGATGGTCTAACCGCGCTCGGCCCTCGCGCTGGTCTCGCTCCTTGTTCGCGCTGCCTCTCGCTGGTAATCACATGCTAACGAGATGAATATAGCGATGCTCTCGAGATGTATCGAGCTGCTCTACGCGAGGTCTAGCGCTGGTTCCGACGCTCGGTCTCCGGCGCTGGTATCGCGCTGATCTCTCGCTGGTCTCGCACTGATCCGCCTTTATCGCTCTTCTCTCGCGCTAGTCCTACGCCCTGCGCCCGAGCTGCTCCGCGCTGCATCTCCGCTATGGTCTCGCGCTGGATCTCGACCGCTGCTCTCGCTCTGGTCTCCGCGCTGGTCTACGCTCCGGCTCTCGCGCTGGTCTCGCGCTGGTCTCGCCGCTGGTCTCGCGCTTGGTCTCGCGCTGCTCTCTCGATGGTCGCGCCCTTCCCCGCGCTCCTCGCCGCTGTCTCGCGCTGGTCTGGCCTGCTCCCGCGCTGCTCTCGCGCTGCTCTCGCCCGCTGGTCCACTCTCTCCTGCTCTCGCCCGCCACTGGTCTCTCGGCTGCTCTCGCGCTGGTCTCGCGCTGGTCTCCGCGCCCGCTCTCGCGCTGGTCTCGCGATAGGTCTCGCGTCTGCTCTCCGCTGGTCTCGACTCTGTCTCGCGCTGCTCGCGCGCTGGTCTCCGCTCTGGTCTCGCGCTGGTCCTCGCGCCGCTCTCGCCGCTGTCTCGCGCTGCTCCTCGCGCTGGTCTGGCCGCCCTCTCGCGCTGGTCTCGCGCTGGTCTCTCAGCCGCTCTCGCGCTGGTCTCGCGCTGGTCTCGCTCTGCTCTCGCGCTGTTCTCGCGCTTGCTCCGCGCTTCTCTCGCGCTAGCTCCTCGCCTGCTCTCGCCGCTGCCTCTCGCGCTGGTCTCCCTGCTTCCCGCGATGTTCTCCGCCTGGTCTCGCGCTGGGTCTCGCCGCTGCTCCGCGCGCCTGGTTCTCGCGCTGCTCTCCGCTCTGGTCCCGCAGCTGGTCCTCTGCGCCGCTCTCCTCGCTGTCTACGCGGAGCATGGTCTCGCAGCTGGTCTCGCCTCTGCTCCGCGCTGCCTCTCGAGCTGTCTCGCGCTGCTCATATAATACACAAGAATATTCTGTAAACAATATACTTATATTACACAGTATGAACTACATTATCCCTAATATAATACACAAGAATATTCTGTAAACAATATCCTTATATTATACAGTAATAACTACATTTTCCCTTATATTATACACAAGAATATACTATAAATAAAATTCTTATATTACACAGTAAGAACTACATTATCCCTAATATAATACACAAGAATATTCTGTAAACAATATACTTATATTACACAGTACGAGATATATTATCCCTAATATTATACACAAGAATGTTCTGTAAATAATATCCTTATATTACACAGTAATAACCACATTATCCCTAATATAATACACAAGAATATTCTGTAAACAATATACTTATATTACACAGTATGAACTACATTATCCCTAATATAATACACAAGAATATTCTGTAAACAATATCGTTATATTACACAGTACGAGATATATTATCCCTAATATTATACACAAGAATGTTCTGTAAATAATATCCTTATATTACACAGTAATAACCACATTATCCCTAATATAATACACAAGAATATTCTGTAAACAATATCGTTATATTACACAGTAATAACTACATTATCCCTTATATAATACACAAGAATATTCTGTAAACAATATCGTTATATTACACAGTACGAGATATATTATCCCTAATATAATACACAAGAATGTTCTGTAAATAATATCCTTATATTACACAGTATGAACTACATTATCCCTAATATAATACACAAGAATATTCTGTAAATAATATCCTTATATTACACAGTATGAACTACATTATCCCTAATATAATACACAA
>CM033474.1:622297-677843 GCA_019447015.1 Hymenochirus boettgeri | reverse complement strand
TATCTATCTATCTATCTATTTATCTATCTATCATCTATCTATCTATCTATCTATCATCTATCTATCTATCTATCTATCTATCTATCTATTTATCTATCTATCATCTATCTATCTATTATTTATCTGTCTATTATCAATCTATTATCTATCTATCTATCTATCTATCTATCTATCTATCTATCTATCTATGGACTTGGAGTGCTAACTTTACACGGGCTGGTGGACTGGAGGGCTGACTTCCCTGGTGTGACTGGAGGGCTACTTTACACTGGCTGGTGGACTGGAGGGCTGACTTTACAACTGGCTGGTTGACTGGAGGGCTGACTTTCACACTGGTGGACTGGAGGCTGACTTACACCTGGCTGGTGGACTGGAGGGCTGACTTTACACACTGGCTGGTGGACTGGAGGGATACTTTACACTGGCTGGTGACTGGAGGCCTGACTTTACACTGGCTGTGGACTGAGTGTCTGACTTTACACTGGCTGGTGGATGGGAGGGCTGACTTTACACTGGCTGGTGGACTGGAGGGCTGACCTTACACTGGCTGGTTGACTGGAGGGCTGACTTTACACTGGCTGGTGGACTGGAGGGATGACTTTACACTGGCTGGTGGACTGGGGGGCTGGTGAACTGGTAAATATGGTCCATAACACAGACTATAAAAATCTAAGTTTGCCCATGCATACATAATGCACCCATGCATACAGATACACTCACATGCATTGATTAACGCATAAAAACATGCAAGACACACACATGGATACAGCACACACAACACCAGATACAAGTACAAACACAGGAACAACCCTTACCAGATACATCACACGTACTCAAGGGAACAACAAATGACTCCCCTGACTACAGTTCCCATCATTCTCTATTCCACACTATAACCCAGGGCCCAGGCAGCTCAACCAGCCCCCCAGCACCATGCCAAGTGTTTCAGTCCCACACACTGCCAGTAAGAGATAGTGTGAGTGGAATTCGGCCCCTGTAACATATTCTTTCTTTCTATTACTAGTACCAACTACAACTTACTGTCCCTTCTTTTCATCCCATTCCCAGGTGCAGGGACTGTAAGTGTGAGGCACTGCCCCTTTCCTTTCTATGAACTGACCTCCCATGTTGTGTCTACCTTGTGGCAGAAATGTAGTATTGCAGGAAAGAGGATTTTATTTTAACTGTGCTGCAATCCCCCTCTGGTGCCGACCACCATGGCCCTCACGGTGATGTTACTCTTACAGAGCTCATTAGCTTGCAGAGAGAGCTGGAGAGATCCTAAATGTCTCCATCCGACTATATTTTGTTGTTTCATGGCTGTTGACCAGCATGGGTGGTTTGTCCTAAATACATTGAAAAGAAACCGTTCCAAATGTTTTTAAACTTCGCAATGACCATTACCAATCAACTATATAATAAAGCTTGGTATCATAAAGGCCACAATTCCCTATGTTACTGATTAGGTTGGAGTTCATTTCAAGACACTAGTTTAGGCATCCCTGAATGGTAAAATGCTCAGAGATATTTGATGACTGTTTGACGTAACTTCAACAGTATGGCAAGAACCCTTGTATACCCTTGGACTTAGGAATATTACCCTTGGTAGGGCAAGAACCCTTGTAATTACCCTTGGACTTAGAATAATTACCCTTGGTAGGCATGACCCTTGTAATTACCCTTGGACTTAGGAATAATTACCCTTGGTAGGGCATGAACCCTTGTAATTACCCTTGGATTAGGAATATTACCCTTGGTAGGGCATGAACCCTTGTAATTACCCTTGGACTCAGGAATAATTACCCTTGGTAGGGCATTAAACCTTGTAATTACCCTTGGACTTAGGAATAATTACCCTTGGTAGGGCATATGAACCTTGTAATTACCCTTGGACTTAGGAATATTACCCTTGGTAGGGCATTAACCCTTGTAATTACCTGGACTCAGGAATAATACCCTTGGTAGGAGCATTAACCTTGTAATTACCCTTGACTTAGGATAATTAATACCTTTAGGCATGAACCCTTGTAATTACCCTTGGACTTAGGATAATACCCTTGGTAGGGAATTAACACCCTGGTAATTACCCTTGGACTTAGGAAATAATTACCCTTGGTAGGGCATAACCCTTGTAATTACCCTTGGATTTAGGAATAATTACACTTGGTAGGGCATGAACCCTTGTAATTACCTTTGGATTTAGGAATAATTACCCTTGGTAGGGCATTAACCCTTGTAATTACCCTTGGACTTAGGAATATTACCTTGGTAGGGCATGACCCTTGTAATTACCCTTGGACTTAGGAATAATTACCCTTGGTAAGGCATGGACCCTTGTAATTACCCTTGGACTTTAGGAATAATTACCTCCTTGGTAGGGCATGAACCCTTGTATTACCCTTGGATTTAGGAATAATTACCCTTGGTAGGGTATGAACCCTTGTAATTACCCTTGGACTAGAAATAATTACCCTGGTAGGGGCATTAACCTTGTAATTACCCTTGGACTTAGGAATAATTACCCTTGGTAGGGTATGAACCTTGTAATTACCCTGGACTTAGGAATAATTACCCTTGGTAGGGCATTAACCTTGTATTACCCTTGGACTCAGAATAATTACCTTGGTAGGGTATGAACCCTTGTAATTACCCTTGGACTTAGGATAATTACCCTTGGTAGGGCATGAACCCTGTAATTACCCTTGGACTCAGGAATACTTCCCCTTGGTAGGGCATACCCTATTAATTACCCTTGGACTAGGAATAATTATCCTGGTAGGGCATGAACCCTTGTAATTACCACGTGAATTAGGAATAATTACCCTTGGTAGGGCATGAACCCTTGTAATAACCCTTGGATTTAGGAATAATTACCCTTGGTAGGGCATTAAACCTTGTAATTACCCTTGGACTTAGGAATAATTACCCTTGGTAGGGTATGAACCCTTGTAATTACCCTTGGATTTAGGAATAATTACCCTTTGTAGGGCATTAAACCTTGCAATTACCCTTGGACTTAGGAATAATTACCCTTGGTAGGGTATGAACCCTTGTAATTATCCTTGGAATTAGGAACAATTACCCTTGGTAGGGCATTAACCCTTGTAATACCCTTGGATTAGGAATAATTACCCTTGTAGGCATGACCCTGTAATTACCTTGGACTTAGGAATAATTACCCTTGGTAGGGCATTAACCTTGTAGTTACCCTTGGACTTAGGAACAATACCCTTTGTAGGGCATTAACCCTTGTAATTACCCTTGGACTTAGAAATAATTACCCTTGGTAGGGCATGAACCCTTGTAATTTACCCTTGGATTAGGAATAATTACCGTGTGTAGGGCATTAACCCTGTAATTACCCTTGAACTTAGGAAATTACCCTGGTAGGGCATGAACCCTTGTAATTACCCTTGGATTTAGGAACTAATTACCCTTGGTAGGGCATTAAACCTTGTAATTACCCTTGGACTTAGGAATAATTACCCTTGGTAGGGCATTAACCCTTGTAATTACCCTTGGACTTAGGAACAATTACCCTTGGTAGGGCATTAACCCTTGTAATTACCCTTGGACTTAAGGAAGAAATTACCCTTGGTAGGGCATGAACCCTTGTAATTACCCTTGGACTTAGGAATAATTACCCTTGGTAGGGCATTAACCCTTGTAATTACCCTTGACTTAGGAATAATTACCCTTGGTAGGGCATGAACCCTTGTAATTACCCTTGGACTTAAGGAAGAAATTACCCTTGGTAGGGCATGAACCCTTGTAATTACCCTTGGACTAAGGAATAATTATCCTTGGTAGGGTATGAACACTTGTAATTACCCTTGGACTTAGGAATAATTACCCTTGGTAGGGCATTAACCCTTGTAATTACCCTTGGACTTAGGAATAATTACCCTTGGTAGGGCATTAACCCTTGTAATTACTCTTGGACTTAGGAATAATTACCCTTGGTAGGGCATTAAGCCTTGTAATTACCCTTGGACTTAGGAATAATTACCCTTGGTGGGGCATTAACCCTTGTAATTACCCTTGGACTTAGGAATAATTACCCTTGGTAGGGTATGAACCCTTGTAATTACCCTTGGACTTAGGAATAATTACCCTTGGTAGGGCATTAATACTGCAAATTATAAGTAATGCTATTTTACTGGGTATAATTACCCTTGAAGGAAGGGCCTGTCAAATGCCAGGATTTTGAAGACCATGGGCGAAACTGAAATATTAGAAAAATGCCCCATAAATTAGAGATATCCTAATCCTTTATTTAATTTTTTTTAACCTTATATTACACAGTAAGAGATATATTATCCCTAATGTAATATCATGTAAATAATATCCTTATAAACACTACAAACAGCCAGCTGGTGATATTATACTGTATATAGATACAGTATAGGTGGAACATTAGTCCTTGCACACGTTGGCTGTAAATTTACGTCAGTTGTGAATTTCCGTATGGACCCATGAACAGCAAATATAAGTCAGTTGTGAAAATTAGCCATTTATTTGAGCTGTGTCTCCTTTCCCAACTGTCTCTCCCGATGGACACTTAGAAGCTCTGTTTACACTCGGCGCTGCTATTACAGGAAAGATCCTTCTGTTTAATCTTTTGTTTGCTGATGTTAGGCTTAAAAACTGGCACCTACATTTAAAATACTTTTCCTGCGCTGGAATTGGAGAGAGGTCAGACTACATTTCAATAATAAATAGACACTGCCTAAGTTAAAGGAAAACCTATAAAGGAACTACAGACAACCTGCAAATAAACTACATCTGGGATTGGCCTTTTTTTACTACCAGGTTCATACCCGAGACCCGACCTGCTTTTAGTCTTTCTTCCTAAAATTTGTACTGGGAAGTTTAAAAAAAGTCTAAACATTAAAATACATTTTTTATTCATAACCAAACACGTTCATAGAAACAAACCTACCGTGCCACTAAATATATAGCAGGGTTTTCATCCAAAATGTCTGAAAACTACAACTCCCAGCATTCCCTGGATTCCATCTGATATTGTGAGTGCTGTAGTGGAATGCTGGGAGTTATATTTTTCAAACAAATGTAGGCCCACAGGTAGGAGATCCCTTGTATAGTACAATGTACTATATATTATACCTCTACTGTCCCCAAGTACCTACCAATGGGCCTTTACTGTCCCCAACTTCTACCTACCCATGGGCCTCTACTGACCCCAACTTATACCTACCCATGGGCCTCTACTGTCCTCAACTTCTACCTACCCATGGGCCTCTACTGTCCCCAACTTCTACCTACCCATGGGCCTTATTCCTCAACTTTACCTACCCATGGGCCTTACTGTCTCAACTTCTACCTACCCATGGGCCCTCTACTGTCCCCTCACTTCTACCTACACATGGGCCTCTACGTCCTCAACTTTCACCACCCATGGGCCTCTACTGTCCCTCAACTTCTACCTACCATGGGCCTCTACTGTCCCCAACTTCTACCCTACCCAGGGCCTCTACTGTCCTCAACTTCTACCTACCCATGGGCCTCTACTGTCCCCAACTTTACTAACCCATGGGCCTCTACTGTCCCCAACTTCATCCATACCCATGGGCCTCTACTGTCCTCAACTTTCACTACCCATGGGCCTCTACTGTCCCCAACTCTACCTCCTACCCATGGGCCTCTCTGTCCTCAACTTCTACCTACCCAAGGGCCTCTACTGTCCTCAACTTCTTCCTACCCATGGGCCTCTACTGTCCCCAACTTCTACCTACCCATGGGCCTCTACTGTCCTCAACTTCTACCTACCCATGGGCCTCTACTGTCCTCAACTTCTACCTACCCAAGGGCCTCTACTGTCCTCAACTTCTACCTACCCATGGGCCTCTACTGTCCCCAACTTCTACCTACCCATGGGCCTCTACTGTCCTCAACTTCTACCTACCCATGTGCCTCTACTGTCCCCAACTTCTACCTACCCATGGGCCTCTACTGTCCCCAACTTCTACCTACCCAAGGGCCTCTACTGTCCCCAACTTCTACCTACCCATGGGCCTCTACTGTCCCCAACTTCTACTATTTTACTGGTTTATTACATTCGTAACCAGATATTTAATGATACGTTATTTTGTATTCTAGAAATGGTATCTACCTCCAACATGAGCTTTTTATGAGCTTGAGCATGTGCAGAGGAGTTAGCAGGGGAAACAGCAGTCACTGGTTGTTATGTCAGTATTCAGTAGTGCTAATAAATTATTAAACTAACAATGATGAGATAAATAAAAATGTAAGTGCCCTAGAGATCACGAACGCACTATCACAATTGGAAAATAAATCCCTTGTCTAAAACGTTAACAAATGTGGTCATATTTGGGCTGTTTTGTGAAACAATCCCTTATTAATTAAATTGTCCTGAATAAAGATGGAGGAAGGTGCATTTAACACCAGTTGGCCATAATGTTCACGATTAAAGTAATTAGGAAGAAAAATTGTAACAGTTTCATCAACGGGTCCTTTGTCTGGCGGATTCCTTGAAACGTCGCTCTTTAACAGAATATGCATTGAACCTGTGTTTATTGACGGACAGCAGACAGCAAACATGGCCACACTGATCTTTGTATTTCACTGGTTACAAAGGAGAAATCTCAAGGGCCCTCGCAATGTTCCATCCTCTGATGTGCAGCCCATTTAAGAGGAAGGAAGCTTTTCTACCTTTTAATTGGGGGTATTTACTGGGACAATGTTGCAAAGCAATTAACGTGAAAAACATTTTTGTGCCTGTTGATCAATTGGTTTCCAAGTAAATGGTTTATGTCTGACCAAGGAAATTATTGTCCTTTTTTTTTTTTTTCCCAGTTTCTATTTTCCCAGGTTACAACTTATTCATTGAATTCAGCCCCAGCCAATTATCTGTCCGTGTAAAGAAAATCACTTTGGTCTACACCACTTTCTCCTTCATCTTCATCCCTTTTCTTTAATGACCGACTAATGTGCTATGTGAAAAAAAGGGGAGAATCTTCTGAAATATGTGAAGGGTCTATAGTGGTCTTTGGGTACCTGTGAAGAGGCCCTTGAAGTAGCTTAAAGGGACAATAGAATATTGCGTCCGTCTGGGGTTTATTTTGTCCACATGATTTATTTCACACGCACCCAGGCAACTGCTGAATGGAGGATTAACACAAGTTTTCACCTTATTGAAACCGGTAATTCAAAGCAAACAAAAAGCATTGGAAGGTATGGTCAATGAAATGGAAGATTTGTATTGTTTTTTTGTGTCCCACCTGAAGTCAGATCTAAAAACGAGAACATGGATCGATGGCGGGGAGATCTCAGTTATCTATAGTATCGATTTGGTGGTAACCGTGTTGCACTGGACTTTCCACATCTAAGGGTAGTGATGGAGGTCTAGGACGTTAAAAGTCATGTCCTCCCCAAAATATATCTTTGACAGATATGTCAATTCCCCCCAACCCTATTTGTACTATAATCGGATGCTCCTGAACAGACTTACAGACCTGATCCCTCACTGGTGCTTCTCCTTCCCTGCCGCCGCTTTCAGTTTTCAGCTGTCAGTCAAAGCCACAAAGGTGACATCACGACCAATGGCTGTGCGTGTTCTTAAACAACAAGTTAGAGGAAGAGTAAACTAGACAGTGTGGGATTGTGGTCTGTAAGTCCTTTCTACCATTATGGGATTAATATAACTGTAAGAGATAGATTTTAGGGTGGACATGCCCTTTAAAATGAAAAGGAAACATGGCTTATGAGTGTTTTCTTAAATTGCCAAATGATTTGCTCGTTAGACAGTTTTTAAACCTCAATTGTGGGTAAATTGTTTATATGGTGTGACTGCATGTCCAAGCTCCAGTATCAAGGGGAACCATGTACATCATCTGTTGTGACATCACAAAGCTTTACCGACACAAATGTGTGATGCGTCAAGGGCTGTTCAATATCAAAATCTGATTGGGTGGTTCTTGGAATATGTAAATTCAGCAAAAGATCCCAATATGGTAGTAGTCAAGGCTCTTCATGTTCCAGCTAGAAATGTTTTTTTCTATTGGTGGTTGGATAATATGATGTCACAGGTGATGTATGTTGGTGTCATGGTAACAGTTTAGTCAGATGTCAGAATAATTTCCGCCAATGCATTTTAACTGACTAATTTCGATAATTTTAATGGTGGGTTTAAAACATCAGAAAGACATTGCATATTGTATTCACAGTGATAGACGTAATATGTTTATATTATTGTTATATTATTAATTCTTGTAGCAAATGTACTGGTCCACCACCTAGTTTTGTGATCCAGCTAAACCAGTATAGAAGAGGACATCCCCCATCATCTTCCTGATCCAAGCAAAAAATTGGACAGTGGGAGTTTTCTGATTGGACAAGGAGTTGAGAAGGTTCTCAGCCAATCTAGTTGTCTAATTGGTATGTTCCCCACAAAAAAGAGACGCCTAGTGCACATCCAATTAAATTGCTTACATTTTGTATTACCATTGTATTGTGACTTTATTTTTTTAATCCATGTTGATGTGTCACAATGTAATGTACATGCTTAGATATTTACATTTTTTGTTACATTTGTGTTTATTATGCGATTTATGTGCATTCAAAGTATGTGCATTCAAAAGAGTATCTGCCACCTCCCTCTGCTCAATCAGCTTTTCATATGCTTGAGGAGGCAGCACTCCATGCAGTCAATCATTGGTTGTGATGTCAGCTGTTATAGCTTTGATTGACTGCATGGAGGGAGGAGCCAGCTTACTCTGCCTGAATGGAGACAATAATTATCCTTAAATATCTGGTTAATAATACAGGTAATAACGTTCTGAATATATCAGTTAGGGTTGGGGCAGGTAAATGACCAGTTTTTTTGTTTCAAGGGTGAACATGCCCTTTAACTTCCACTTTGTATCATTGGTTAGATATAAGATCACTTTAGCTGTAACCCCTGTAACCTTTAAAATTCCCAAGGGGGACAAACTAAATGACGGGGAAGATTTGCTCTGCAAGAAGCTATTGCTACTATCTACTGTAAACCCTATTGGTTTAGGTTCTATGGAGGTTGGGGCTTTAATCTACATGCATGGGTGTATTTGTATTACAATGATGTGGAGCGACCATTCTGTTCTATCTCTGATTAATCATCATCCAATAGAGGGATTACCATGACGTGTGATCAATCTGCGCCCTGAACAATGAATTATTTATCAAACGACACATCTTGTAACAAGTACAACTTAACCTATGTTTAAAACCGTAATTCCTAGTACAATGTTCAATGACATTCATTTATTTTACATGTTTCCCAACACCAATATCATCCTAATTATTTGTACGATTCCTACACGACGTTTGGAGCCATTAGTCATTCTAGGCAGTCGTCCGCTACTCACATTTATCACGCCCCATTTCTCCACGTCAGCCCCATTTAACGTTCAGTAACATAGATTGGAACTGAAATGGCAAATTTTTAGCTTTGCTGAAAACCCATCTGAGTCGTGGTCATAAAACAGGTCAATGTTATAAAGATCGGACGCTCGTGGGGCAGAATTCAGTAGAGACGTCTCCCAGATTTGTATTTGGGAAGCTTTGTTAGGAAGTTGCCATTTCTCTATTAGCGCTGCAAGAAGGAAACGTATTCACCTCATTATTTTCATACAAATAGAATCATTTAACCCTTATGGAATATTAGTTATAACTTCCACCCTTTCCTATTTATCTGTATATTACCCACCTAATTAGATTGTAAGCTCTACGGGGCAGGGACCTCATTACCTCATGTTACATGTTTCAAGCATTTTTTTTTTTGTATTCTATATTGTACAGCGCTGCGTCCCCAATTGGCCCTATATAAATAAACATATACATACATACTGTATAATCTGTATTGTTATAATGTACAGTGCTGCGTACCCAAGTGGCCCTATATAAATAAACATATACATACATACTGTATAATCTGTATTGTTATAATGTACAGCGCTGTGTTCCCTAGTGGCACTATATAAATAAACATATACATACATACTGTATAATCTGTATTGTTATAATGTACAGCGCTGTGTACCCAAGTGGCCCTATATAAATAAACATATACATACATACTGTATAATCTGTATTGTTATAATGTACAGCGCTGTGTTCCCTAGTGGCGCTATAGGAATAAACATATACATACATACTGTATAATCTGTATTGTTATAATGTACAGTGCTTGTGTCCCCAAGTGACGCTATATAATAAACATATACATACTGTATAATCTGTATTGTTATAATGTACAGCGCTGTGTACCAAGTGGCGCTATATAAATAACATATACATACATACTGTATAATCTGTATTGTTATAATGTACAGTGGCTGTGTCCCCAAGTGGCGCTATATAAATAAACATATACATACATACTGTATAATCTTTATTGTTATAATGTACAGCCTGTGTCCCAAGTGGCTGCTATAATAAAACATATACATACATACTGTATAATCTGTATTGTTATAATGTACAGCGCTGTGTCCCCATGGCGCTATATAATAACATATCCATACATACTGTTAATCTGTATTGTTAAATTGTACAGCTGTGTACCCAAGTGGCCTATATAATAACCATATACATACATACTGTATATCTGTATTGTTATAATGTACGGCGCTGCGTCCCCAAGTGGCGCTATATAAATAAACATATACATACATACTGTATAATCTGTATTGTTATAATGTACAGCGCTGTGTACCCAAGTGGCACCTATATAAATAAACATATACATACATACTGTATAATCTGTATTGTTATAATGTACACGCTGTGTACCCAAGTGGCGCTATATAAATAACATATCCATACATGTATATCTGTATTGTTATAATGTACAGCGCTGTGTACCCAATTGGCGCTATATAATAAACATATACATACATACTGTATAATCTGTATTGTTATAATGTACAGGCTGGTCCCCAAGTGGGCTATTAAATAAACATATACATACATACTGTATAATCTGTATTGTTATAGTACAGAGCCTGTGTACCCAAGTGGGCTATAAAATACATATACATACAACTGTATAAATCTTATTGTATATGACTCACTGTTACCCAAGTGGGCTTATAAAATACTAACATATCATACTGTATAATCTGTATTGTTATAATGTACACGCTGTGTCCCAAGTGCGCTATAATAATACATATACATACATACTGTATATCTGTATTGTTTATAATGTACAGCGCTGTGTCCCCAGTGGCGCTATATAAATAAACTATACATACATACTGTATAATCTGTATGTTATAATGTACAGCTGCTGGTCCCCAAGTGGCGCTATATAAATAAACATATACTAACATACTGTATAATCTGTATTTTATAATGTACAGCGCTGTGTCCCAAGTGGCGCTATATAATAAACATATACATACATACTGTTAATCTGTATTGTTATAATGTACAGTGCTGTCTACCCAAGTGGCACTATAAATAAACATATACATACATACTGTATAATCTGTATGTGTATAATGTACAGTGCCTGTCTACCCAAGTGGCGCTATATAATAAACATATACATCACTACTGTATAATCTGTATGTGTATAATGTACAGCGCTGTGTACCCAAGTGGCGCTATATAAATAAACATACATACATACTGTATAATCTGTATTGTTAAATGTACACGCTTGCTACCCAAGTGGCGCTATATAAATAAACATACCATACATACTGTATAATCTGTATTGTATAATGTACAGCGTTGCGTCCCCAAGTGGCGCTATATAAATAAACATATACATACATACTGTATAATCTGTATTGTTTATAATGTACAGTGCTGTCTACCCAAGTGGGCGTATATAAATAACATATACATACATACTGTATAATCTGTATTGTTATAATGTACAGTGCTGTCTACCCAAGTGGCGCTATATAATAAATTATACATACATCTGTATAATCTGTATTGTTATAATGTACAGCCTGTGTACCCAAGTGGGCTATATAAATAACTAACACATACATACTGTATAATCTGTATTGTTATATGTACACGCTGTGTCCCCAAGTGGCGCTAATAAAAAACATAACATACATACTGTAATACTGTATTGTTTAATGTACAGCGTTGCTCCCCAAGTGGGCGCTATATAAATACATATACACATACATACTGTAATCTGTATTGTTATAATGTACAGCTGCTGTCCCTGTGGCGCTATAATAATAAACATATACATACAACATACTGTATAATCTGTATGTTTATAATGTACAGCTGTGTACTAAGTGGCGCTATATAAATAAACATATACATACATACTAGTATAATCTGTATTGTTATATGTACACGCTGTGTCCCCTAGTGGCGCTATATAAATAAACATATACATACATACTGTATATCTGTATTGTTAAATGTACAGCGCTGTGTCCCCAGTGGCGCTATAATAAACATACACAAACATACTGTATAATCTGTATTGTTATAATGTACAGCGCTGTGTCCCAAGTGCGCTATAAAAATAAACATATACATACATACTGTTAATCTGTATTGTTATAATGTACAGCCTGTGTACCCAAGTGGCGCTATATAAAAACATATACATACATACTGTATAATCTGTATTGTTATAATGTACAGCGCGTGTACCCAAGTGGCGCTATATAAATAACATTACATCAATACTGTATAATCTGTTTTGTTATAATGTACAGCGCTGTTTCCCAAGTGCGCTATATAAATAAACATATACATACTGTAAATCTGTATTGTTAATTTACAGCGCTGTGTCCCCAAGTGGCGCTATATAAATAACATATACATACATACTGTATATCTGTATGGTTATAATGTACGCGCTGTGTCCCAAGTGCGCTATATAAATAAACATATACATACATACTGTATAATCTGTATTGTTATATGTACACGCTGCGTACCCAAGTGTGCTATATAAATAAACATATACATACATACTGTATAATCTGTATTGTTATAATGTACAGCGCTGTCGTCCCCAAGTGGGCTATATAAATAAACATATACATACATACTGTATAATCTGTATTGTTATAATGTTACAGCGCTGGTACCCAGTGTGCTTATATAAATAAACTATACATACATACTGTATAATCTGTATTGTTATAATGTACACCTGTGTACCCAAGTGGCGCTATATAAAAACATATACATACATACTGTATAATCTGTATTGTTATAATGTACAGCGCTGTGTACCCAATGTGGCCATATTAATAAACATATACATACATACTGTATATCTGTATTGTTATAATGTACAGCGCTGTCCCCAAGTGGCGCTATTAAATAACATATACATACATACTGTATACTCGGTATTGTTATAATGTACATGCTGTGCCCCTAGTGGCGCTATATAAAAACATTAAATACATACTTGTATATCTGTATTGTTAAATGTACATGCTGTGTCCCCTAGTGGCGCTATATAAATAAACATATACATACATACTGTATATCTGTATTGTTATAATGTACAGTGCTGTGCCCCCTAGTGGCGCTATATAAATAAACTTATACATACATACTGTATAATCTGTATTGTTATAATGTACAGTGCTGTGCCCCCTAGTGGCGCTATATAAATAAACTTATACATACATATGTACATATTAGACTTGGAGAGTTTGAGCCCACATCTACTGTTAGGGTTTGTGGTCATTGCAGATAATATAGCAAAATTGGAAAATGTCATCATTGCCTACATCCCCCCACGCCCTGCCGACGTCACTGTATCACGTATCGCTATTCGCGACAAGTACCAAGTGACATCATTAAGCTGCTGCACTCCATTTTTTTGTCATTGTGTGAGAACATTAATAATCATTCACTGAACCCCTGTAAATTTGCCCCTAGTGGTAAGAAAAGCCAAGAATGAAACCAGTATTTGTCTACTAGAGTCTCTGTTTGTAGACCATTGTAGTGTAGACAGTGATACAATGTTACTGACAACGCTTCAGTACAGTTCATTATAGAGCATTGTCCACCGTTCCAGTGGGTTCAGTCCTATGTGCTCTCCATGGTACTGAATCTGGTCTCTAATGTATCAGTACTGTGGTGGTTGATACTCTGTTCCATAACTATTATTTCCTAATGGATTTAGGGCTGTCACCACATCTCTTCACCTCTAATGGGTTTTGCTATTTATTCTGTGGAACCTTCTGATAGGTGGAACTTATACAGTTGATGGTCAGGGAAGGTCAGAGATGGGGTTCAGAATTTTTTGCTGGAAATCTTTTCACGGCTACAAAACCAATGTAGATACATTATCTCAATATAGATAACTGTACACGCAGGGTCGACACATATCAGCAACCCTTTAGCCTTCAGCTCTGGGGCATGGTAGTTAAACAGCTCCTATAGAAAAGTAACACCGTAACATTGAGGTTACATTAGGGAAAAGCTTCAACCATTACAATTTAAAGGGCAAGGCACCATATTAACTTTCCATACAGATCAAGCGCACATTTCGTTATAATTAACAAAGATGCTTCTAAACTTACTTACGCAGCCCAATCCCCCCCGCGTCTCTCTCATCTCCTCTGCAGCTTCTGGGTATCGTCTGTCAGTCAAAGCTGTGACACTGATTTCACACCCAATGGCTGTAAAGTGTCACTTGGGTACGCAGCGCTGTACGTTATAAAATACAGATTATACAAACAAGGGGATAAGTGCAAGACATTATACAGATAGATAAAAATTAAATTAAATGAAATACAATTACATACATCGGTTAAGAAAGCCTATATATAAATTATGTATAAATTGATATAAGTTCAACAAGCCTCAACACATTAGGAATGAGATCCCTGCCCCGAAGAGCTTACAATCTAAGTAATGCAGCTGTCGCATTAGCTACTGTCTTTTAACTTTTTTTCCCGACCCGACAGAGAGCGCATTTTACATGCGAGCGAAGACTTTTGAAAAGGCAAAAAAGAGTAGGCAGGTTTTTCCGGGCAAGGAGGGGTTAATGAATGCCGCATGAATAAATGATGAATTCCTTTTTAAAGCACTTTGCTGAGAACCGGTATTGCAGAAAATATCACACAGCTGTCAGCTCCTATAAAAGCACATTTACCCTGACTGATCTTTTGGGAAATAATAACGACATTTATTTTTGTCACATTATTAAAAATATATTTTATTAAGTGCCTTATTGGTGGCCTTGTTGGAATACGGACATGTTGGTCCTTTATGGCAATACGACCCCAATATTGTCACAGGGAAACCAAATAAAAATAAGATCATAAGCTATGCAAAGGATGGAATTATTGATCCCCCTTCTATTTCCTGCCAAGCAGAAGTGTGGATGAGACGGAGATTAATCAAGCAATGTATAACGTTGGGTTTAACTTTAGTTGAATGTCATGTGTGTCTCTCAAGGTTCCTGATGTTCTAAATCTGTTTACTTATCATATCGATAATAAAAACCTGTTTATTTCAAAACTAAGGGGGGAAAACTTTTATTTAAAATGATCGTAATGTCACTTTAAATGAGAGGAAGCTGCTTTCTTGGACCTCTGGAGCAGCATGCAAAGACATATTCACCAATGCAATGTGTTACACAAGGGGACTAGTGATGGACTTGAACTCGAACCCAAACTATTAGTGCGGCTGTATTTTCGATAATTTTTGTATTTACAAGCCGTTCGCTAACCCTAGAATGTATCGTTTGGTAACCCTGAAA
This sequence comes from Hymenochirus boettgeri, assembly GCA_019447015.1. NCBI lineage: Eukaryota > Metazoa > Chordata > Amphibia > Anura > Pipidae > Hymenochirus > Hymenochirus boettgeri. Next base: position 662,101 of record CM033474.1, on the reverse strand, counting down.
TGTAATGTTCATTTCCACTGACCCTCGAAAGTAGCCTTCGACTTTCAGTAACCCTGGAATGTATAGTTCTATTTTCGGTAACCCTCGAATGTATCGTTCGCTAACTCTCGAATGTAGCCTTCAACTTCTTCGAATGTAGCCTTCAACTTCTTCGAATGTAGCCTTCGCTAACCCCCTGAATGTATCGTTAGATTTCGATAACCCTCCAATGTATCGTTCTGTAACCCTCGAATTTCCCGTAACCCTCAAATGTAGCTTGCGCAAACCCAGGTGTCACAGCCATTACATTGTTACAATTGTTACAATTGTTAGTTTATCTGTTATTGATCCAAACTTTTCAAACTATCTTCCATTGACTCGTTTCTGAACTTCCAAACTTTTACTGAAGTTTGGAAATTAACTGAACTTTAGTAAGTTCGGCCATCTCTAAAGGGTTCCTGGTATTTTTATTTTTTCTAATTATGCTTTGGTGGATTGGTAAATGGAGTTGTATCCCTTTTCACCAAAAGCAAATCACTAAAAACACTCTCACAGTGAGAGTACCCCACAAACCACAGTGCCACAAGGCCATAGACATACTGGCAGAGAAAGTTCTGATTTCCAAAGTGCGTGGGTGACTTAAAGTATGGGTAGGTTGTAAAAAGAACAGTTTCATTTACCTGTGTATTTAACCCTTTAGGGCCTGTGCAAGTACAATGGATTATGGATTGCACAGTAAGAAAAAGGTTTCATCCAGTGTGTTTGGTGACGAAACTCTCTATCATTAAACAAGTTTTACTTTAAAGGGCAAGTCCAGCCCCAAAATGAAAACTTACATACAGGTAAATCACCCCCCAAAACCCTAAACGGTAATAGTTTGAAATGTGAAATATATAAGTCTAACCTGAAATCCTGCACAATGTCCTGTTTCCCCTGTTTCTGCTTCCTGGGTCTTCCAGTTAGTAACTGTCAGTTATGGATTTGACAATTTAAATCACAGCCGATGACTGAATGTTAATCCCCTGTCTGCCTCTTCTGAGCATGCCCAGGCTCAGTACAGGCTCAGTACAGTTTTCTAAATTGCTCAGTTTCCATAAGGCACCCAGAAGCATAGCAGGCATACAGTAATGAATTCATAGGACAAACTATGATATATCAACATATTTTAAAGAGGCCATTCTTTCTAAAAGATATTCTTATGAAGGTGGAGTTGTCCTTTAAGTGAATGTCTAAAGAGACAGAAACTTTGTAACTGTTTGTGCTTTGATTTGAATATGTCCTTATTTAAACCCTATTCTTTATTTAAACTGTATTTGTTCTTAATTTAGCCTAAATTTGCTCTTTTATACGGTCAAGTTTTTAATTTTTTAAACCACCTTAAGGGTAACAGAGCCCAAATCGGCATATTTTGTAAACTGACAAGGTTCTGTTGTCATAGTTACTGTGTATCGGTGCAGTTAGAAATTCTAAGCACTAATAAATAAATAAACCAGCAGCGCTATGTCAGAATGAAATGCTGCCACACTGAATGGCACTGGTAACCTTCCCACGTATATGAAATAATAATATTGAGATGCTTAGTGGAAGGGCTCTTTTACGCTTTCCTGTGCCACGCTAAATTTAGTTTCAGGAGCAATATCTGGCAGATTCTATATTTAGCAGGGGGTAGTTATTAACATTACCATGACTTATCCACACAAAACAGAAACATTCCTTATCATTTTAATGAAGATGTATAAGGGATAACCACCTAATCCCTTACCATATAATATATATAGTTATAATACATAAGAGGCTTAAATTATAATGGGAGCAGCAGTGAAATATTTTCTTATAATAATCACTTAGCTATATCACTGAGTGATTATTATAAGAGAATGTCCCACTGCAGCCATCCACTGTTCCAACCCCATAACTGATGTTTTAAAGCAGAATTATGGGGTTTGGAAAAGAAAACCCTGTGTATGGCCAGCTTTAATGAGCAGTTTGTTATAGGGTTAACTGCCTGAAATCTCCCAAGATCACCAAAGCTTAAAATGCATTTTCATTCATTTCACATTAAATCGTTTCATTCAAACATAATAGCAAGAAATGTTTACACCTGTTACATTGGGAGATTTCTGAAACTTTCTTTTATCGTTTTTATTTATTTAACTATATTACTATATTTATATAACCATATATAACTATAAATAAACATACAAATACAGTAACATTAATACCTTCCTACAAACATCTATCAAATGGACAATATTCTCTCTTTTTTGTTAAGATGTAAATACATTTTCTCCCAGTTATAAAATATGTGCAATTTTGTCTCTTTATTATTTTGGGTAGAAAAAAACCAACAAACTTTCTTGCTAAGTAATAGTGCATGATGATTGGTTAAAATAATAGATAATGAATTATAATTGTGTATTTGAAGTTTAGTAATGCAAATGAAACATTATTACTATGTGGGTATGGTAATCTGAATTTATGTGAGATTGGAGGATTGAATTCCGGCAGCTGTGTTGTGTTCAGACGAGGCTACGAGATTATTTGGGAAACAAAAAAACTATTCAAAAGGATTTTCATTATTTTATCCTATTAGGAAACCGGTTATTTATATGATTATAAACATGTAATAATCCCCTATGTTTGTAATGGATGTACTTGTACAGATACTATAATAATATATAGGATCCCTGGAATGTGTATTAACCATCTATTATGGTTATTTATATGATTATAAACATGTAATAATCCCCTATGTTTGTAATGGATGTACTTGGTACAGATACTATAATAATATATAGGCCCCGGAATGTGTATTAACCATCTATTATCGTTATTTATATGATTATAAACATGTAGTAATCACCTATGTTTATAATGGATGTACTTGTACAGATACTATAATAATATATAGGCCCCGGAATGTATATTAACCATCTATTATCGTTATTTATATGATTATAAACATGTAATAATCCCCTATGTTTGTAATGGATGTACTTGTACGATACTATAATATATTATGCCCTGGAATGTGTATTAACCATCATTAGTATTTATATGATATAAACATGTAATAATCCCCTATGGTTTGTAATGGATGTACTTGTACAGATACTATAATAATATATAGGCCCCGGAATGTGTATTAACCATCTATTATCGTTATTTATATGATTATAAACATGTAGTAATCACCTATGTTTATAATGGATGTACTTGTACAGATACTATAATAATATATAGGCCCCGGATGGGTGTATAAACATCTCATTTCGTTGTTATTTATATGATTATAAAAACTGCTGTAATAATCCCCTATGTTGTAATGGATGTACTGTACAGATACTATGTAATGTATGGGCCCTGGAATGGTATGTAAACCATCTATTATCGTTATTGGGGTTATATTATTATCCATTAGTGGGTATTTGATTCCCCAAGGTGGGGCATGGTGGGGGAGGGTTGGGTAATGGGGGGATGGGCGGTGTACAGAGACGATAAGAAGGTGTAAGGCCCTATGAATTGTAGGTTGGACGGGGTATCTGGTCCACCATCTCGTATCTGTTCTTTTTATAGGAGTTATAGTTGGTGTTACACTGTGAATTGTGAGTCCCGCTTTTTGCTATTTTGGGTTTTATTCTTTTGCTTTTTGTCTGATGGTTTTATCTGGCCTCTTGTACAGTTGATGCTGTAGTTATAATTAAGGGTGTTGGAGGGGCGGGTGTGGAATAGCTGGTTTTGGTCGGGTACTCTCGAGCGATGGTTCTTGGTTTAAGTCTTGTATGGCTGGGTCCTTGTTTTGTGTCGTGGTGAGCTGAAGTTGGTCAAGTTGTGGAATTGGTGGCGGCCGCTATTTTTGGTGATGTTGGGGTTGGTGGGGGGTGGGGTTCTGGGGATGTCGATGGATCTAAGGTTGGTAAGAGGGAGGCTGGAGCTTAGTGTGCAGGTTGTGTGTTTATTTGTGGGGGAGGGGGTTTGTGTTTTGGGAACGTAGAGTTCTAAGGGTGACGTGCTAGTCTCATGTTGTTCTGTGTGTTGATTCAGGGTTGAATTTGTGATTCACGCTCATTTAGGGTGTGTGGGAACAGAATGGGTGAGCGGTTGTGGGGCGGTGTGGTAGTTCTGGATGCCGATGTGGTGGTTGAGGGTATTTGTTTAAGGTGAGGGGAAGGGTACAAGCAAAGTGGGTGGTGGGTGAAAGGGTGGAGGGGTGGCAGGGATTCGCTCGTGGAATCAATATGCCGGGTTGGCGTGGGTGTGGCGAAGAACAGCGGGTGAACAGAACACAAGGGTCAAGGTGATTTAGGGATGTGGGAAGAAGGCTGATGATTAGAAATGGTGGGTGGTTTCAATCTCTAGTCAGTTTTGGTGAATTTCAGTGAAGCAAAACAAGCTACAAGAAGACAAAGAACCAGAAGAGAGATGAAAGAAGGATAAAACGAAAGGAGTGCGAGGGTGGATAGCGTGAGCAGGAAAAATGGACGATAAAACACGAAGATAAATGAGAAACGACCACAAGATGGGAAAAAAAAACCAGAAAGTTGTGAAGGAAGAGTTGGAGTTGACCACAAAAAACAGAGCGAGATCTAGCTACGAAAACAGTGGACTAAAGTACAGTGGGTTAAATAGGGAGGAAAAAAAAAAAAACAAAGGGACAGGAGTTGTCAAAAAATGGTCGTGCACTCTGGCGTCGGTAAAGGCATTGGAGGAGGAGGCGCAGGGAGGAGGGCGGAGGTGGTACGTTGAAAAACGGGTGCCAATCAACAATCGAAGGGGGCTCAGAAAAAAAACCGGGGGTGAAGGGCGAAGGGGATGCTAGGCGAGAAAGAAGGGGCCAAAAACAAAGTTCAATGAAAGCGGAGGGGGCGGGAAGCCCGATACGGCAAACGAGAGAAAGGGGGTCCTGGGGTGAAAATGTGTAGGTTGAGTGAGGGGCAGGAGACGGGTGGACATATAAGGGTGGTGGTTGAAAAAGAGGAGAGAAAAGTGAGAAAGAAAAAAGGGATAAGGGGTAGAAATAGAGAAGAGATGAGAGAGAGAAGAGGAAGTTATGGGGGAGAGTAGGAAAGGGATACTTAAAGTTGAGAAGAAAGAAAGAAGAAAGAGAAAGTCCAGGAATGGGCGGGTGTGTGGGAAATGAGGCGAGTGGAGTGGTGAGACTAGATCGTGAGGAAAGGGAGAAGAGAAAGGGAGAAGGAGAAAAGAAGGAGAAGAAAGAGAAAGAAGAAAAGAAAGAGAGAAAAGTAGAAAGAAAACGAAAGAGAGATAAAAGAGAGGAAAAGGAGAGAAGAAAGGGAGAAAGAGAGAAGAAGAGAAAGGAGAGAGAGGATAGAGAATGGGATAAGAAATATAGAGAGGATTAGAGTGTAAAGAAATATAGCCTGTATAGAAATGGTAGAAGATAGATAGGAGATGTATCGAGATGGGTAGAGGAGATGGTAATAGAGATGGTATCAATGGTATAGAGAGGAAGAAGATATAAGAGATAATCGAGAGATAGAGAGATGGTATGAGATATATAGAATGCTCTGCGATGATCGAGAATGGTATAGAAGGATATCAGAATGATATAGAGTGATTATAGAGATGATATAGAGATGATATAGAGTGGTATATAGATGGTAATAGAAGGATGAATATGGAGAGGTATCGGATGGGTATAGAGATAGGGAGATGATATAGAGATTGTTAGGGTAGTGAGATGATGTATAGAATGGGAGAGATAAGATCTAGAGATTATAAGAATGGTAGGATTAGAACGATGGGTAGAGATTGTATAGAATGGTATATTTAGATGATATAGAGATGGTATGAGAAGTAAGGAGGACGAGCTGGGATAGAGAGTAAGAGTGGTCCATTAGATATGAGATGGTATAGAGGGAGGATAAATATTAGAGATGTATAGAGAGTATAGTATAGAGTATGTATAGAGATGATCTCGAGAAGATATAGAGAGGTATAGGTCGTTTTATGTATAGACGTGTATGAGATGGTATAGAGATGTTATAGAGATGGTATATAGATGATATAGAGATGATGCATGATAGAGAGATGAATGGTATAGAGCGATTATGTATAGAGAGATATAGAGAATGATATAGAGATGGTATAAAAGATTAGAGATGGTGTAATAGAGATGATAGCGAGATATATAAGAGATTGTATAAAAGGATAGATAAGAGATTAGAATTAGAGGATGTATGAGATGAAGGCTAGTTTGATGGTAGATGGTTGGATTGAGGAGGGAGGAGCAAAGGATAAATAGAGAAGGAGGGGAGTGGTATAGAGATAGGTGGTATAGAGAGGGTAGAGAGATCGTATAGAGATGCTATTGAGATGATTAGAGATGAGTAGAGATTATAGTGATGAGATATGTGATGATTAAAGGGAGATGAGTAAGAGATGATTAGGTGTATAAGATGAGGGGATGTATAGAGACTATATAGAGATGGTATAGATGTATAGATATATGAGATGAATAGGTGGATGAGAGATATAGAGCTATATAGAGAGATAGAGATGATGAGAGTAGAGAGATATAGAGATGATAGCTGTAAGAGAGAATGAGATTGAGAGGTCGGAGGAGAGTATAGAGTAGGTTGGAAATATAGAGTGGTATAGAGATGGTATGAGATATTAGAGATTTTATATAGAGGATGAGTATAGAGGGTATGGAATATAGAGAGGTTAGAGTGATAGAGATGATATAGAGAGGTATGGATGAACGAAGATAAGGTATAGGTGGAGACGATGAGTAAGAGAGGTTATTATAGAGAGTTGAGATGGTATAGAGATGGTTTAAGAACTAGAGGTATATGAGAGTATAGAGGATTGATATAGAGAGGTATAAGATGGTATAGAGATCGATTGAGATATATAAGAGATGATATCGAGAGATATAGATGGTCCTAAGTCTAGAGATGGTATAGAGATGGTATAGAGATGGTATAATAAGCTAGGTATAGGTGATATGAGCGAGTATAGGTTATAATAAGATGTAGCTGAGAGAGTGATAGGTGAGAGATGATATAGATGGATAGGTGATATAGAGATGATATGAGATGGTATGAGATGGTATAGAGATGGAGTGATCAGAGATGGATAGTAAGATGATATTAGAGAGGGTATAAGAGATGGATATAGAGTGATTAAGATGTGTATAGAGATGAGTTATAGAGATGGATATAGAGCGGTTAGGTATAGAGATGGATAGAGATGGTATATAGAGAATTGTATAGAGATGGTAATAGATGGTTATAGAGTGATATAGAGATGAGATAGAGAATGATATAGAGATGGTATAGAGATGGTATGAGATGATTATAGAGATGGGAAAGAGATGGGTATATAGATGGTATAGAGATGATAAGTATATGACGAGATATAGAGATGTATCGAGATGGTATATTAGATGATATAGAGATGGTATACGAGATGGTATGTGGTATAGAGTATAGAGATGATTAGAGTTCAGAGAGTAAGAGATATAAGAGATGGTAGAGTATATAGGTATAGAGATATATATGATAAGGATAGAGATGGTATAAGAGATGGTTATTATGAGATGGTATGAGTTAGAGATGATATAGGATAAAGAGGGTATAGAATGAATAGAGATTATAGAAGAGATAGAGTATTAAGAGATGATATAGAGATGGTATAGAGATGGTATAGAGATCTAGAGATGTATAGGATGGTATTGATGGATAATATAGGATAAGAATGCTATAGAGATGGTATATACAGAGATGGTATAGAGATGTATAGAGATGGTCTATAGAGATGGTATATAGTGGTATAGAGATGCTATAGAGATGTATAAGAGGATATATAGATTTTTGTTGGTTTATAGAGATGTAATAGAGATTTATAGAGATGGTATAGAGATTGTTATATCTAATATATAGGATGATTATAGAGATTGTAATAGAGATGGTATAGAGATTATTAGTAGATGTTAGAGATGGGTAATATATTTTAACGAGATGGATTAGAGATGGTAAGAGGATTGCTATATAGAGATAGATGTATAGATATGGATATAGAGAGGTATAGAGATGAGATAAAGAGATAATTAGAGATGTCTGAGATCAAGATGGTATAGAGATGGTATAGTAGATATGAGATAAGGAAGATATGAGATGGTAATAGAGATGCTTAGAGTGGTATAGAGCTGGTATAGAGAGCTAGTAGATTTGATAGAGTATGATATGATATGGTTTAGATAGACTGTTTGTATAATGAGATGGATATAGAGAGATATGAGATGGTTATAGAGGATATATGAGATTGATATAGAGAGTATGAGTGAATATGCTTATAGGTGATTTTTTTTAGGAGATGATAAGATGATATAGGAGATCGGATAAAATGAAGAGATTGTAATTAGATATAATTAGAGATGATAAGAGATGATATAGAGATGTTGATATAGGATGTATAGAGAGATAGTAAGATGTATATGAGAGATGGTATCATAGAGTAGGTGATATAGAGAATGGAGATGATGGAATGATAAGAGATTAGAGATATATAGAGGGTATAGAGATGGATATAGATATGATGATAAGAGATTGATATAGAGATGGTAATAGAAATGATATAAGATAGAGAGATAAGAGCTGATATAGAGATGGATAGATGAATAGAGAGGATGTAGAGATGTATAGATGGTATATGAGAAGAGATTAGATGTATAGAGATGGTAATAGAGTATGGTATAAGATTGCTACTAGAGATGATGTATAGATGAGTATAGACAGATAAGGATTATAGAGATGATATAGAGAGGTATAGAATGGATATAGAGATGGTATGAGCTGGTTATAGAATGTATGAGAGTGGTATGAAGAATGATATATAGATGGTATAAAATGTAAGAGATGATATAAGATGATTGAGATGGTAATAGAAATGATAAGAAATGTTATAGATGATATAGGAGATGGGTATAATATTGGTATAGAGATTATAGAGATGGTATAGAGGATGGTATATAGAAGATATACGAGGATGGTATAGAGATGTATAGAGGATGGTATAAGATGGTATAGAGATGATATATAGATGGTATAGAAATGATAAGAAATGATCCTCCGCGTGCTCTCGCGCTGTCATCTACCGCTCAACAGAGCTGCTCTCGAGCTGCATCCGCGCTGGTATAGAGCCGCTATCGCGCTGCGGCTGCGCTGCTCTCCGCGCGGTCTCGCGCTGGTCTCGCGACGCTCTCCGCGCTGGTCTCGCGCTGTCCGCGCGCTTCTATCGAGCTGGTCTCGCGTGGTCTCGCGCTGCTCTCGCGCTGGTCTCGCGCTGCTCCGCGCTGTCTCGCGCCCTCTCGCGCTGGGCTGCGCTTCTCTCGCGCTCGTGTCTCCGACGCCCTCTACGCCTGGTCTGCGCTGTCTACGCGCCCGCTCTCGCGCTGGTCTCGCGCTGGTCTCGCCGCTGCTCTCCGCGCTGTTTTCTCGCGCTAGTCTCGCGCTGCTCTCGCACTGCTTCGCTCTGCTCTCGCGCTGCTCCCTGCGGCTGCTGGCTCGCTGGCTCGCCTCCGCACGCTGCTCGACCTGGTCCTCCGGTGCCTCGCCTCCCGCGCTGCGTCTCGCGCTTTGTCCGGGTCTCGCGCCGCTCTCTCGCTGTTCTCGCGCTGGTCTCCGCGCCGCGTTGCCTGCGCTGGTCTCGCGCTGGTCTCCGCTGCCTGCTGGCCGGCGCGGCCGCTCTGCCTGCGCCCTCGCGTGCTCGTCGCTTGTCACGCGCTGCTCTCCGCGCTGCCTCCTAGCGCTGGTCTCTCCGCTTCCTCGGTGTCTCGCGCTGCTCTCGCTGCTGTCCGCGCGGTGCTCTCAGCTGGTGCTCCTCGCGTGCTCCGCGCTCCTCTCGCGCTGGTCTCGCGTGGTCTACGCGCTGGTCTGCCCGCTGCTGTTCTCGCGCTGGTCTCCGCCTCTCTCCGCTGGTCTCGGCGCTGGTCTCCTGCTGGCTCTCGACGCTGTCTCGCGCTGGTCTCCGCTGGTCTCGCGGTCTGGTCTCGCCGGTCTCGCGCTGGTCTCGCGCTGACTCTCGCGCTGCCTTCGCTGGTCTTCGCTGCTGGGTCTCGCGCTGCTCTCGCGCTGCTTCGGTCTGCTCCCGCGCTGCGTCTCGCGCTCCCTCTCGCTGCTCGCTCTCTCGCCGCTGGGGCTCGTCGCTAGGCTCTCGCGCGGTACTCTCGCTGGTCTCTGCCTCCTCTCGCGCTGCTCTCGCGCTGTCCGGTGCGTCGCGCTGCTCTCGCTGTCTCGCTGCTGCTTCGCGCTGGTCTCGCCGCCTCTCGCCGCTGCTCTGCTGGTCTCCGCGCTCGCTCTGCTGTCTCCGTGTCCCTTGGCTCTCGCGCTGGGTCTCGCGCGTCTCGCCTCGGTCTCGCGCGGTCCCTGCTCTCTCGCGCTGTCAGCGCCTTCTCGCGCTGGTCTGCGCTGTCTAGCGTCGCTCTCAGCCGCTCTGGTCTCGCGCTGCTCTCGCGCTGGATCTCGACGCTGGTCTCCGCTCCTCGCGCCTCTGTCTCGCGCTGGTCTCAGCGCTGCGCTCTCCGCTGGCTCCGCGACGTCTCCGCTGGCTCGCGCTGTGTCTCGCGCCGCTCTCGCGCTGGTCTCGCGCTGTCTCGCGTGCTCTCCCTTCTGCTGGCTCGGCTCCGCTGCTCCTCGCGCTGTACGCTGTCTCGCGTCTGGTCCTCTGCTCCGCATGGATCTCCGCGCTGGTCTCGCGCCCTGGTCTCGCTGCTGCTCTCCGTTGCGCTCCTCCGCGCTGCTCTCGCGCTGTCCGCGCTGGTCTCTCGCGCTGCTCTATCCGGTCTCGCCCTGCTCCCGCGCTGCTCCTCGCTCTGTTCTCGCGACTGGTAGCGCGCGGTTCTGGCTCTGGCCTCGCGCTGGTCTCGCGCTGCTCTCGCCGGGTCTGCGCTGGGCCGCGCTGATCTCGCGCTGGTCCTCGCGCTTGTTTCTGGCGATCTCTCGCGCCGCCCTCTCGCCGTGTCTCGCTCTGTTCTGGCGCTGACTCTCGCGCTGCCTGCGCTGGTCTCGCGCTGTTCCTCGCGCTCGATCGCCCTGCTCTCCGCTGGTCGCGCGATGGTCTCGCGCTGCTCTCGCTCTGGTCTCGCCCTGTGTCTGGCTCTGTCTCGCGCCGCTCTCAGCGTTCATCGCGCTGTTCTGGCGCTCTGCCTCGGCGACTGCTCTCGCGCTGGTCTCGCGCTGGTCTGGCTGCTCCGCGCTGGTCTCGCGCTGCTAGCGCTGCTCCTCGCTTCCTCTCGCGGCTGGTCTAACTCCGCGCGGCTCTCGCGCTGCTTCTCGCTGGTCTCGGCGCTTGTCTCGCGCTGCCTCTCGCGGCTGGTCCGCGCTGTCTCTCCCTGGTCGCGAGCTGTCCCTCGCGCTGCTCTCGCGCTGGTATCGCCTGGTCCTCGCGCTGCTCTCGCGCTGGTCTCGCGCTGCTCTCGCGGATGGTCTCAGCGCTGGTCCGTCATGGTCTCGCGCTGGTCTCGCGTGCTCTCGCCTTCTCTGCGCTGGTCTCGCGCTGGTTCCTCGCGGCCTGCTCTCGCGCTGGTCCGCGCTTCTCGCGCCCTCTCGCGCTGCTCTCTCGATGGTCACTCGCTCCTGGTCTCGCGCTGGTCTCGCTCGGTCCTCTCTGGTCATCGCGCTCTCTCGCGCTGCTCTCGCGCTGGTCTCGCTCTCTCGCGCTGCTCGCGCGCCTGGTCGGCCTGGTCTCGCCGCTGGTCTCATCGGCTGGTCTCGCGCTGGTCTCGCATCTGGTCTCGCCTGCTCTCCGCTCGCTCTCGCGCTGGTCTCAGCGCTGCTTCTCGCTGATCTCGCGCTGGTCGCGGTTCTATCGGCGCTTGCTCTCCGCTGCTTCGCGCTGCTCTCGCGCTGGGCTCGCGCTGCGGTCTCGCGCCTGGTCATCTCTCGGTCTCCCGCTTCCTCCGCGCTGCTCTGCGCTGGTCTCGCTCCTGCCTTCTCTATTCTCTCTCGCCTTGTCTTTCCTCGCTGGTCCCTCCGCTGGTCTCCAGCGCGCCTGGTCTCGGCTTCTCTACGCTGGTCTCGCGCTGCTCTCGCTGCTGCTCTCGCTCGGCCTCTCTCGTCTTGCTCCTCGCGCCTGGTCTCGCGCATTGTCTAGCGCTGGTCTCTCGCTGCCTCTCGGCTGTCTCTCGAGCTGGTCTCGCGCTTGTCTCTCGCTGCTCTCGCGCTGGTCTCCGCTGGTCTCGCGCTGCTCTCGCGCTTGCTCTCGCGCTGTCTCGCTTCCTTCTCCCGCGCTGGTCTCGCGTCTGCTACGCGCTGGGTCCGCGCGGGGTCTCTGCGCTGTTCTGCGCTGTTCTGGCGCTGTCTCTCGCAGCTGCTCTCGCGCTGGGTCTACTCGCTGGTCTCGCGCCTGCCTCTCGGCGCTGGTCTCGCGCTCGTCTCGCGCTGGTCTCGCCACTCGCTCCTGCGCTGCTCTCTCCGCTAGCTCCTCTCGCCTGGTCTCGCCGCTGATTCTGGCGCTGTCTCGCGCTGGTCTCGCTTGCTCTCGCGCTGTCTCGCGCTTGTCCGCTCGCTGCGCGCTGTCCTCGCTCTTTCCGGCCGCTGCTCTCGCGCCGCTCAACGCTGTTGATAGCGCTGTTCTGGCCCTCTCTCGCGCTGTCTCGCCTGGTCTCGCCGCTTTCTGGCTGCTCTCGCTCTCTCTCGCGCTTGTCTCGCGCTTTCTCGCCGCTGGTCTCGCCGGCGCTGCTCTCGCGCTGGTCCTCGACGCTGTTCTGGGCGCTCCTCTCTCGCCGCTATCGCGTGTTCTCGCGCGGTTCCTGGCGCTGCTTTCGCGCTCTCTCGCGCTGGTCTCGCCGCTACTCTCTCTGCTGGCTACTCTCCTGCTCCCGGCTGCTCTCGCGCTCGCTCGCGCGGGTCTCCGCCCTGCCTCCCGCGCTGCTCTCGCGCGGCTCTCGCTCTGGTCCCGCGCTGGTCTCGCGCTTTCTCCGCCGCTGTTCTCCGCGCCTGTCTCGCGCCAGCTCTCGACGCTGGTCTCGCGCTGGTCCTCGCGCTGGGCTCCGCGCTGTCTCGCGCTGCTCTGAGCTGGCTCTCGCATGCCCCGCGTCTCGCGCTGCTCTGCGCTTGTCTCTCGCGCTGGTCTCGCGCTTGGTACTCGCGCTGGGCTCGCGCTAGGTCTCAGCCTTAGGTCTCCGCGCTCGGTCATCGCCTGCTCTCGCCCTGCTACCGCGCTGCGTCTCTGCGCTGCCTCGCCTGCTCTCGCGCCTGGTCCCGCCTCTCGCGCTGCCTCTGCGCTCGGTCTGCGCTGGTCCTCAGCGCGTCTGCGCGCTGGGTCTGCGCTGGTCTCCGCGCTGGTCTCGCGCTGGTCCTCGCGCTCCTGGTCTATCGCGCTGTCTCGCGGCTGGTCTCGCGCTGCTCATCTGCGGTCCTCGCCCTCGCCGCTGCTCCGCTCTGCGTCTCGCGTGGTCTCGCCCTGCCGCGCTGTGGCTCTCGCTTGCTCTCGCGCGGTCTCGCGCTGCTCTCGCGCTGCTCTCGCGCTGGCTCTCGCGCTAGGTCTCGCGCCTGCTCTCGCGCTGTGTCTCGCCTGGTCCCGCTCGTCTCGACGCGGCTGTGTCTGCGCTGGTCTCTCGCGCTGCTCTCGCGCTGGTTCGTCAGCGCTGGTCTCGGCTGTCCTCGCGCCTGCCTCGCGCTTGGTCCTCGCGCGTGCTCTCGCGCGTGGTCCTCGCCAGCTCTCGCTGTCCTCGCGCTGGTCTCGGCGCGTACTGGCTTTTCGCGCTGTCCTCAGCGCTCCGCGCTCTCGCGCTGCCAATCGCGCTGTCTCATCGCGTGCTGCTGTCTCGCGGCTGGCCCTGTCCCCGCGCTCTCAGCCTCTCTCGCGCTGCTCGCCCTTCGGCGCTGCTCTCGCGCTGGTCTCGCGCGCTCCTCGCGCTGGTTCTCGCGCTGGGTTCCGCTGCTGCGCTGTCTCGCGCCTGTCGCCTGCCTCGCGCCGCTCGCGCTGTTCTCCCTGTTTGCCTGCTTCGGTGCCGCCTGGTCTCGCGCCTGCTCGCGCTGCCTCGGTCTGCTCTCGCCTGGTCTCGCGCTGTCACGCGTCTGACGCTCTCAGCGCTGCTCTCGCGTCGGCTCTCTCGCGCTGCTCTCGCGCTGCTTCTCGCGCTGTTCTGCGCTGCTCGCGCTGCTCATCACGCTGGTTCGCGGCGGTTCTCGCGCTGGTCTCGCGCGTCCGCCTCTCCCTGTCCTCGCCGCTTTTCGCGGCTGCTCGGGCTCTCGCGCTGGTCTCTGCCTGCTCCCGCTCGGCTCTCCGCTGGTCCTCGATGGTCTCGCGCTGCTCTCTCGCTTGCGTCCTCGCGCTTCGCGTCTCCGCTGGCTCTGCGTGTCTCCTCGAGCTGGTCTCGCGCTGGGTCTCGCGCTGGTTCTGCGCGCTAGCTCTCGCGCTGCTCTCGGCGCTGGTCTCCGCGCTGGTCTACGCGCTGGTCTCGCGCTGGTTCAAAGTCGCGGACGCTCGCTCGGTGCCGCGCGCCTCTAGCGCTGTCGCAGCTCTGTCTCGCGATGCTCTCCCGCTGCTCGCGGTCTCTTCGCGCGTCTCGCGCTGCTCTCGTCTGGTCTCCGCGCTGCCGCTCTCTCGCCTGCTCTCGCTCTCACGCCTGGTCTCGCGTCTGGTCTCGCTCTCGCGCTGACTGCGCTGTCTCGCGCTGCTCCGTCGCTGTCTGCGTCTCTCGCGCCTCCCCGCGCCGCGCCTCTCCGCGCTTTCTGCGCTGGATCTCGCGCTGGTTCCCTGGTTCGCGCTGTGTCTCGCGCTAGTTCTCCCCCGGCGCCCCTGTTCGCGCTGCATTACGGTTCGGAGCTTGGATGCATATGGGTAGTGCTACACCTGGTCTCGGCTTCCGATGACTCGAGGTCTCAGGCCTGGTCTGGTCTACGCCGCTCGCTGCTCCTTCTGCCGCTCTTTGGCTCTGCCCCCGCTCTCCGCGCCTGTTCTCTCGCGCTGGCTCGCGCTGCTCGCGCTGCTCCCGCGCTGGGTCTCCCCGCTTCTCGCTCTGGTCTGCGCTGCTCTCGCGCGCTGCCTCTCGCGCTGCTCTCGCCTGCATCGCCTGGCGGTCTCGCGCGGTACTCGCGCTGGCCTCGCGCGGGTCTCGCCTGTCTCGCGCTGTTCTGGCGCTGCCCCTCTCTCGGCTGTCTCGCGCTGGTCTACGCCGCTGCTCTCTCGCTGGTCTCCCCGCCTCTCCCGCGCTGCTCTCGCGCTGCTCTCGCCTGTCTAGCTCGTTCTGCGCTGCTGCTCTCCCGCTGCTCTCGCCGGCTTCCGCGCTGGCTACTCGCGCTGCTCTCGCGCTGCTTGCGCTGCTATCGCGTCTCTCTCGTGCGCGCCTGCGTCTCGCGCCGCTCTCGCGCTTTCTCGCGCTGCTTCTCTCGCCGCGCTGCTCTCGCGCCTCGCTCGGCTCGGCGGTCTCGCTGGTCTCGCGCTGTCTCGCGCTCTGCTCGCTGTGTCTCGCAGCTAGCTCCGCGCTGTGTCTCGCGCTGGTCTGACGCTGCGTCTCTAGCTGTCTACCGCGCTCCTGATGGTCTCGCGCCGCTCTCGCGCCGTCTCGCGCTGTCCTCTCGCGCTGTCTGCGTCGCCGTCTCTAGCGTTGCTCGGTCTCGCGTGCATGGTACTCTCGCCTGCTCCTCGCCTGGTCTCAGCGCTGCTCTCGCGCTGGCTCTCCCCTGCTCTCGCCTGTCTAGCGCTGCCTCGCGCTTCCGTGCGCAGCTGCTCTCGCGCTGGCTCTCGCGCTGGCTCTCGCTGGCTCGCGTTCGCGCGCTGCTCCGCGCTTGTCTCGCGCTAGCTCTGCGCTGCTCTGCGCTGGTCTGCGCTGCTCTCGCGTTGGTCTCCGCGGTCTCCGCGCTGGTTGCGGCTCGACGTCTCGCGCGCTTCCTCGCGCTGCTCTCTGCGCTGGTCTACGCTTGGTCTCGCGCTCTCTCGCGCTGAGATCTGCTCTGCGTCTCGTCGCTGCTCTCGCGCTGGCTCTCGCGCTGTCGGCTCTCGCGCTTGGTCTCGCTCGCCGCGCTGGTTCCTACTGGCCGCCGTCTCTCGCTGTATACGCGCATGCCTCTCGCTGGCATCGCCGCTGGTCTCCGCTGTCTCGCCCTGCTCCCTCGCGCCTCGCGGTCTCGCTCTGGTCTCGCGCTGGTCTCGCGCTCGCCTCTCGCGCTGGTCCGCGCTGTCTCTCGCGCTGTCTCGCGCTGGCTCATGCGCTCGCCTCCCGGCTCTCCGCTCTCTCTCGCTGCTCTCCGCTGGTCTGCGCCTGGTCCGCCGCTGCTCTCGCGCTGGTCGCTCGCGCTGCTCTGCGCTCTCCCGTGTTCTGGCGCTGCGTCTGCGCGCTGCGTCTCGCGCTGGTCTCGCGCCCCTACGCGCTGTCTCGCTAGCCCCGCGATCCGCGTGGTCGCGCTGGAGCTCGCGCTGTCTCGCGCTGCTGCTCGCGTCTCTGCTGCCATGTCGCGCTGCTCTCGCTGGTCTCGCCTGCTCCGCTTTCGTCTCTCGCGCTGCTCTCGCGCTGGTCTCTGCGCTGTCTCGCGTCGCTCTCGCGCTGGTACTCGCGCTGCCTCTCGCCGCTCCTCGCTGGTCTCGCGCTGGTCCCGCGCTGGGCTCGCGCTGGCTCCGCTGCTCTCGCGCTGGCTCTCACGCTGGTCTCGCGCTGGTCTGCGTATCGCATTTTAGCGCTTCTCGCGCTGCCGGTCTCGCGCTGGTCTCGCGCGCTCGCATACTCGCGCTGTCTCTCGGCTGGCTCTCGCGCTGCTCGCGCTGGGTCTCACCTCTGCTCTCGCGCTGGCTCGCCGGCGTCTCGCAGTGTCTCGCGCTGTTCTGGCTGGCGCGTGCTCGCGTGCGCGCTGGCTCGCCTCTCGCGCCTGGTCTCGGCGCTGGTCTCGCCAGCTGCTCTCGTGTCCGCTGGTCTCCGCGCTGGTCTACGCCATGGGGCTGCCCTCCTCCCGCGCTGCTCCGCGCTGCTCATCGCGATGGTCTCGCGCTGTACTCTGCGCTCGCTCGCGCATGGATCTCGCGTGCTCTCCGCTGTCTCGCGCTGGTCTCGCGCTGCTCTCGCGCTTGGTCCGCGTGTTGCGGCGCTGCCTTCGCGCCGCTATAGCGCTGGTTCGCGCGGCTGTTCTGGCGTGCTCTCGCGCTGCTCTCGCGCTGGTCTCGCGCTTTCTCGCGGCTGCTTCGCTCTTCTCTCGCGCTGGTTCAGGCCCTGGTCTCGCGCTGGGCTCGCACTGCTCTCGCGCTGCTCCGCCTGTTCTGGCGCGATCCTCTCGCGCCGCTCGCGCGCTGTTCTGATAAGCCTCGCTGAGTTCATGGGCTGTCTCCGCTGCTCTCGCGCTGGTGTCGCGCTGTTCGATAGCGCGCAGTGGTCTCGCTCTGGTCTCCCTGCGCTCGCGCTGGTCTCGCCCTGTTCTGGCGCTGCTCTCGGCGCCGCTCTCGCGCTGTTCTCGCGCTGTTCTGCGCTGCTCTCGCGTGCTCTCGCGCTAGGTCTCGCGCTGGTCTCGCGCTGCTCTCGCGCTGGTCTCCGCCTCTCCCCGCTGCTGCTCTCGCTCCTGCCTTCGCGCTGGTCTCCTCGCTGCTCTCGCGCTGGTCTCGCGCTGTTCTGGGCTGCTCTCCCTGCTCTCGCGCTGGTCTCGCGCTGCTCTCGCGCTGGTCTCGCGCTGTTTCTGGCGCTGCTCTCCGCCGCTTCGCGCTGTTCTCGCGCTTTCTGGCGTACTGCTCGCGGCTGCTCTCGCGCTCCTCGCGCCGGTCTCGCGCTGCACCACTCTCCGCTGTCTCGCGCTGCTCCCGCGTTGCCTCTCGCGCTGCTCTCTCCATCTCTCCGCCTGGTCATCGCAGCTGGTACTCGCGCTGCTCTGGCGCTAGTCTCGCGCTGGTCTCGCGCGGTCTGCCTTGTCTCGTCGATCTCTCGCGCTACTCCCCGCTCTGCTCCTCGCGCTCTCTCGCTCTTCTCTCGGCTGGTCCTCGCGCTGGTCTCGCGCTGCTCTCGCGCCTCTCGCGCTGCTCTGCGCGCTATCTCCTGTTCTGGCGCTGCCTCTCGCGCTGCTCTCGACTCTGCGTCTCGCGCTGCCTAGGCTTGTCTCGAGCTGATAAAGCTTATTAGAGATTAGTAGCGAGCTGTCTGACGCTTCTCTCGCGCTGCTCTCGCGCTGCTCTCGCGCTGGTCTCCGCTCTGCTCTCGCGCTTGTCTGCACGCGCTGCGCCCGCGCTGCTCTCCGCTGCTCTCTCGCTGCTACTCTCTGCCTGGTCTCGCGCTTGCTCTCGCGTGCTCTCGCGCTGGTCTCGCTACTGTCGCCGCGCTGGTCTCGCGCTGCTACCGCGCTGCTCTCGCGCTGCTCTCTCTTTCTCTCGCGTTCTGGTCTCGCGCGGGTCTCGCGCTGCTTCGCGCTGCTTCGCGCTTCTTCGGCGTTCGCGCGCCTCTCGCGCTGCTCTCGCGCTGGTCTCGCGCTGCTTCTCGCGCTGGTCTCCGCGTGCTCCCTCCTGCTCTCGCGCTGGTCTCGCGCCTGGTCTCGCGCTGCTCTCCCGCTGCTTCGCGCTGCCTTCCGCGCTGCTCTCGGAGCATGGTATAGAGATGATATAGAGACTGATATAGCTATGACTCTAGCCGCTGTTCTCGAGATGGTCTAGAGCCTCTTCGCAGAGCTGTTCTGAGAGATTCTATAGCGATTACGGATGATCTAGAGAGCATCATACGATTTGTCTCGGCTGGTCTCTCGCTGGTCTCGCGCTGTTCGCGCTGTTCGAGCCTGGGGGGGCTGCGCATGCTCTCGCCTGGGTCTCTCGCTGGTCCCTCGCGCTGGTCTCTCGCTGCTCTCCCGCTGCTCTCTCTCTGGTCTCGCCGCTATCCGCCGCTCTCGCGCCTGCTCTAGCAGCTTGTTCCGCTGGCGCGCGCTCTTCCTCGCTTATGTCTCGCGTGCTCTCGCGCTGGTATCGCTCTGCTCTCGCTCTTCTCTGCGCCTTTCTCGCGCTGGTTCGCCGCTGCCATTCGCGCTGCTCTAGCGCTGTCTGCCTGCTCTGCTCTGTTCTCGCTCCTAGCTATCGCGCTGCTCTCGCGCTGCTCTCGCTCATGCTCTCGCGCTGCTTCGCGCTGCTCTCGCTCTGGCTCGCGCTGGTCTCGCGCTGGGTCTCGCTCTGTCTCGCCTGTTCTCGCGCTGCTCTCGCGCTGGTCGCGCGCGGGCTCCCGCTCTCGCTCTGAGTCTACTCGCTGGTAGTCTCGCTTCTTCTCGCGCTGTCTCGCGCTGGTACCCCTCGCGCTGCTCTCGCTCTTGGTATCGCGCTGCTCTGCGCTGGTCTCGCGCTGGTCCTCACGCCTGTTCTCGCCTGTTCTGGCGCGCTCTCGCGCTGCTCCGCGCTGGTCCGCGGCGCTGGTCTCCGCCCTGCTCCCGCACGCTGCTCTCGCCGGCTGCTCTCGCTCTGGTCTCGCGCTAGGTCTCTCGCTGCTATCGCGCTGGTACTCCCGCTGCTCTCGCGCTGGTCTCGCGCCTGGTCTCGCGCGCTCTCTCGCGCTCCTCCCGCGCTGCTCTCGCGCTGTCTCGCGCTGCATCTCGCGCTGGTCCTCGCGCTGTCCAGCGCCTGCACGCTAGCGGCTCTCTCGCGCTGCCTCGCGCTCTCTCGCGCTGTTCTGCGCTCTCTCGCAGTATCTAGGAGGGTATAGCGCTGCTTATAGAGGTGGTCTGTATGATAAAGAATTGATATAAGATGGATCGAGATGGTCTCGCGGCTGGCTCTCGCGAGATATCACGAGATGACTCTAGAGCTGGTACTCTCGCTGCATCGCGATGGTCCCCTAGCGCTGCTCCGCGCTGCTCTCCCGCTTGCTCTCGCGCTGCGACTCGCGCCTGGTCTCGCGCTGGTTCGCGCTGCTCTCGCGCTGGTCTCTCGCTGCCTCGCGCTGGTCTCGCGCTGTCTCGCGCTGGTCTCATCGCTGGTCTCGCGCTTGTCTCGCGCTTATTCGCGCTGGTCTCGCGCTGGTCTCGCGCTGGGGTCGCGGCGCTGGTCTCGCGCGCTCGCGCTGGTCTCGCGCTCTCTCGCGCTGGTCTCGCGCTGGTCTCGCGCTGCTCTCGCGCTTCTATCGCGTCTGCTTCGCGCTGCTCTCGCCTGGCTCGCGCTGGTCTCCGCGGACTGCTCTGCCTGCGTCTTTTTCGCGCGACTCTCGCGCTGGTCTCCGCGCGGGTCTCCGCTGGTCTCCGCTGCTCTCGCGCTGGTCTAGCCGCGGTCTCGCTCTGGCTCGCGCTGGTCTCGCGCTGGTCTCCTCGCCTCGTCTCAGCGCTGGTCTCGCGCTGGTCTCGCTCTGGTTCCGCGCCGTCTCTCGCCGTGCAGCGCTTGCCTTTTTGCTCGCCCTCACTCTCCTCCCCCGTCCGGCTGAGTCCGGGACCGCTCCGCTCGCGCTTCACGCTCTCCTGCCCAATCTGTGATTACCCTACAAAAAAGACCAGCCAAGAAAAATGAGACTGATGGTTCCCATACGGTTATAAGACCTATCTCCTGTGTCCTTGGAACCACCAACTTAATTTGTAATTGATGTTATAGGCAGAATGTTGCAAGGTGAGAAACTGGGTTGGAATGAACCTCTAACATCAGGCAGATGTATGACCAGGATAACCTACTACAAACTCAACCATGTAGAACTCTACAGGCTGCACTCTAGTTCTGCACTCAGCCCTACCAAGGCAACCAATGGCATAGCACTAAAGAAATGCCCTGAAGACACGCACAAGTCTACGGTTTCATGTGGCATCTCGTGGGACATTTAGCAAAACTTTCCAATAAACATACCAGTCTCCAACAGGTTATATAGACGTAAAGATGGAAGTCATTCTGCCATGGGAAATAAATGACTGTGTGTTCTATGGTCCCTTTAAAGGGGATTTGAATTAAAATTTGAGGTTTTGCAATCTTTAATTTAATTTTTAAAGGAGAACTAAACCCAAATTCCTGAATATGCCCTCACCCTCAAAAAACAAACAACCTGTGCAGTGTTTGCCCACACCTCTTGTCCTCAGTCACATGCTCCTTTTCTAATCTGTAAAAAGATTGGCTAGAGACTACTAGTGGGCGTGACCATCTGTAATGAGTTTCTGCAGTAGCTTAGGACTGAGCGTGTGTAAAAAACCTAATGGTCAAATTTTAGTTGTGGGGGGTGGACATGCCCTTTAACCCTTTTATATAGTTGACATCCCATTTAACCTTTTCCTTTGTCGACGCAGCCACTTGAGCCTTCCTCATAGTTGATGCATTATCATTGTAGAACAAACCTTCTTGATAATTCCGGGATGGTTAATATGGGAACGGAAGGGGGGTGTAGGTATAGGGGTGTATCAAGTTGAGTTCTCCCGTACTCATCCTTGTGCGCAAGTGCGACTTTGCTAAAACATTCCTGTCCATTAATGTAGATGTGCAAATTGTAAACTTCTCAGTTTCTGGCTTGAAAACTCTGGTAAAAAATACAGTCCAAAAATGGGGGGGAATAAAAGAGAAGAACTAGAAGGACAGTAGTTTGGCTCTTTCAAGCTAAATTAATAAAGTGTCCAAATGTCAAGTAATGGGATGTATTTACGTGATCAGTGCCATACCTTGTAATACCAGTCCATGGTCAGAGGAGCACACAATCTAAATGAGTTGTATAAATACCACAATAACGTGGTAGAAAGTTCCTTAGCTAAAGATGTAACATACCGAGTAGCTACAAGGTTAGGAGCATGTGTGTGGGTGCTAAAAGGAAGATTCAAACCTAACGAGGGAAGTTTTCTCAGGGAGGGGAGCAAAATTTTCTTTCCACCAATGATATTTCGACCTGGCCAACCGGGGATGTACCCTTAATGACCAGTGTCAGACCTGACCAGGGGCAAAACTGAATGGGGCCCATCACACAGCTTTTCAGGCCCCGACACACCGCCTCCTCTTTACACCAACGTACCGTGATCAGCAGTTTTTATACAGCTGGTTACACGTACACAAGTAAAGGATCGCACAATCAGCTGTTTAAATCTAATTTACTGGACCAGCAGTAGATCGTGCACACCTTTACTTACTGTTTAAACAAAGCTGTAGTCATGCCACTGGACTGGACTGTTGGGGCCCACCAGGAAATCAGAGACCAGGAGCCCACCAGGATGTGTTCAGGGCTCCACCAAATCTCCTTTCCCCCTTATTTACATATCCTTCTTACTCCTAATGACTTCTGTTACTTATTAAAGGGCAAGTCCAGCCCCAAAATTAAAACTTACATACAGGAAAATCACCCCCAAACCCCTAAACGGTAATAGTTTGAAATCTGAAATATATAAGTCTAACCTGAAATCCTGCACAATGTCCTGTTTCCCCTGTTTCTGCTTCCTGGTTCTTCCAGTTAGTAACTGTCAGTTATGGATTTGACAGTTGACATCACAGCCAAGTCTGAATGTTAATCCCCTGTCTGTCTCTTCTGAGCATGCCCAGGCTCAGTAAAGGCTCTTACAGGTTTCTAAATTGCTCATTTTCCAGAGGCATCCGAAGCATAGCAGGCATACAGTAATGAATTCATAGGACAAACTATGATATATCAAATACTGTCCCCTTGGCTCTGTATTGTAGCAGTTTTCTCTGTTTTCTTGGGTGAATGGGCAAGTCCAACACTATTAATGACTTCCTTTGATTCCTCAGCTAGGTAATAGCAAACGTCTGTACCGAATTTCGTGTCTCTAACTCAAAAACTGTGAGAGGAGATACAGTCCAAATAATTGATGGGATACAAAAGAAGAAGAAATACTTAAAGGGCATGTCCAGTCTTTAGGTTTAACACCCCCCAACCTTTCATATTATGTACCATCCCCAAAGATGACTCTGAAGATACTTACAAGACTCGGTCCCTAACAGCTCTGCTGCACTGCCCAGCTCTGCTTTCTGGTCGCAGGTGTCAGTCTAAAACACTCCGGTGACATCACAGCCAATAGTTTACAGCCACGACCAGGAAGCACCATACTGCTGCAGTTCACCTGTGTAATAGCATCTTCAGAGGCATCTAGGGGGGATGTGTCTTGGAAGACAGAAAGGGCATCAGTATCTATTCTAACAAAGGGGCCAATCTCATTAGTAACTACAATATACTGAAATATGGAAACGAAGATCATCATAGCACCAAGTCACTTTTTAAAAATATAAATTAAGTGTCACACGCAACTATTGGAGGCAAGATATAATTACAATGGTTACCCAGTCAATGGACATTCACAGTCCATCTTGAACAGCCTGTTCCCCAATAATCTCCATGCCTAATGACATGTTCTTCAGAAGACAATTGCTGGTTTTGAGGATTTCTCTGGAAACGTTAAAACTTTAAGTTATAAAAAAGATCAAACGTCAAAACGAGACCCAAGTTAATCTCTTTACAAGTTCGTAACAATCTCATGATCAAGCCATTGTTTGTAAAGTCAACAATCAAAGTGTTTTAAAAGAAAACAAAATCTAGTTTAAAGGGCATGTCCACCCCCAAAACTAAAATTTAACCCCTTACTGGCCACATCAAGTAGTTTAAAACAATCCTTACCTTACATTCCTGCTCAAAATAGTTCCCCTGCTGTGCCCCTCCAAAGTCCAGGAAACTGCTGTGTAGGAGCAGTGTGTGACTCATGCTGTGCCTGAGACTTCCTCAACCTCATCAAGGTTGAGGCATGCTCAGTGCAGCCCTCCCTGCCTCTCAGCCAATCACGGACGCGGCTGCCGGTCCCGCCCCCTGCTTTCAATTCCATGCAAGCAGAGGGCCTGAACACTGCAGCGGAGGAGAGAGGGCAGGTAAGTAAGAATCGGGGGACTTTCTAACAATTATATTAATGCGGTTGGGGCTGGGGGAGCATGCCCTACCACATATCAAAAGTTAAATTTCGGGGTGGACATGCCCTAAGTATGAAAAGTCTTCCCAGTTGAGTTGTATGACAGGAAGTCGGAGTACTCCCGGCCATCTCGTACCACACCATTTAGTCATGTTCTAGCAGTTAACCTCTTCCTGGGCCTAACAAAGAGACAAACCACTGGATACAAATTGAATTTGTTTATCTTCTGATTCTCCCTGAAAAACATTCGATGGTAAATTGCAAAGATTGGGGCCATTGTTACAAAGGAACAGTATTCAAAATGGCCTTACTTACAAGGACATTGATTCTAAACCTATTGCACCTTAAAGAGCCATTTCTAGGATCATCAAGAACTTTAAGGTGATCATTGGCATAACTAGGAATCACTGTGCCCCCCCAGCAACATTATGATGGGGCCCCTATCTGTGCTTCATCCACAGTAGTTTTCTGAGGGGAGGCTGTATCTGTCCTAGGAAAAATATGGGGCCCCCTTGGCACTGGGCCCCCTGTGGTTGCTCCCCTGGTACTTACGCCCCTAAAGGTGAGAGGTTCAATTAAAGTGAAGCACATCCAAGCTTGTCCATCTTTTGTGAGGGCCGTCTCTTCCTGAGGAGTGAGGTATAGAATTGGGAGGTAAGGATTTTTAAACAATGGCCTTGAGTCAGGAAGAAAAGCAAACATTGTTTACCTTTCATTTCTATGCCCTACGTGCACAGATATATATATAGGTATATACTACTACAGATATACCAAATACTAGCCAGACCCATTAAAGTCAATGGGAGTCAAATAGTTTAAATACAGTTAACATAGCAATGGTAACTTAATGTAATTGGCTCTGGGACCTGGGAAATGGTCTGGGGAACATGTACATATTACCAAAACTTAACACTGACAGCATAATTCAATAAAAGTTCTTTAAAATGGTGCTAATTTTGCCCCAACCAATCAGATGTTAGCTTTCAAATGTTACATAAGATCTGATTGGTTGGGGCAAAATTAGCACCATTAGCACTTTTATTGAATCTCCCTGTAACTTTCCCCACAATCGGGTAATTTTCAGGGTTCGAGGGTTACCAAATGATACATTTGAAGGTTACCAAAATTGAAGGCTTAATTCGAGGGTTACTAAATTCAAACTCTACACTTGAGGGTTACTGAAATCGAAGGATACATAAGTCGGTTACCGAAATCGAAGGTGCCATAAGTCGATTACCTGAAATCGAAGGTTCCATAAGTCGGTTACCGAAATTGAAGGATACGCTACCCTAGAATGTTCGTTCGCTAACCCTAGAATGTATCGTTTCGCTAACCCTAGAATGTATCGTTCGCTACCCTAGAAGGTATCGTCTCGCTAACCCTAGAATGTATCATTGGCTAACCTAAATGTACGTTCGCTAACCCTAGAATGTATCGTTCGCTAACCCTCGAAAGTACATACAATACTAGGATTGTGGAAGCCAATTAGGCTAAATTACAACTACATTTAGTGGAAGTGCTACTGATCTGGTCAAACATTTATACAAACATAGAAAAGATATCAATTCACATTCCTAAGGCCGCCATACAATATCATTTATCTGCACACTGGCATACTTATACATAGAAAAGATATCAATGCACTCCTAGGCCCATCCATATCTATTATCTGCACACTGGCTACTTTATAACATAGAAAAGATAATCAATGCACATTCCTAGGCCCCATACAATCCCATATTATCTGCACCACTGGCATACTTTATAAACAAAGGGGTTTTTAGTATACATTACTGTGATCACATGAATGAAAAGCCTTCCAACCACGTCAAGGTAACCCCAGTCTGGAACCCTCGAAAGTATCGTTCGATTTCGGTAACCCTTGAATTTATGGTTCTATTTTCACTAACGCTCTAAAGTATCGTTCGGTAACTCACTCACATTTAAGAAGTGTTTTAACAGGTTTTGGTGACAATGACATGTCCCCAGACCATTTCCAAGGTGCCAGAGCCATTACAGTAAGTTACCATTGTTAAGGTTCGTACAACGTGAGATCGCGGGTCCCGATGTGTAGGAATGAACGTTTCGTCCGATAATCGGCCTGTGTGTAGGCACTTTATCAGGCGAAATGGACGTTCAGTCGGGGATTGTTGACCGACCAACCTGGCAGATCTCCGAACGAATGACCGTTTTGTTCCTACACATCATGCGTCGCAGGTTGGGACCTGTGTTCACGTGTGTACGAACCTTTAGTTTAGTTGTAAATTACCCGACTTTTCCGAACTATCACTCCCCATTGACTTTAATGGGTCCGAATTCGAACTTTCAAACTTTTACCGAAGTTCGAAAGTTCAAAAACGGACCAAACTTTATGATGTTCGGCCATCTTTATTCTAAGCTGATCTAGGGATTCGTCCAATAGGAGCCTGAAAGGTTTGTTCTTCTAGTGCCAATTGGACGTTGGTTATTGGAAATGTCTTCAGATGTTTTTCTTATTCAGAATAAGGGTTGAATTAGACGTGTAGATGTCTTTATTCAAGCTTAACATCTATGTCAGTGTGTTTGCAGCAATCTGGGAGTGTCCTGGCATTTTGTGACAGTTTGGGTGTGTTTGTGTATATGGGGTGATGTCTGTCAGTGTTAAACAATGGCCCTCATGTAGAGGGAAATCTATATTACTGGAGGGAGGGGGCGCTGTATGGTTTATGGAGGAGGAGCATCCAGAAGTGTAAACTCACCGTAGACTAGAAATAAGACAACGCTGTTTCTTTCTCAAAAAACCTACGATACATTCTAGGGTTAGCGGATGATACATTCTAGGGTTAGCGAACGATACATTCTAGGGTTAGCGGATGATACATTCTAGGGTTAGCGAACGATACATTCTAGGGTTAGCGGATGATACATTCTAGGGTTAGCGAACGATACATTCTAGGGTTAGCGGATGATACATTCTAGGGTTAGCGGATGATACATTCTAGGGTTAGCGAACGATACATTCTAGGGTTAGCGGATGATACATTCTAGGGTTAGAGAATGATACATTCTAGGGTTACTGAACGA
Source organism: Hymenochirus boettgeri (assembly GCA_019447015.1). Classification (NCBI taxonomy): domain Eukaryota; kingdom Metazoa; phylum Chordata; class Amphibia; order Anura; family Pipidae; genus Hymenochirus; species Hymenochirus boettgeri. The sequence goes on along the minus strand of CM033474.1, from coordinate 635,291 downwards.
TACATTCTAGGGTTACGGATGAGTTACACTTCTAGGTTAGAGAAATGATTACTTTAGGGTTACGACATACATTCTAGGGTTAGTGAACGGCCCATAATTCAATAATTATCAAATTTATACAGCCCCGAGTCCAGAAAAAAGAACTAGTTTGAATAGTTCAAGTTCGACGAAACTCATGAAGTTCGCCTCAAACTAGGGTTCGAGTTCGGTTTTGTGTCCATCTCTAGCTTGGAATAAATTTTATAAATAAGTTTTTAAATAATAAAGCTGGGATCATGTTCAATACCACTGTACAATATCGTTCATTACTGCTATTATTGATTCTTGTTAAGGTGCACAGGGGAACACTCTAGATTACTGTGTGCTGGGTAATTATATTCCTCTTATGCACTTCTGCTGGAAGACAGTTCCACAGTTTCACCATTTTCACTGTAAAGAAACCTTTCCTAACCTGAAGATGAAACTTCTTTTCTTCCAACCTTAAAGGATGTCCACATGTCCTCTGATATGACCTATTAGTGAACAATCCACCAGAGTTTATTGTATGGCCCATTAATATATTTGTTTAAAGTGACCATATCCCCACGCAAATGTCGCTTCTCAAATGTAAACAGCCCTAACTTGTCTAATCTGCCAGCATAGTCAAGCACCTCCATTCCCCTTATTAATTTAGTTGTCCTTCTCTGCACTGCTTCCATTTCCAAGATTTCCCTTTTGTATACAGGATTCCAAAACTGCACTGCATATTCCAAATGAGGCCTTACCAGTGCCTTGTAAAGAGGGAGAATAATATTTTTGTCTCTTGAATCTATTCCCCTCTTTATTCAAGACAATATCTTGCTAGCTCTAGCCGTTGCTACCTGGCATTGTTTGCTACAGCTAAGTCTGTTATCTACCAGAACCCCCAAATCTTTTTACAACAGAGATCCACTTAACACACTTAAGTCTTTTGAGCCATTTAAAGTATAGGCATCACTTCCTGTCTGGAATAAGTTTTATCTCAAAGGCTTCCCTTTACCTTTATCATTTATTTAAACTGTGGTCATCATGCAAATGCCCTCTATCTCATACCTTTCAAACACATCTAGGATGTCTCTAGCTTCTCTAGGTCTTAAGTAATAGGCTTGTAAAGTTACACTTTCTTTGTTTTTCCTGTCTGTCTCTGAATCTGGGAATCTCTTCTTTAGAAGTTTGGGGGCAGGGCTTATTGTACAGCTAATGATGCTCTGTACCAACAGTGGGCATGCTCCAACCAGCGGTGCTGGTGATGTCACAGCTCACAGTGCTAGCAGGAAAAAACACCCTTTATACGTAACTTTGGATAGCCTGCAGCTAGAAACATGATCCTGAAGTCATTTTTATTAGGCAGGAGTGTGCTCTTTTTAATAATTGTACAAATTGCCATTTGTATGGAGACTGCAATCCCCCTTTAAAATGATGATTTTAGGTATAGCTGAAAAAGCCACACATTTCTGCATAGGCTAGTTAAGTCTTTATTTATAAATGGTTGTTATTGATAAATACCAACAATGATTTCTTTACTGGTCAAAACCTTATTTTATAACATAGTTGTAACGTAATATCGCAGTCATAAAATACCAATCATAACCAGTATTTTCCATCCAAGGCGTTATTTTATGTTCGCAATGTTCAATAATGCATATGATAATGTTCAATGATACATACGATAAGTTGTGATCATTTTCTTACAGCGCGGTCCTGAAATAACTTATTACCAATATGAATAGAGTTTTCTATCACTATAAAGGATCAATATTGCAATTAACAATATCAATACTTCCCCGCCCATAAGTTATCCTCCAGTCACATAGTCAGGTCTGGTCTAGCAGAAGTAGAAAGTAAACCACATTTATCAAACCAAATATTCCTCTTTAATGCACCTTAGGCAATCTCCTTTGAATACTTTTTTAGTCTACATCCAAAGGACCTTTCTAAGCAAGACAACATGGAAAGGGAATTGGGTTTGGGGGATTAAATCCAAAGGGATTTCTCACTCTCCATAATGTGACCCGGGTACCCTTAACCACTTGGAAGTGACGAAGTCAATAAGAAAAACTCCACGTGTAATGCTCCCTTTTTGATCTTTTGAACCTGGTCTTTTCAAAGTACAAGTATGTTGCAAGTGCGGTTAATGTGGCATTAACAGCCAGGCCTGCAGGGATTCGTACCTGATTGTTTTTCAGCTTACCTTTAAAGTCGAGCCATCTCTGCCTATAATAACGTGGAATCTATGAATCCAATACATTTCATCATTGGGTAATGTTTACTTTTAGTTAAATTGAAAAGCCGAGTACATAAAATGAAAAGGTTTTTTTTTTTTCCAAATCTGGTTCAAATACAGCTGCATCAATTCTTCTGTTGGACACAGCTGTTTGGAGATTTGGCAGGGGTCCACATAGATACGTTCTGTCATGCCCCTCTTTATTTATTTCCCAATTGTCTTACTGACACATTGCAAAGGGGAGGGGGGAGGGGATCCGTAACCACCTTACGGAGTCTATATATTAATTTTCAGATGTATTTACACTACAAAGAGAAATTGTACAAATAACCCTTCTGTCTACACACACACCAAATAATAACTGATATGACAATAACTGATAGGCCTTTTCCTTGAGACATTGTTACTGTATAAACACGGCCTTGCTTCAAAGAGATCTGTGCGTTGTGTCGCGGGATGGGATCCAAAAAAAAAAAATAAATAATTCAACTGCTGTCTTTATTCTTTATCAGAAAATGTTAAACCGTGTGTACAAAAGCTTGTCCTATGTCATTAATAGCCTGGGTGAACCATAAAGTGATACTGTTTGGGTGTTTTTTGGATGAGAATTGGCTTTTGTAGAACCTTATTGGCTCTTCTGCTCCACCTCTGTCTAGAGAAGAAACCACGGGAAGTCTCAGGTATCACCTACATCAGGATCAGTGCCATACGTATCTCCAGAATTAGCACTCGTGAAGGCTAAAAGCTCAGCATTTCTCCATCAATATAGTGTCACTGTGGGAAGGAACATGGTCCACACTGAGATAGGGACCACACCTAATAGATTTAGAGAGTTAATTGTGTTTAAAGACCATTAAAGTGTTAATTTATTAAGTTATAACCAAATCACATTTACAACTTAATCACAACTTAAACCAGACAAGGCAGATCCCCAAAAATCTTCTCAATCTGCCCTGCAGAAAGTCCAATTGCACTGATCTACTAATTCAACCTAGATTCTAAAGCGAAGCTAAAGACTGTTTAGTGTGTGACTAAAGTGACTAAAGTCACTTAAAGTGACTCCGTCACTTCCAAGTGGTTAATGGTACCCGGGTCACATTATGGAGAGTGAGAAATCCCTTTGGATTTAATCCCCCAAACCCAATTCCCTTTCCATGTTGTCTTGCTTAGAAAGGTCCTTTGGATGTAGACAAATCTTCCTTAGGAGAGTTGCATATAAGATGTTTGTATGTTTATAGTGACCATAAGACACAAAGGGCCATATTTATAAAGCCGCACTATCGCTAAAAAGTGATTAGTCAATTTACGATCACGGTCAGAAATGTACGATCGCACATTTACACCCGAACGTTCGGTAATTAACGAAGGTTCGATCGTAGAATACTGTGCAGTAGTAAACTACCGCAAAGGTTTTCTATGGGAATCGTAAATTTACGATTTCATTATGGTAGATTTACGATGGGTACCGTTAAATTATGATCGGAGATTACCGTTAAAAAGTCGTTAAAAAGCAATACCGCTTTATAAATACGGCTCAAAGACCTACCTCAGACCAGTGTAATATTAAGAATGACAAATATATTATTAAAGGGAAAGTTCAGTGGAAAATATCATTATGCTTAAATTCTTAGTTTATATTATACATACCTAGTTATTTTACATATTCTCTTCCATTTTGAAAAATCTGTTGAATTTATCCCACATGCTGTTGACATTAGTGAGCTGACATTTCAGGTTCTAATGGTCCTTCTTCTTCCCAGGATGCACCACTACCTTGGAATGTTCCTAACAGTAATTTCTACTGATTGGCTGTTGGATGGTCAAACATGCTCAGATCTCTACTGAGCAACTGGGTCAAGGGTAAAACCACAACGGCCTCTATTAGTGGTCCTGGGAACAGGAAGTCAGTATTAGAAAAGGTTTTATTTATACACAGACAAAATGCTGAATGGAAAGATTAAGGTCCAGTATTTGCACTGAACTTCCCCTTTAAGTATATTAGGACCATCTGTCAATCCTATATCTCCAGAAAGAGAAAGTCCACTACATGCCAAATACCATCCGTAATATTAACATTATAATGTCCACAAAGGTCTTATTATTTTTGAAGGCACCTCATAGTCATTTGGAAAGGAAGAATTTCTAGGTAATAACAACATATTTTTCCTATCATCTGTCCATTGCTATTGATAAGCCGGTAGTATCCCTTTAAATCTATGAATAATGGAACCCAAGGCGCAGTGTAATGTAAATGGGGGCGGCGATTTGCCAAACTCATCTTGCATTTTGCTCATTTTCTGTATTTGTCTCAAACAGCTGAACGAAATGATTCCAGACGGGAAGTGTTTGGGTGTGATTGGCAAGACTAATAAACACATTAGATAAACAGAAAACAATGGTTTGGGCATGAATATTTAATCACAGTCATTAAAAAATGGCATGTAATTTTCTGTTTAATCTACATGTACAGACAGTAGGAGGAGAGTCTGATCTGTCCTATTAGGATCCCCCATTCTAAGCAAATATAGAAACTAAATTCCCTGTAGTCTTTATAATCTTCACTTTAGTAAGCAAGGGAGTTGCACTGACTCTAGAATTGGGTTTTCATTTGTGAACCTCTCTGCACTGTGGGCACGTTTCCTCATCTGGGTTGGGGGGTCAGTTTGTTGACCTGTGTAGATTCATAAGATTTGGAAAATGAACGGACTATAAACCTGGATACACATTCCAAGACTTCAAGAAAATCAAGGTGTATTTTCTCATTCCTTTAACCTTAAAGTCCATTCAGTGATGTATCTGTTCAGAAATAAACAGGGCTATGTATCTATGTCTTAAAGGGCATCTATACTGAAAAAAAAGTTATTTTAAATTGCCCATTACTGGATAATATAATTCTTCCCAACCACCACTGTACCATTTTTTTGTTGATCTGCCCCCTATTTCTATAGAAATCCAATCTAAAACATTTTATATTTCAGCTGTCAATCAAATGCCTTGCTCTCTTAAACGATTCTTCTGTGAGTAGTTTTGCTGTAGCTGGAATGGTGACAGAGTTTTTGACAGTTGGAATGCTGTATGCTGTGTGCAGGCTTGACAGTTGGTTTGTGGGGAAAAAGTCAGATGGAAGTGGGAGTGGTTAAAAGAGGGAAGAGGGGATACTGCTCCTGAGCAAAACATGTGCTGGATTAAAGGCATGCAGCAACACACACACCTCAAGTGCTACATACACGTATTTATTTATAGATTAAGATGAGGAAAAGTAATTTTTTCAGTATATTGTCCCTTTAAAGCTCTGGTAACCAATGTACCAAGGTTAATGTGGCTTTAAAACACAAATAAAGATGGTTGTGGCTGTGTGCAATCACCACAACCAGTGTTCCAATCCAATAGCATCTCTGCAGGGCAAATAGTTGGCATTAAAGATTCTGAAAGGTTGAACACCATTCGCTATGCATTGGTGCTGTTCATTGCCTAAATTGGTACATAGCCCCTAAAGGATTCCATAGTTCAGATTTCCTGTATGCAGGACCCCAAATAGTGTCTGTTATGGTCTCAGTAGAGATCTGAGCATGTTTGACCAACAGTAGACATTAGAACAGAATTGGTGGTGCATCCTGGGAAGAAAATGGCCGTTTCAGAACCAGCAGTGGCAGCCCACTACTGACCCTAGCAATGCATAGCAAAGTTATGATATCAATTATATTTTCAACAATAAGGAGAATGTATAGAACATCTATGGTAAGTATGTGAAATAAAAAAATGAATTAAAAGAGTATTCATTTTTTTTATATTCCTCTTTAAGAATCACGATGACTGAATATAAATTATTCATTAAATTCATAATAAAGTTTAGTACTGCTTTGCCTTTCATTTATTCAACAGGCCCGATGGGCAACGAGTTTGGCTTTGGAATTCTATCTCCTACTGAGACCTTAACGCTAAGTCCCTATGAGGTAAGAATCTTCCTTCAGTCTTAACCTTGAGGTTTGCTTTATCTTTACATATACAGGTATGATCATTCTCATCTCCACAGCTAGTTTGATCACGGTTCTTCTAAAGGATCCATTTAATCCAATTGTATTTGTGAGTTATTCTTGGCATCGACAGAACGTTTTCCTTTGATTACAATGGGTAATATATTTAAAAATGTATTTATTGATTGAATTTCTTTTTTTGAATATATTTATATATCCTTGAACATAAAGATATTTAATACAAAATAAGAAATAGTTCTATGGTTCTTTAGCAGAACTAACAGACCCACACAGAATTATGTAGAGTTTCATTAAAGGGCAACTCCACCCTCATAAGAACACCTTTTAGAAAGAACGGCCTCTTTACAATATGTTGATATATCATAGTTTGTCCTATGAATTCATTACTGTATGCCTGCTATGCTTCTGGATGCCTCGTGGAAACTGAGCAATTTAGAAACCTGTACTGAGCCTGTACTGTGCCTGGGCATGCTCAGAAGAGACAGACAGGAGATTAACATTCAGTCATTGGCTGTGATGTCAACTGACAAATCCATAACTGACAGTTACTAACTGGAAGAACCAGGAAGCAGAAACAGGGGAAACAGGACATTGTGCAGGATTTCAGGTTAGACTTATATATTTCACATTTCAAACTATTACCGTTTAGGGTTTTGGGGGGTGATTTACCTGTATGTAAGTTTTCATTTTAGGGCTGGACTTGCCCTTTAATACCATTTAATTTACAGAGCTCTAGAAGATTTAGAGATTAGAAATAGCCATTTTTCATTTACATAGCAACATTGTATTGGCGGAAAGATAAAGACATACATCCATCTAGTCCAACCTTTATACCCTACCCATAATGTCTGTATAACAGTTACATAGTAACATAGTATTGGAGGTTGTATAAAGACATACGTCCATCTAGTCCAACCTTTATACCCTACCCATAATGTCTGTATAACAGTTACATAGTAACATTGTATTGGAGGTTGTATAAAGACATACCTCCATCTAGTCCAACCTTTATACCCTAACCATAATGTCTGTATAACAGTTACATAGTAACATAGTATTGGAGGTTGTATAAAGACATCGTCCATCTAGTCCAACCTTTATACCCCGACCATAATGTCTGTATGAACAGTTTACATAGTAACATAGTATTGGAGGTTTATAAAGACATACGTCCATCTATTCCCACCTTTTACCCTACCCATAATGTCTGTATAACGTTACATAGTAACATAGTATTGGAGTTTGTATAGACATACGTCCATCTAGCCAACCTTTATACCCTACCCATAATGTCTGTATAACAGTACATATAAACATAGTATGGAGGTTGTATAAAGACATAGTCCATCTAGTCCAACCTTTATACCCTACCCATATGTCTGTATAACGTACATGTACATAGTATTGGAGATTGTATAAGACTACGTCCATCTAGTCCAAACCTATTATTTATCCATCGTACCCATAATACCAATGTCTGTACATTAATACATAATTGAGGTCTAGACATATCACTATCCAACCTTATACCCTAACTCTAGTTATAATTACATGGTACAGTAGATAGTACACACTCTACCATAATCACCAATTTTATCGTTACAAACAGTTTGTTCAGGTTTTTTTTTCACCTTGAAAATATTTTTTGAATTGCCGCCCCTAGATTGAGTGGCGCCGTAGCTCGCCGCCACGCCGCCGCGGCAAGTTGGGCGGGCTTGAATGTGTGGGCGTGCTTTGTGTGTGGTGTGGGCTTGGGTGTGTTGGGCCGTGGGCAATTTCATAATTTTTCCCCCAAATAGTGTATTTTAATAAACCTTCTTATGTTTTAGAAAACACTAAAAACATGTTGGTGTGCAACTGGTACAGTACATTAGAAAGCCTACTTTCAATGTAAAAAAGATGTTGGCCAAAAGTTTAAGCCCTTCTGCTCTACCCCACCCACGTCAGGTAAGAACTCTTTCAGCCAGGCCCGAACTATTATCTAGATTATTTATTTTTTATCATAATATATATAATTATTGAGATATTTATCTATCTCTCTCTGTATTTCTATCTACAATCTATCTATCTCTCTACTGGCTTTCTATCTATCTATCTCTTATTTTGATCTTTGATCTCATCTATCTCTGAATTATCTTTTATCTTCCCCTTTTATTTTCTTCTATCTACTATCTCTATCTATCTAGTCTATCGTGCTACTATCTCTGATATTTATCTATCTATCTATCTCTGATTTTATCTATCTCTGCTATCTATCTATCTATCTACTATCTCCTCTAGCTCTTATCTATCTATCGTATCTATGCTATATCTATCTCTGCTATCTATCTATCTAATATTATTCTATCTATCTCTGCTTCTATCTATCTCTATATTATCGTCATGCTTGCTCTGCTATCTATCTATCTATATTTATCTTCTATCTCGCTATCTATCATCTTATCTATCATCGCTGCTTGCTATCCTATCTATCTTATCTCTATCTATCCTATGCTACTATCTATCTATCTATCTATCTATCTATCTATCGCTATTATCTATCTATCTCTGCTATCTAATCTATCTCTCTATCCATCTATCTCGTGCTATCCATCTATGTATCTTATCTATCTCTGCTTATCTATCTATCTCTTCTATCTGTCATCTATCTATCATATCTGATATTTATCTCATCTCTATTATCTATCTATCTCTGCTATCTATCTATATATCTATCTCTCTCTGATATTTTCTATCTACTATCTCTGCTACGTAGCTATCTATATATCTGTCTATCTCTAGATATTTATCTAATCTCTGCTATCCTTCTCTGCTGCTATACATTTTCCTATCTCTATCTATCTAATCTATCTATCTATCTCAATCGTAGTATCTCTCTATCGACTCTTCTATCTAATCTTCTATCTCTGCTATCATCTATCCATCTATCCTGGCTATCTCTATCATCTATCTATCTCTGCTATCCATCTATCTATCTATCCCTGCTATCCTCATCCAAAAATGCTATCCTCTATCTTATACTCTGTCTATCTAATCTCTTGATCTTTTTCTATCTCGCTATCTATCTATCTCCTGCTACTATCTATATATCTATCCTGCTACCTTCTATATATCTAGTCTATCTCTGATATTTATTATCGTCTGCTATCTACTCTTCTCGCTTCTATCTACTAATCTCTGCTATCTATCTATCTCTGCTATCTATATCTTCTATTCTGATATTATCTACTCTGCTATCCTCTATCTATATATCTATCTATCTGATGCTATCTACTATCTATCCGCTATTATCTATCTATCTTTTCTATTAATCTCTCTCTCTGCTATCTTCTATCTTATCTATCCTATCGCTGCTATCTATGCTATCTAATCTATCTCTTCTATCCATCTATCCGCTATCCAATCCATCTATTTAGCTTCTATCCATCTTCTATCTATCTATCTATCTATCTATCTATCTATCTAATCTATCTATCTCTATCTATCCTATCTATTCTATCTATCTATCTATCCTCTTGCTATCCCTCCATCTATGTATCTATCTACTCTATCTACTCTATCTATCTATCTATCTATCTATCTCGCGATCTATCTCTCTATCTATCTATCTATCTATATCTTCTATCTAACTCAATCTATCTATATATCTATCTATTATCTCATCTTCTATCTACTCTATCTATCTATCTATCTATCTATCTCTTCTATTCTATCTACTATCTATCATCTCTATTATCTATCTGTCTATCTATCTCTAGTAACATCTTCTCTATAACCTATCTCTCTCTATAGCTATCTATCTATCTTCTATCGTATCCATCCATCATCCATGCCATCCATCATTCCATCCTCTCCTCCATCACATCCATCCTATCACATCCATCCATTCCTCCATCCATCCATCCATCCATCCATCCATCCATCCATCCATCGCATCTTTCCATCCATCCATCCCATCCCTCTCATCTCCTCTATCTATCTATCTATCTATCTATCTCTCTATCTCGCTATCTATCTCTGAATCTATCTAGTCTATCTGTCTTCTATCTATCTATAACACACACAACTTCATGTCTAATTCCCGACACAATACTAAACATATTAGAGTCAGCAAGATCTTCGACAGATCTTCTTGACTGCACCATAATCAGAATTGCTTTCTTTTTCACAGATACTAGGGGAACACTACTTGCTCCTCATCTGAATTTGATGCAGAAGTTTAATAACTTACTTTTGTGTCCATAACATACCTAGGGCACTACCCCCCTACCCCCCTGTCCCACACATCAAATAGCACTTGGTAACCCCCCCCTATATTGTTTGTAAAGAGGCCTGGCATTCTTGGTAAACACAAACACACACACACACACCCACACACCACACACGACACACACCAACACACACACCAACACCCACCACACACACACCACACCACACACCACACAACAGTCACACACACACACACAACCATCACACCAGCCACACACACACACATCACCCAAACACACCACACACACACACACACACACTCACACACCAGCAACACACACACCACACAATCTCATCCTGCTTCCTCTTTGCAATCTGCCTTCACCTAACTTCCGCTCTGCGATTCCTTCATCACCCTATAGCTCCACACTACCTCTACTCTCTTCCGCGCTGCTTCAGTGTGCATTGCCCGACTTCCGGCGCTGCTAAGTCCCGCATCAACCCAGCGCGACACTCAATTGCCGAAGGTTGCTCCGTCCTTGTTTTTTTTAAAAAACAGACACTATTGCCGCCGATTACAACGTTTCACGTTGCGTCATGGTAGGGCGCGCTGATAGTAATGGGAGGTTGTATAAGACATACATCCATCTAGTCCAACCTTTATACCCTAACCCATAATGTCTGTATACAGTTACATAGTAACATAGTATTGGAGGTTGTATAAAGACATACATCCATCTAGTCCAACCTTTATACCCTACCCATTAGGTCTGTCTAACAGTTACATAGTACATAGTATTGGAGTTTGTATAAAACATCCATCCATCTAGTCCCACCTTTATCACCCTAAACCGCTTATGTCTGTCTAACATTTTCATAGTAACTAGTATTGGAGGTTGTATAAAGAAAACACGTCCATCTAGTCCCCCTTTATACCCTACCACTAATGGTCTTGTCAACAGTTACATAGTAACATAGTATTGGAGGTTGTATAAAGAATACATCCATCCTATCCAACCTTTATACCCTACCCATTATGTCCTGTCCTAACATTACATAGTAACATAGTATTGGAGGTTGTATAAAGACATCCATCCATCTAGTCCAACCTTTATACCCTACCCATTATGTCTGTCTAACAGTTACATAGTACTAGTATGGGAGGTTGTATAAAGACATAACGTCCATTCTAGTCCACCTTATACACCTACCCATAATGTCTGTATAACAGTTACATAGTAACATAGTATTGGAGGTTGCATAAAGACATATGTCCATCTAGTCCAACCTTTATACCCTACCTACCCATATGTCTGTATAACATTACCATGGTAACATAGTAATTAGGAGATTTGTATAAAGACATACGTCCATTCTACCCACCTTTAATAACCCTACCCATAATCTCTTTATAATATAACAGTTACATATGTAACATAGTATTTCGGGGTGTCCCTATGGTTTTTTTTTTGGCACCTGAAAATATTTTTGAATGCCGCCCCTAGATTGAGTGGCGCCGTAGCGCGCCGCCAGCCGCGGCAAGTGGGCGTGGCTTAATGTGTGGGCGGGCTTTGTGTGTGGGTGTGGCTTGTGTTGTGGGCGTGGCAAATTTCTAATTTTTTCCCCCAAAATAGTGTATTTATATAACTCTTTTCTATTGTTTAGAAAACACTAAAAACATGTTGGTGTCCACCTGGTACAGTTACATTGAAAGCCTACTTTCTAATGTAAAAAAGATGTTGGCCAAAAGTTGTAAGCCCTTCTGCTCTACCCCACCCAGTCAGGTAGAACTCTTTCAGCCGGCCCTAACTATTATCTAGATTATTCTTTTTATTATCATTATATCATAATTATATAGGATTATCTTGTATCTTTATATACTATCTCTGCTGCTATCAATCTATCTATCGTCTTCTTCTGTCTTTTATCTATCTATCTCTTATTTTGTCTTTGATCTATCTATCTCTGATATTTATCTTCTTATCTATCCCTTTGATATTCTTTTATCTCTATCTCATCTAGTCTATCTATCTGCTATCTCTCGATATTTATCTATCTATCTATCTCTGATTTTATCTATCTCTGCTATCTTCATCTATCTACTACTTTATCTATCTTCTATCATCTATGCTTCTTCTATCTATATTCTGCATCTATCTATCTAATTCTATCTCTCTGCTTCTTATCTATCTATATTATCTATCTATCTCTGCTATCTATCTATCTATATTTTACTCTTGCTATCTACCTATTCTATATGCTATCTCATCTATCTCTGCTATCTTCTATCTATCTACATGTTACTACTACTATCTATCCTATCTATCTATCTATCTATCTATCTATCTATCTACTCTATCTATGCTATTATCTATCTATCTCTGCTACTATCTATCTCTGCTATCCTCTATCTCGCTATCCATCTATGCTTCTATCTATCTCTGCTTATCTATCTATCTCTTCTATCTGTCACTATCTATCTATCTGATATTTATCTACTCTCTATTATCTATCTTCTCTGCTTTTCTATCTATCTATCTTCTCTGAT